>OU744320.1:53724733-54069733 GCA_916610145.1 Eristalis arbustorum | reverse complement strand
TATAAGGTACATTGGGAGATTAATACTTAGTAGCTTATGTAGTAAGCCATTATGCCAGACAGTATCAAAAGTTTTCTCTTAGTCTAACATAACATGCCAGTGCTATTGCCAAATATTGCTTGACGTGTTTTGTGATGCGATGTACTTGGTGAGCAGTGCTATGAATGCTCTGAAACCAAATTGCTCTGGCGGTAAAACGGCATTTTTATCAACGAAAGACACTATTATATTTTTAATCAATTTCTCAATGCATTTGCTAATAGAGCCTAGCAGGCTAATGGGTCTGTAGCTTCCGGGTAACTTAGGCAGCGCTCAAGGGGTTATTTAACCTTAATTGTCCGGTGTCAAGACACAGCACGGGCCGAAGGCATAGAGGGAGATAGAGAGAGGAGGTACCTGTCCACATTGGCCTTAAACATCTGCGGTGCGGGTGAATTCAAGTAGAGTAGGAATGCAATTGGCTAGCTCACTTAAGCATCGCTTGTTAAAATAACGATAGAACACGGACAAGGAAGACACGTACGTCGTACGTCGATGTTCAAGCGAGTCTAATGAACCCGCGATATCGTTGTCTCCTTTAAGTTCTATCGCTCGCTTTTGGATTCTATCTAGTAGGTGCAGGGTGGTCTTGGGGGCACCAGACCAGATATGAGCGTTATACTCAAGCTTAGGGCGAATATACGCCTTATAGATTTAAGCCAAATCAGAGGGGGTCAAGTATTTCCGTCTTATCGCCACCATCAATTCTGATGATGTTACTAACCTAATATTATTTGGGACCGTATACGAATTAATATATGCGATTGATTGTTCGACAGAGGCTTGAATGTGAATGGGTGGTATGATACTACTAACAGTTGAATAGTTGTCTGAAAAGCTGTTAGCTTTTTCACTGTATGGATAGCATAATTGAATTCGCAACCTTAAGTGGAGGAATATAATTGCGCTTTTTGTTAATTACTTTAGTAATATTCCAGAACGGCTTGCTACCCTTATCCAAACCTTGAAGCCTTTCATTCCGATTGGTTTCTAAGAAAAGCAATTGCAATTTTAACTAGGACGTTCATTTTTTTGTATTCTTCTAGGTAGATTTCGTTTCTCGTATGGCTCCATCTAGATCTGCACTTATTCCTTAAAGTTATCATCTGCCTAATGTAACGTGGAACAACATTTTCTGAATATTTGTTTGGCACCGAACTCTTAATACTTTCCAATGTGGCATTATATATTAACATTTTGGTCAATATGCGATATGCTTGTACCTTGAAGTAGACCACTTGTCAATTTTGTTTTTACGTGTCTCTTAAATACGCCCCAGTTTGCTTTTTAAAAATCTAAGATTTGACTTCTACCATGCACAGGAGAAAATAGAAGTGTACATTTAACAGGCAAATGATCAGAACATAGTTCGTTGAGTGTTAGAGGAGAACGTGAAAGGTCAGGAATGTTCGTTAGAAATATATCTAAAGTCGATGGATTCCAATTACTATTTGATGGAATGTACGAGGGACTAGGTGGATAAATAATATCGAATGGATGGCTTGAGTTTACATCTGCAAGTGTGTTACCCCAGGGGTTAGCCCTCAGCCAACCCCAATGCCTATGCCTACAGTTAAAGTCCCCGCCAATTAGGTACAAATCGTTTGTATTAACTAATTTTATCAGACCATTACGAAGATCAAAATTTCTAGAAAGCTTTTACGAGTAACACAAGTGAGGTCGGTAGATTTGTGGGTTCCACTGCAATTGGCACATTTTATGTTTTTGGAGTTACACTCGTTAGTTTTGTGACACTCAGAGCAGATGGCGCAATGAGTCTTAATATGACAATTTTTTTCCCGTACATCTGGCAATTACAGCACTGCGTTACTCAGTTGTATTGCATTCTTGAAAAGTCCAATTTGACTTGAGTTTTAAACACAGATCTGAAGTTTTCCTTAAGTTCTGCCAGACGTATTGATCCGGCTTCAAGAAATACTAAATAAAACACATCAGTGAAATGCTTATACTGTTTTTTGATGATCTTAATTTTATGACACTTCAGACCAAGTGACGCTAGTTAATTTTAAGTTCATTTGTTGATAGTTCCTCCAGTCCATATAGAACCACTTTAACACGTTCCCTGCCGCGTGTACCGAAAACAGTAAACGCTTAGCTTCATTTCTACGACAACGTTTTTTTTTTTTTTTAAATTAAAATTTTTGCTTCTAAATTTTAATTCCCGTTATGATTGATTTATGTTATTAAGTGATGTTTAGAGGAATTTTTGCATCGTGTACTGATAACGGTACAAGCAGCGCGGTGATTAGCAGAGCTCGCAAGAAGTGGTCCCATTTTGCCAGCAGTTATAAAAAAACATGTTGCTTGCGGACACGATTAAAAAAGAAATCGAAAAAACAATTCAACTTCGTTTGTTATACAAAATTATTAAAGCGCTAACCGTGTACTGTTTTCGGTACACGCGGCGTAGAAACGACACCTAGTGAAAAACAGCTTGGCAGGGAATGTTTTTAATGATCTTTAAGTATTAAGGTCATGACTGAAAAATTGCAAGTTTCTCGATTTAAGAATCACGTATAATTTCTGGTGGAAATCAACACTCTCGCAATTAATTTGTATTCCAATGCTCATTTTCTTCAGACAATAGTTTTCAATTTTAATTTTACGAAGCCGAGCATGAACGTCAGCAGCACACCAGCAGAATACACACCGATGGATTTTTTTCTTTTTTATTGCATGTGGCTCGACTAAGCACTTCATCACATTCGATGTTTGAGATATTAGTGGCGGGATCCGTTTGTAAAGGAATGAAATAATTTCCTCTATGATCTATGTCTCTAGAACCCATTTTACGTACTTTGGTGTTGGAAGACATAGTCTTCAACATTAGGTGACCGGTCGCGTTTGGGAATCTTGATTGGAATGTTATGAACGATCGCTTAAGGGCGATAGTCTTTCTCGATAAAAGCTCCGAACAGAACTGATTGGGTTAGTAAAACAGAAGCAATTGAGGACCATTTAACAAAGTTCGGTAAGCCTAGGAAAATTATTTGCGATAATGAATTAAAATCGGAAAATATCAAAGAATTTTTCAAGGAAAATAACATCGAAGTTCATTTACCATGCTGATTTCTCATACTAGAAACTCGGATGGAACGCTTTCATTCCACCTTACTCGAAATTTTACTAACAATTAAGGACCAAGATCTTACAGCTATCCGGAAAGTACATAAAGCCGTATTAGTGTACAATAACCGCTACCATTCCACAATTGAAATCAGTCGGAATCAAACTTGGAACGGAGTCCCGGGAGTATTAATTATACAAATTTCAAAACAGAAAGATAATGTCTAAAATAAGAAGATTGTAACTAGGGACGATTAAAAAGACAATAAGGATGAAGGTTTTATTAGAAATTACAAACATTTAAGGCACAAGAACGAAACGAAAATGTGACGATCGAAAACTAAAGCTAAATAGAAATTATATAGTAAATGTAAATAATTGTTATATTAATATCTTAAATATTACAATAATGAAATATCTCCGAATTTGTAAATATGTTTTGGTATGGAGACGAGGAAAACCTCCCAATAAAAAAAATTATTTTAAAAAATGCTACACGCATATCAAATAGAAGTTCATTGAATTAGTTATAATTGTAATAATTTTGTTAAGAGTCATAATTAAAATCTCTCATGAAATTGTAAAACCTGAACAGAATAGAATTTAGGAGAATTCTACAATCGAGCATCGTCAAAGTAGGCAGCATACAAATTCGAATAGAATGTTTGAAACAAAATTGTTTAGTCGATAGAAAAAGTTATCGCCATCAATTAATAAAAACTTGTCCTCATTATGGAAGCGAAGCAAAATATGTCCATCAACAAAAAACAAATTCAAATTTTGACCGATTATATAAATGATCATCAAGATTTGGCAAAAGGCATATTAAAAAGTGCTCAAGGTAGAAAAAGTAGCAGGGTCCTTGACAGAAAGACTTCAAAGTCTGGAAAAAGGTCATTTCATTTCACTTCAAATTCATTTTTATTTCAATATTCATAATAAACTTACATACTAGACAAAAATGCTTAAAAACTAGTTGGACGCACAATGTTTCTTACTTCTAACTTACTGGCCCTCGACGGGCACTCTAAGCTAAACTTAAACATTAAACTATGTCTTTCGACTTCAAGTAACATTGGCTTAATAAATTCATAACTTAATGATTAAGAAAATTTATAGAAAAAACTTAATGGCAGGACTGATTTTAGTTAAAACTTACATACTAACTTACATACTATATTAAAATAACTTATAACTAATTTAAATTAAACATACATATACATATATGCACATGTATTTGTAAAAATACCCGTGCATATACTTATATATATACTATATACATGTGTATACACATCAGTACACAGGTGTAGAGTTGTGTGTACTTGATTTTTTTTTTGTGTTTTTTTTTTTTTTGTTTTTTTTTTTTTTATGTACAACTTAAAGGCTACCTTAAACACTATATGTAGGTCGGCCATAGGTTTTGGCAGCAAAAACTACCGCCGTAACTGACGGACTGCTTTCCCATTCGGGGATACTCACTGCCCGTTTTTAACCCGGGTCTAAAGGGTTCGAAGAGGGAGTTCCTTCACTCCCCAGCCACCACCATTTTTTATGTTGCATTGCAACATCCCGCTTATTACGGCTCGACACCGCCATACTGAAGCGGAGGAGATCTTCTTCAGCTCTTCGTGCGACGGAACGGTCGTGGTTGAGTCGCCCATCCACAGTAGACCTGGCGATGTGATATAGGATCGGTACCGCTTTTTCATTCTGTATCAGACCGTGCTTATCGTAATGGAGGAAGGCTTCTGGTGGGACGAAGCCGTTATGACGTGCCCTCTCGTGGTACTGTGGATTGGGGTAGTAAGCCCCCGAGATCAGGTTATTGTCCGAGTTCATCGCTCTCGCAGTGTGACCTCGAATCAACTTCACCAGGAAATTGTCCACTCGTATCAGGTTCGCCCTGTTGTATAACACCTCATTGGAGTAGAATTGTATGTACTGGGACTCTGGTGTTCTGTAAAGGCGAAGGCAAGCCCTAAGACAGGCCCTCTCAAACATCCGAATCTTTTCCATCAAGCTTGCACTCACGTTGAACCACACGGGACAACCATATGTGAGCATTGGCCGTATGAGGGCCATGTAGCAGATTACCTTTACCCTTGCATCGAGTTGGCTGTTGTAAAACAGTCTCTTTGTAAGGGCGAAAGCGCCTCGGGCTCTGGCTAGAGCAGCATTTACATGTTTGTTAAAATATAGATACTGATCTAGCCAGATCCCCAGGTATCTGACTACATTCCTTTGCGTCAGTGGTTGCCCGTGCCGTCCTACAATAGAGAACTTTCGCCAATTATTTTTTGTATCCGCCGAAGCTTTATACAACGGAGTCCTGAACAGAATGGTTTCCGACTTCTGAAAGTAGATACTCAACTTCCAGTCATCGCAATCTCTCATGAATGAGTCGAAGTCACACTGCGCGAGCGTAGTGATGTCCTCGATCTTTTTGCCTGATCTGTACACGATCAAGTCGCCGGCATACGCAATTGCGTGCGGAAGAGAACTTATCAGATCGCTCAAGAAAATGTTGAACAGGATCGGCGAATTAACGGCACCCTGTTGGAGACCATTTTTTACTTCAAAAATACCTGCAGAGGTCACGTTGCAATTCTTGACGACGAACCGCCTACCGGTAAGCATATTATATAGTAGGTACAGTAGTGGTTTACTAATGCCTAGCCGATTGAGCTTATAGTAAAGTCCTTCTAACCATACGGTGTCGAAGGCCTTCTCCAGGTCAATCAAGCAGGCCCCCGTACATTGTTTCTTGCTCTTGTTCCATTGGATATCCAACACCAGTTTCGACGCGGCATGAATAGTGTCATGCCCCGCTCTGAATCCGAATTGGTTATCCGGAATTATATGTTTGTCCTCTGTCCAGTTGATCAGAGCTCTATTTACCACCTTCTCGAATACCTTGCTGATGTTCGGAAGGAGACTAATTGACCGGAGGTTGCACGGATTCGAAGAATCTTTTCCTCGCTTGGATATGGGTTGTACAATCACAGTTTTCCAATGCTCCGGATAATGTGCATTATTCAGAGCATTGTTAAAAAGGATTGTGTACATAGTGACCACATCCAGAGGAAGATGTCTTGGAGATCCCGTCGATTCCAACTGACTTTTTCTTCTTTAGTGATGTGAAGACCGCTTGAAGATCCGCCTTCGGAATGAACGGGGGATGAACCCCTTTGTCGGCGAAGACATTGTCTGCCATGTTTTCGTCATTGAACTGGACATAGCCGTTGTTCTCAGATCGACATTGCTGCAGATCTTCTCGAAGTTGAGAGTTGCTAGCTTGCACGCTGTTCTCCAGGTCGTGGTTCGGGCGAACACTCACGTTCACCTTGTACACTTCCTGGAAAACTGCGCCTAGTACTTCAACTTTTTCTTGCGGGTCTTCGACCACAAAGAAGTCATCGTCGAGTACGGCGTTATTGGAGTCAATACCTGCTGTAGTCAGTATGTGTTCGTTGTCTGTCGTCCTGGGAAGCTTAAGACATGGAAGATCGCTATTTTTCTTTCGAAAGAATTTATTTATCTGTGGAAACATACTAGGGCTGTTAGATCTAACAGCCCGAATCTTGTTGTTCCAGTATGTGTTCACAGAAACTCTATAATTCTGTACAATTAAAGTCTGTACATTCTTAATAAGCGATTTCAGTGTCCTAACTTCCTCGCTGCGTCTGTCAGTAAACCGCCTTTACAAGGTTTTTAATCTTGACAGGAGTCTACTTTTTTGTTGGTGTAGTGCGTCAATTGTCGCATTGCGGTACAAGTTTTCGTTGTTGGTACGTGTATACCGTGGTATCGTACTGTCCATAATTCGTTTTATTGTCTCGTCCAATTGAATTAGAAACATGTCAATCTCTTCGTTTGACAAGTTTCTATTGGACGGAATGTGGAGCGCATTCGAAGAGAGTGCTCGAGTCATTTGTCGAGAGAATCGTGGCCAACGCGCCCTACTGTAATTGTAGGTGTGCGTTTGGACAAACTCTCCTAATTCCGCAATGTCGTTGGGGATCTTGAATTCGGCACTAAGTCCGCAATGGTCACTGAGATACACGAAAGTGTTCAAACAGTTCATCGTTTGTGTGTTTGTGTCCGTCAGCTGCAGTCTTGCGTCAAACAGCAGGAGATCCAAGAACGATCCGCTCCTGGGAAAGGACGCGATCTCGGTAGCTTTTAAATCGAGTCTATACTCGACACTGTGCAAGCAGAACCAGCTGTAGAGCTGGTCCCCTCTGTTATTGGAAACCATGTTCCCCCAATAACCGTGGCGGGCATTAAAGTCTGACTTTCACGTGCCAGAGATCGGCTGATCTCTTTAAAAAAAGCCATCAGCAGACTGGGTGAGGTGTGGAAGGGGGGGCGGCTCGAGGTCGTAACGAGGGATCAAAACCCCAGTAGACCAAGAACCCGCACTTACCTTCCGCGAAGCCCCTCAGACCCTGCTACAATCCTAAAGTTCATCCAACTTTGCAACCCAAACCTTCCTACCCACAATTGGAAGGTTGTCAAGCTGGATGAACTAAAGGGAGAAACGAGGTCCGCAGTGATCGTGATAAACAAAGAACCACTGGACCCACTTGCCAAGTCGGAAGGTGTCATCCACTACGGCTTTGGGACGATCACCCTGAAGGTGTATATAAAGGATGGGGAGACAAGCGCGAAAGCGGAACAGCCTCCCTCCACCTCTGCTGCTTCAACTGTCGGTAATATACTGACGGCGGTAGCAGAGGAGGAGAAAGACCGTCCTGCTTCAAGCGAGCCTCAACCCTCTACTTAAGGCTACATCGTGAGGGCAACCCCCGTAGCCAATATGGTACCGATGGAGGTGGAGGAGGAGGGCTCTGGCACGCAGGCGCTGACCCATATCCTAATTAGCCATGGTCAGGAAGCTGATGATATTGGCCTCTCTAACCTGGAGCTAACCAGTACCCCGCCAAATAGTCAAGAAGACTCTCTTCTGGAGTCAGACACCGACGATGAGGCTAATTTGACAGTGGTGGAGATTGTGTCCGGAATTAAGACGGACACGTTACCCGACAGCTATGCTCCGGGTGACACAGATTAATCTCCACCACTCTATCGCGGCCTCGGCCGATCTTCTTCTCCGCGCTAACACATGCGGATACGACATCGTCCTGGCCCAGGAACCCTGGGTAGTCAACGACATAGTTCGTGGACTCAGGACTCAGCAATTCAACCTCTACTACGTAAGGAATGAAGGTAAGCCAAGAGCCTGCATACTGACAAAGAGTTCTTTGAATACTCACATTCTCTCCCATCTTAGCGATAGAGACTGAGTCACTGTTTGCCTGGAGGCAGGCAAAACCAAACTATGGCTAGTCTCCTCCTACATGGCCCATGACCATGGGGAATGTCCGTCAGAGACACTGAAAAGGACGATTGCTGAGGCGGAAAGGATCGGAAAGCCCCTAGTGGCCTTCATTCATCAGCTACTCACCACCAGAGTAATACACTCTCAGATGGGAGACGCTAAGATCCATAGAGGAGTTAATAGGGGCACCCCACAAGGAGGTTCTCTCACCCCTTCTTTGGAACGTAGCGGTAAATGAACTGCTACTAATACTGGAAGAGGTAGGGTGCAAAGTTATTGCGTATGCGGATGATATTGCCATAGCGGCATCCGGTAAATTCGTCTCTACTCTAAGAGACATAATGCAGAATGCCTTTGACAAGCTAGAGGCATGGACACAAACATGCGGACTTGGCGTCAACCCACAAAAAACGGATATCGTACTCTTCACCAAAAGATACAAAATCCCCCAATTCGACCCCCCTCTGCTGTGCGGCACCACATTACAGCTAACCACCAGTGCGAAATGTCTGGGTCTCACTCTCGACAGCAAGCTAAACTGGAAGCTCAATATCCAGGAAAGGGTAAAAAAAGCCTCTTCTGCACTTTTTTGCTGCAAAAAGGCCATTGGATGCAAATGGGGCCTACAACCTCGCATCGCTCACTGGATTTACACCTCTATTGTCAGACCGACGCTTTTGTATGGTGTCTCAGTTTGGTGGACAGCACTAAACAAGGCTATAAACTGCAATGCACTCAACCGAGTACAAAGACTGGCCTGCCTGTGTATCAGCGGGGCACTGAGAAGTACTCCGTCAGACGCACTGAATATTCTCCTCCACCTCCCACCTCTGGAAATATTCGGGAAACAAGCAGCAGCAAGTACAGCCATGAGACTCAAAACACTAGATTGTGGTCCGAACTCAACACTGGCCACTCAACCATTCTCAAGGAATTCAACTTCCTACATAGCGATACCGACCGCCTACTACCCCAGGCCATCTTTGAAAAGAAATTCTCAATCAGTATTCCCTCCAGATCGGACTGGATGACTGATATGCAAAGACTGAAAGATCCTTTGCGCATCTTCACGGATGGTTCAAAGACAAAAGAAGGGGTGGGTGCGGGTGTCTATTCACAAGACCTCAATATTGCTATCTCCGTGAAGCTCCCTGATCACTGTAGCGTTTTTCAGGCAGAAACCATAGCGATTAAAGAGGCGCTGTCCTGGCTTAAACACAATGTGATATCAAAAAGGGATATCACCATTTGTTCCGATAGTCAGGCCGCCATAAAATCCCTGGACAATGTCATGTTCTACTCTAAAACATCCCTTAATTGCAGGCTGTCTCTTAACGAGATGGCCGAGCATTTTAACATTCACTTCATGTGGGTGCCGGGACACTGTGACATGCCAGGAAACTGCAAAGCCGACGAACTCGCTAGGTGTGGTACAACCTCATCCCTATCGATAGAAGGGGTACCACCTTCCATGCCGATCGCTACAGCCTATCATCTTTTAAAGATTCATACAATCAAAACCACCAATGACAAATGGCTAGAAGGCACCACCTGCCTTAAAACAAAAGAAATCTGGCCATCATTGCTTGCCTTCAGCATGCTGATCTCATGGAGCAGTTCTGCTTTTCCTCGTTGATGTCTGCGATCTTCGATTATTTGCATCTTATGATCGCCTCTACTTCTTCTTCGGTGTCGGAGGGCATTGATTCAAAGCTGATGCTGCTTATGGCGAATCGCCCCTCCCTCCCATCTGACACATATGAGTATGCATCGTCTTCTGACGTGGACGATGCACCCCCTTCCTCTTCGGGTCTGTTGGACGATGCGCTTTTAATGCATCGCTTTGAAGTGGTGGAGGTCTTGTTTTTCCTCCTCCTCTTCGCTGTGCCTTCCGTGGGCACCGTTGGTTGGTGGCGTGATGTTTCACCCACCGGTTTCTGGATCTCACAGTCCGCTTCTTGGCGAGCGGACTGCCCGTTCTCCTCCATGCTGTGTACTCACTCACTTTTCGATTGTAATTAATAAATCCAAGCGGAAGAGAAAAAAAATCTAAAGGCACTTATTGCCTGAACTGGGCTTCGAACCCGGCACCCGCTGGTTCCCGGCTTTGAGCTCTAGGGACTCGGCCACGCGCTGCTTGCGGATCCCGATATCGTTTGCACTTATTGGTTTGTTGGATTGCTCAGAACTCACTTTACGAAGTCGAAACACTTGTGCACTGTTCAACGGTCAGAGAACGACTGAGGCAAGCACCCGTGCATTGTTTCTTGTCTTTATTCCATTGAATGTCGGACACTAGTTTAGACGCGGCATGTATGGTTTCATGTCCCGCCCTGAGTCCAAACTGGTTGTCCGGTATGATATTATTTTCCTCAACCCATTGTCTCAGAACTCGAATAACTATCTTTTCAAACGCCTTGCTTATGCAAGGAAGAAGACTGATCGACCGAAGGTTTTGTCGAGATAGATCTATCTTTGTCCCGTTTAGGGATTGGTTGCACCACAGCTGTCTTCCAATGTTTTGGGTAATATGCATTACTTTGTTAAACAGTGTTGTGTAAATTTGCACTGCTTCGGGGGGAAGATGACGAAGCAAAATATTCGGAATACCATCGATTCCCACCGACTTTTTCTTCTTCAGCGAGTTAAAGATACCCTGGAGATCTTCTTGAGAAACCAAGATGTGATTTCTGTCATTGGCGATGGCACTATTTGCCATATTAACGTCATTGAACCTGCTGAAACCTGGATTCTCAGATCGCCATTGACTTATCTCGTTACGAAGATTACTGTGGTTCAGCCGGGCTTCGCTCTCCAGTTCGTGATTCGGCCTACGAACCTCGTTGACTGTATACACTCGCTGGAATACAGCACCAATTGCTTTTACCTTCTCCTGGGGATCTTCAACCACGAAGAAGTCATTGTCCAACACTGCCCCATCTGGATCGATGCCAATTGCTGGAGTAAGTGTTCGTTCTGATCTTTTCTCCGAAATATTTTATTTACTTGCGGGAACATACCCGGGTTGTTGGAACGTACAGCCCGAATTTTATTGCCCCAGTGCAAGCTTATAGCTATGCTGTAATTGATACGGATTAATTGTTGGAGATTCTTGATCTCCGTCTTCAACGCTCTGACTTCCGCGTTTTGTGGATCTGTAAGCCGCCTATACAAGAGTTTGAGTCTTGACAGTAGTCTACTTTTGTGCACGTGAAGTGCATCGATGGTAGCATTTCGATAAACATCGCTGTCATCGACTTGTACTATCTTTGGGATAGTTTTGTCCATAGTACGTTTGATTACGTTGTCTATCTGTCTGAGGTACCTATCAACTTCCTCGTTTGTCAGGTTTCTGCTTGTAGGAGGATTGATCCCACCCGAACGTAGTTCCGTGGATAAAGCTCTGGAGAAGCGAGGCCATCGGGCCTTATTATATTATAAGTTTGCCTTATATATGCCTCTGGACATATTCCGCCAGTTCTTCCACCTCGTTCGGGAGCTGAGTGAGAGTCCGCAGTGATCACTCTCGTACTCAATCGTAGTTAAGCAATTCCGCGTGTGTCTTTCCACATCAAGTAATGTCAGCAATAGATCTAGATAGGATCCGCTTCTGGGATACGATGGCCTATCGGTTGCGAGCAAATCTAGCTTGAACTCAATATTGTGCTCTACCAACCAGTTATGCAGTGGGGTTACCCTCTCATTATGCACTCTATTACCCCATTCTCTGTGCTTGGAGTTTAAATCCCCAGCAATAATGTAATAGTTTTCCTCGGAGCTAAGTCGAAGGCTAGTAAAAAGAGTGTTGAGCTCTGAAATGAAGTTGCGATTGAGGTTAGGATTGTCAGCCGCATAGATCGCGATCACAAATAACCGCTTGCCACCCTGGAGCGGAATGCGTGCAATACACGTTTCTATTACTTGCAATCTTCGCACTTCACTGCTGTACATGACCTTGTGACAAAGGCCTTTCATTATTAAAAGACCGACCCCCCCCCCCCCCCTTGCAGTGATAAGGGATGGTCTCTTATAAGATTAAAAACCTTGTACAGGCGATTTACTGACAGATTTAGCGAGGAAGTTAGGACACTGAAATCGCTCATTAAAAATGTACAGACGTTAATTGTGCAAAATTACAGAGTTTCTGTAAACACGTACTGAAACAACAAGATTCGGGCTGTTAGATCTAACAACCCGAGTATGTTCCCGCAAATCAACAAATTCTTTCGAAAGAAAAACAGCGATCTTCCGTGTCTTAAGCTTCCCAGGACGACAGACAACGAACGCATACTGACTACAGCAGGTATTGACTCCAATAACGCCGTACTCGACGATGACTTCTTCGTGGTCGAAGATCCGCAAGAAAAAGTTGAAGTACTAGGCGCAGTTTTCCAGGAAGTGTACAAGGTGAACGTGAGTGTTCGCCCGAACCACGACCTGGAAAACAGCGTGCAAGCTAGCAACTCTCAACTTCGAGAAGATCTGCAGCAATGGCGATCTGAGAACATCGGCTTTGTCCAGTTCAATGACGAAAACATAGCAGACAATGTCATCGCCGACGAAGGGGTTCATCCCCCGTTCATTTCGAAGGCAGATCTTCAAGCGGTCTTCGCATCATTAAAGAAGAAAAAGTCGGTTGGAATCGACGGGATCTCCAACATTGTGCTAAGACATCTTCCTCTGGAAGTGGTCACTATGTACACAATCCTTTTTAACAATGCTCTAAATAATGCACATTATCCGGAGCATTGGAAAACTGTGATTGTACAACCCATATCCAAGCGAGGAAAAGATTCTTCGAATCCGTGCAACCTCCGGTCAATTAGTCTCCTTCCGAACATCAGCAAGGTATTCGAGAAGGTGGTAAATAGAGCTCTGATCAACTGGACAGAGGACAAACATATAATTCCGGATAACCAATTCGGATTCAGAGCGGGGCATGACACTATTCATGCCGCGTCGAAACTGGTGTCGGATATCCAATGGAACAAGAGCAAGAAACAATGTACGGGGGCCTGCTTGATTGACCTGGAGAAGGCCTTCGACACCGTATGGTTAGAAGGACTTTACTATAAGCTCAATCGGCTAGGCATTAGTAAACCACTACTGTACCTACTATATAATATGCTTACCGGTAGGCGGTTCGTCGTCAAGAATTGCAACGTGACCTCTGCAGGTATTTTTGAAGTAAAAAATGGTCTCCAACAGGGTGCCGTTAATTCGCCGATCCTGTTCAACATTTTCTTGAGCGATCTGATAAGTTCTCTTCCGCACGCAATTGCGTATGCCGACGACTTGATCGTGTACAGATCAGGCAAAAAGATCGAGGACATCACTACGCTCGCGCAGTGTGACTTCGACTCATTCATGAGAGATTGCGATGACTGGAAGTTGAGTATCAACTTTCAGAAGTCGGAAACCATTCTGTTCAGGACTCCGTTGTATAAAGCTTCGGCGGATACAAAAAAGAATTGGCGAAAGTTCTCTATTGTAGGACGTGTGGTTCAACGTGAGTGCAAGCTTGATGGAAAAGATTCGGGTGTTTGAGAGGGCCTGTCTTAGGGCTTGCCTTCGCCTTTACAGAACACCAGAGTCCCAGTACATAAAATTCTACTCCAATGAGGTGTTATACAACAGGGCGAACCTGATACGAGTGGACAATTTCCTGGTGAAGTTGATTCGAGGTCACACTGCGAGAGCGATGAACTCGAACAATAACCTGATCTGCGGGGCTTACTACCCCAACCCTCAATACCACGAGAGGGTACGTCATAACGGCTTCGTCCCCCCAGAAGCATTCCTCCATTTTGATAAGCACGGTCTGATACAAAATGGAAATGCGGTACCGATCTTATATCACATCGCCCGTTCAACTGTGGATGGGCGACTCAACCACGACCGTTCCGTCGTACAACGAGCTGAGGAAGGCCTCCTCCGCTTCAGTATGGCGGTTTCAAGACGCGATGTTCGGGATGTTGCAATGCAACGTCGAAAATGTTGGTGGCTGGGGAGTGAAGGAACTCCCTCTTCGAACCCTTTAGACCCGGGTTAAAAATGGTCAGTGAGTATCCCCGAATGGGGATGCAGTCGGTCACTGTCTTGCGGCAGTAATGTTGCATACACAACCTATGGCCGACCCACATAGCGTAGGGTAGTTTTTAAGTTAATTCTTAAGGTGGTAATTTGCTTTGTAATCTGTCTGTTTCCCTACCCATTAGCATATTGTTTCCGTGTAGTCCAACATATGTACCTGCTGGATCACGTGGTTGTCCATCTGTGCTTGATATCTTTGTCACTAACTGTCCTAATATTGTAACTGATCCTGTCGTTTTTAATGAACTGAATTCAGACCATAACCCAGTATTGTGCAAGCTTCTTTTGACTGGAGCAAAAGAGCTTCAGTATATTTATGATATCAAAAATGCCAACTGGACTCATTATAGAAGTAGTTTAAACAAAAAGCTTCAACATGTCAATATTAACATAGATGAAATAACATGTAAGCAAGATGTAGATTCTCTTGTTAACACTTTTACAAAACAAATCTTGGATTCTGCTGACGAATGTATACCAAAGGTAGGAAAGAAAAATCATTCTTTCAAACTCCCATTGCATATTTTAAATCTTAGAAAGATAAGAAATATGTGTAGGAGAAACTGGCAGAGGTATAGGCAACCTTTTTTTAGAAACCAGATGAAATACCTGAACAACATCATCAAAAAGCATATATTTCAGTTTCGAAATGAATCCTGGAGTAAGAAGCTCCAGGACTTAGACAAGAATTCGAAGCCATTATGGAACATGGTAAAAATAGTCAGAAACAAGAATAGGCATATCCCATTGCTCAAAGAACATTCAAATATCTATTTCACGGACAGTGATAAAGCCAATGCTCTAGCCGTTACTTTTGAGCGTAATCATTGCATATCTCAACATTTGGGTGATGCGCATACTAACTCTGTGGTTGATAGTTCAGTCGAGAGACTTAGAACACTGAACATAAATACACCTGTAGATGCTTACGTAAACGAAGAAGACATCTTGTTTTTTTTTTAAATAATCTGGTTACTAGAAAGTCTGGAGGATTAGATCATGTCAGAAACATTTATCTTAAGGAACTACCAAAAAAAGGGATCAAAATGATGGTGTATATTATCAACTCCTGCCTTAAAATGCAGTACTTTCCGATGAATTGGAAGCTTGCTAAAGTTTCGCCAATATTAAAAGCAGGCAAGTTAGCGGTTAATCCGGGTAGTTATCGACCGATAAGCCTATTAAGTAACCTGAGTAAGGTTTATGAAAAAATTCTAAAAGTGAAAATTATGAAAATCATTGATGATAACCATATCTTCCCGAATGAACAGTTTGGTTTTAGACGCAACCACAACACTGCCTATCAAGTACAAAGAATTTATAATCATGTTAAAAGTAACCGGTCGATAGGAAAATCGACCGGCATGATTTTACTTGATATTGAAAAGGCCTTTGACTGTGTTTGGCATAATGGATTGATACATAAAATGATGAATCTAAACTTTCCTCCTTATCTGTGCAAGATAATCCTAAATTTTTTGTCTGATCGTCGTTTTCAAGTGCATGTGAATAGTGGCATATCTACTGTAGTCTACTTGAAGTCCGGAGTACCTCAGGGTTCTGTACTGGGTCCCATTCTCTATAATTTATATACCTCAGACCTTCCAGTTCTGCCTGAATGTGGATTAGCTGTTTTTGCTGATGACACAGCTGTATTTTCATCCCATGATTTTGCTCTCAATATTGAGATCAATCTAAAATATGAGTTGGAAATCCTAGAAAGGTATTTTAATAAATGGAAGATCCAATTAAACAAGGACAAGCTGCAAGCTATCTTTTTCACTAGAAAAAGAAAAGCTTGCTGTTTGCCCTCCTCTAATGTACGTATTAATGGAACAACCGTAAAGTTTCAGAATTCTGTTAAATATATAGGTATCCATCTTGATTCCAAATTAACATTCCAGGAACACATCTCACAGACTGTTAATAAGATTAATATTGCAACGAGAATCCTTTACCCATTTATAAATAGAAGATCATCGCTTTCTCTGCCAAATAAAATAATTATATTTAAAGTTATATTTCAAGCTATTCTTCTTTATGGTTGTTCAGTTTGGGGAAACTCCGCCCATTGCCACATAAAAAAGTTACAAGTATCTCAAAATAAAGTTCTAAAGTTAATATTAAACCTACCATGGGATTATCCTACTTTACACCTACATAAAAGAGCTGGTGTTGAATCTGTGTCAGAGAGAATAACCAAAATCACTAAAAAGTTTATGAATTCTTGCGCTTTTGCTGACAATCCCCTAGTTAATAACCTGTTTGCAACTACTAGTCAAAATGTATGATTTATTTATTTATTTATTAACTTGTTTGCCTGTTTATTTATTTATGTTTGTATTTTCATTTTAATTATTAATCATTAATTTAATTTAATTGTTTATTTATTAATTTATGTGCTTATTAATGTATTACTTTATTTATTTGATTGTATTAATTTATTTGTAGTTATTTATTTATTGATTTATTTATTTATCTATTTATTTATTTATTTATTTATTTATCTATTTATTTATTTATTTATTTATTTATTTATCTATTTATTTATTTATTTATTTATCTATTTATTTATTTATTTTTTTTTTTTTTAACTTATATTGAAGGTTTTGTCGTGTTTCCTTCAAAATTCAAATTCTTGTCTAGTTACCTTTTTAAAATGTTTGTAATAACTTTTCAGAAGAAAGATATATAATGAAAATATCAAATCTCTGTAATCAATAGTATATTGTGCAATAACAAAGCCATTGTAAATTTATAACGAAATAAAGCTATCTATCTCTTAAGGTGTATATAAAGAAAAAAAAAAAAAAAAAAAAACACATCTATACACTAGTGTATATACACGTGTATTCGCATAAATACGTGTATATATATGTGTATGTATGTTAAAATTAAGTTAGTTTTAAGTTATTTTAAGGTAGTATATAAGTTAGTAGATAAGTTTTATACAAAAATGTTCAGTCAATAAGTTTTATATAATAACCCTTGTTAACTTAAGTCGAAAGACATAGAATAAGATTAGGTTTAGCTTAGAGTGCCCGCCGAGGGACAGTAAGTTAGAAATAGTAAAAATTGTACGTCCAACTAGTTTTAAGCATTTTTGTCTAGTATATAAGCATGTCATGAAGCACGAAATAAAAATGAATTGAAAATAAAAAAATAAATTAAAAAAAGGGCTGGTCTCTTCAAATTACGTGGTAATTCTTGTACTAGAGTTTGCGCGTCTGGTTCAGCTTAGTTTCGCTGGCCATAAGCACGTCTGGATTGTGGGATTGCAAAAGGTTACCGAGCATTAATTTTCGTTCAGTCCTAATCAGTGAATTCACATTCCCTGCTAGGATCTTGAGGTTACTTGCTGCATTCGCAGCCATTAAGATTGTGTGACGTTAGGCACGGCAAACAACGTCGAGTAGATGAGGTCTACCCGTGCTGCTTGCTCCTGGAACTGCTTTTGGAGCTGAGTGATCTGCCCCTGGATGGAGAGCAAAACCGCCTTCAGATCCAGTTCAGCTTCGGGTTGCCTGGCCACTGGGACCGGGGCAACCTTTGACACTGTCTGTTGTACCGGCTGCCTTCCCGATGCCATTTGGGCGTAGGAGACTTCCGGTCTAACAGTGGTAGCTGGAACACGGAGCACTGGCCTCGCTTCTACCATTTTTGCTTTCCTTTTAGCTTCTATTATTTTTCTGATCTCTTGGACCTTGGGACATCCCCGATAGTTTGCAAGGTGACCGTTGGTCTTACAGATTACGCATGAGAGCTTACTTCTATCTTCGACTTTTTCCTTCCCTAGTGGACATTCCCCTTGAATGTGGTTTTTAGCGCATTTGACACAGCGGGACTGCATGTTGCAGTTCGCCGCGGCATGCCCAAACCTTTGACAACGAGCACATTGAAGTATGTGCTTCGTCTTTTTTAATGTGTCCCATTTAACAGTTATGTAACCTAAGCGATTGATTCGCTTTAGGCTCTCAATTTTACTGTCTGGGGTGACTACGAGGAAGAAAGGAAGTTTCCTGTTCTCCCTTTTCGTTACCGCAGTGGTAAGTGGCATGACCCCAATGACCGAGACATCGTCGCTCTGCGCCTGGCGCAGTTCTGTGAGGATTTCCTCAGGGTCGGCAGCGGGATCCATACCCTTGAGGAGCATGGTCTGCACTTTTTCCCCTTTTGGGGTATAAGAAAAAAAACTCGGTCTCCGCCGCAGCTAGCTTTTCTCTAATGGATTTATAGTCCTCTACTGAGGAGCAATGTACTGAAAGCCTTAAGGGCCCTTTGTATTTTAAATAAAGCGAATTCGTTGTGGCCAACTTACATTGGGCTTCCAAATTTTTTGTCTCCATGCCGAAGACGTTGATTGGCGGGCATCTTTCGCTCTTGGGTGTTTCTTGCTGTTGCTTCGGTTGTCGCTGTTGTTGTCGTTGTTGTTGCTGTTGTATATGCTGTTGTTGTTGCTGTTGTTGTTGTTGCTGCTCTTGCAGCTGTTTGTTAACAGCTAACATATGCTGTCCTCTTGGTGGTTGCTGCTCTGTTGTTTCCTTGGCCGTTTTGCGTGCCAAGAGTTTCATTTGGAGGGCTTGGATGTAGGCGTCCAGCTTCTCCCTCTCCTTTTTGCTTTTCTCAAGCTCTTCCATCTCTTCCCTCTCGTCTTCGAAATCTGAGTATGCCAGGGGACTGTAGAAGTTGCCACTTCCCCCATATGAGAAGCGTCCCGCTCCCTCCTCCGATACATATTGCGCACTTTCTATGTCCACTTTGTCCATCTGTGCTTTCGTAGTTGATGGTTGGGAAGTGCAAATTCATCTTCTGACGTCATTGTTATGGTTCGACGCTTAATACCGGTTGGTTGAGGTTGCCCTTTCTTTCTCATCGAATACGTGTGATCACTTCGCGGGTCTGTGAACGACTGAAGGATCAGCCTCCTTAACATCGCGTCCAAAATTCTCTCTGCCATTCTGTGTGAACGCTTGAAACCCTTTGTCAACAACCTGATAAGTCTTTATCAGTGCGGTTTCAGGCCAGGAAAGTCCACAATATACCAAATATTTACACTTCATCAGATCCTGGAGAAGACTCAAGAGATACAAAAGGTGCCAAGGCGACACGCTGTCATGTGACTTCTTCAACATCATACTGGAAAAAATCGTGCGAAACTCAAATATAAACACCCGAGGCACGATCTTGCAGAAGTCCGTGCAATTGTTAGCATACGCCGATGACATGGACGTGATTGGACGAACACAGCGAGCCGTCAATAAGGCGTTTGCTGGCATTGAAGCGGAAGCTGCTAAAATCGGCCTAGCGATAAACCAGGGCAGAACAAAGTACATGATGTCATCACGAAAGGACGCACAACATCGACGTCTCGGACATTTTGGGCAGCAGAAACTTTGAGGTAGTCAAGGACTTCGTCTACCTAGGCTCTGGAGTAAATAGGGACAACAACACCAGTACCGAGATCAAGCGCAGAATTACTCTTGCCAATCGCTGCTTCTTCTTTTGGACGACCTCGCACGAGGTGGCGCACACAAGTGGAAAAGGACCTCAACCAACTTGGTGTGCGCAGCTGGAGGCATCTGGCAAAAGATCGTGCTGGCAGGAGAGGCATGTTGGCCAGTTTCAGCCCGGACTGTATCGCAACCAATCAATCATATTAGCAGATTTCAAAAGTATCGATAATTATAAAATACTTTAAAAACGAAATTTCTTCATTAATATGCGTCATACTTTCTCTTGCAGTTTGTCCTGTTTTATTCGGATTTTACAGATTTCACAATGTCTATATATTTTCTAGGTTACATTTTTACTTATATAGAATACGGGAAGGACTATTGTTAAAAGATAGCTCGATCAGCTCGACATCATTGACTTAAAAGAGCGTCTTCATAAGTTCTTCACAAGTGTTTATATTTTTTGATAATGATAAAGTTTATAACTGTGATTTAAGTTAAAATTACCTTTCATATTAAGGTCTCAACAATAACTTTATTCTCATGAACAATTATCAAAAATTAAAAGAAGCACTTATAAACACTGAAATTTTCTTTTTTCTTTATTTTTAGCAGATGTCTAGTCAGTTTGACTTGATTGCTTTCTGAATTATGGTAGGAATTTAGTTTTGCAGTAATATATGCAATAAGGATATTTCTTATTTTTTTATTTTTATGGCAGTGTGTTTTTTTAGGTTTCAACTTACACTTTTTCAAAATCAAAATCTCTTTTTTTTGTTTACAACGTAAACACAGATTTGATTGTTTCACATCTACATACCACGTTTTTTAAGACTGCGCCTGCTGCGGTGCCCTAAGCCTTATTTTCTAATACTTTTTTAATTGTTAATAATTTGTTAAGTTTATTAATTAATTCACTTCACTTTTTAGTGACACTTATTTTGTTTACATGTTCTTCCCGATAGCGAGTTCAACAGCAAAAAAGAGAGCGTTTGTCGAGCAAACGCAAAACCAAGCGGTCATACAAACGGTACTCAACGTAAATGTACAAGCGTCCAATCGTAGCCTTGTTGCTAAGCAGTGGTCAAGCTGAAAAGCTGCTTTGAAAATGAGGTTGTAAAACGCACGGATATCAAACCTTCTCACAAGAATGTCAGGAACTTGGGAAATTGTGGAGGCACATTTTAATGTATAACTGCGTGTAGTTATGTGTATACGCAATGTACATAGGTTAAGAACATATGTGTATGTGTGTGTATATTTTCTAGTATGTTGTTTTATTATTATTATTAATTAGAAAATGAAAATGAATTAAAACGAAAAGATGGAGATTCGCCAAAATCATTTGCACTCCTACGAGCGTTGCGATCCTCACAAAACCGTAACATTCACAATTGGTGTATCGAAGCTTAGCGGAAAGCTTCGAAACATAGCGAAAAGCTACAGATGAATCTTCTTTATGAATAGGATTGCCAAAATATTCTGCGGCATTTTGGGTAAAAAAGCTTGAAAGGTGGGTCGAACAGAAAAATATTCTAACCGATTTACAGGCGGGCTTTAGAAAAGGATATTCAACTGCAGATCAGATATTTACTCTGACATCTATCGTCAAAGAGTATCAAGCTAGAGGTAAAAAAATGTACTCTTTTCTGTGAACTTTAAAGCCGCTTTTGACGTTGTCAATAGAAATGCCCTTTTCTATAAGCTATCACAACTAGGCATATAATAATCAATGTGTTGCTATATGATACATGTAAGAGATGGGGATGAAAAATCAATACAGAAAAGTCGACAATGATGGTTTTACGCAATGTCCAGGAATATACATCAAAAGGCAATATAAATACGATGGTCAACCACTTGACACCGACATTGACGAAATATCTCTGATATTCAAAGCAAGATGTGAAGTGCTTTCACTTAATGGTGACCCCTATAAAGGAAAGTTCAAGAAGGTTCTGTACACTTTCATCAAGGAAGACTGCTTTCATATTATAAGTATATGCCCAATATTCAGACCACAAAGGATAACCTTCTTTGGAAAACAGACATTAACAATGCTCGAAACCTTACAACTTTTAAACAAATGTGACTGAAAAATTCTTATCAGTTTTTTAGAATCAATTTATAAATATAGAATGCTGTTAATGACTGAATATATTTGAATTGTAATTTGAGTTTGCACGTAAAGATTTGAAATACTAATTATAAATTTTGCTAACCAGGCTGACGGCTTAGCCATAGCTCTTAAATTCATATTACATAAAAAACACTATCTTGTTAAGAATTATTAATAAATGAATTACTTACCTACTTATAGAGATTCAGACGAACTACACGAATATGGAATGCTTTTCTCAGCCCAAGACTACAATCCACAGGTATTTAAACCTAATGTGAATATCTATGTATGTATCTTATTTCCCTCTATTTCAGCCAACCACTGTGTCTTGACCCGGCCAATTAAAGGTAGGTAGTGCAAATTATACGTGAACTTTGTATCTTGTGTAATATACAACTTATAATTTGTAGAATTGAATAAATATGGCACCATAATAGTAATCGATGTGACAAATGATGTAGTTGTATCCTAAAAGCTTGGGTTCACATCTTAAAAGTTTTACTTACAACCATAAATTATGGATGTCATTTTTGTATTATACCATTTGAATTCGCATAAATTATACCATCCATATCGTCTGCCCTTTCCTTCGTTTTCTGGCAAGTTGGTTGGACGTGTCTCTTATACATAAAATATTTTACCCATGTTAATGATTGAATAAACCATTATAATATAATTAGAAATAAATATAATTAAATCTTTTTCTAATCGTAACAACTGGCGACGAGGAATAGAAATGAGCTGCATGAGCATGGACGCCGATAGTCTGGAACGAATTCTTCAAAAGCTTCAAGAGTCCAACCCGAAATTTTTGCAATCAGTGCTGGAACAAAATCCTGCCAAACAAACTATTGTAGCACCTTTCAAAAGTTTCGACAAATCCAAGGAAACGAGGCCTACATATCTTCTACAACTGAAGCAACATTTCATCGCAAACAATGTGCTTAAAGATGACACTAAACGTGCATGTTTGCTTAGTTATATTGGCGGTTAATCATTGGAATTGCTCCAAAAATTATATGGAGAAAATACTGCTCAATAAAATAAATGAAATATATTTTAATATATTTTAATAATAATTGAAAGTCTCATCAATCATTTTGAAAAAAAAAACCCATATGCTCGCATCCAGGTTCAAGTTTTGCAGAACATTTATGCAACCTAACCAAACATATACAGAGTGGGTAGCGGAACTGCGCGGAAGGGCTAAAGAATGCATGTTTTTTTTTTTTTTTTTCATTTTTATTTACTTTTTTTTCTGGAATGACTTATACTAGACAAAAATGACTAAAATCTATCTTAATATCTAACAATTCATGTTATTGATTCTATCTTACTGACCCTTCGCGGGTACTCTAAAATAATCTAATCTATGTAACTTATATATTTGCCTTTTGACTTCTAAGCTATCAACTTTGTTTTTTTTTTAGTCCTTAGGACAAACTTTATTATTTTTAGACTTACGGCCAAGAAAACTATGGAAAAACTTGGCGCTCTAGTCGTACTTATTGGTACTTAACCTAAACCTTAACCTAAACCTTAGTAACCTATTAAAAATTAATTAACCTAACAGAATATTAGCCTAACTTACTCTATATCCGTAACATTACGGACGTGTACACTAGAGCGTGTGTGCTATGTATATGCGCAACATATATAATACACACGCCCTTGTGCACCTTTTTTTTTCCTTTTTTGTTTTATTTTTTTTTTTTTTTTTTTGTATTTTTTTTTTTTGTACATTTTTTTTTTTGTATTATTTTTTTTGTCTTAAATCTACCTTAAATCTAAGTAAGTGGGCCGTTAATCCACTACACAAGTTGTGATTTTCAATGTGCCGTTTGCATAAAAAAAAAAACTCTTTGTTTTTTTTTTTTTATTTTTTTCTTTTTTTGTTGTCTTTATTTATTTCTAACGATCCGACACTTAAAAAAGACTGCGTGCAACTGCGCTGAACTGAACTTTTCTGCAGGTATTTAAAACATAAAACTGTTGACACAACTTTTTGGATAAATTTGTTTATGGGAAAGGAATGTGCTAAGGGTTTCATGTATCGGCGCGTGTAGCGCAAAGGTGGAATCGCTTGCGAACATGATCCGCGAACCGTTGACCATGCACTTTGCGAGTGGTTGATGTGCAAAAGGAATGTGGTTACAGGGTGGAGAACGGAAGTGAAGTCTCCGACGTAACTCGCCCCCCCTTACGATTCTGCTCCGGAGAATCAACTTTTTTTATTTCAACTTGAACATTAGTCTTACTCAGCTTCTGCTTTTTTCGAAATAATAGTGTGATTGCAACTAAGATAATGAATATTATGGATGTTACCCCGAGATTTACGTGTTCATGCGCGATGTTCCTTAGTTTAATTTCCTCTATCATTTTCCGATTCTCTAAGTGTTTTATATTAATTTCTTCTGCAGAAAAGTTCATTTCAATTTTCCCTATGGTTACATTATTGAGGTTTGGTATAATAAAGTTGTCATACATCAAGAAGTTTTCATATTTTATATCGTTTATACTTATTTTACAATTCTCGAATCTTATCAAATTATTACCCATTAGGTTTACACTAAAATTATGACAATTATGTGTTACTTGAGTATATGGGATGTTTTTGGTTATTACAATGTTATTGGTTAGCTGCTTAATTTCAATGTTTGTATTATTCTTAAAATTACAAGTGGGATTTTTAGTAAAAATTTTGGAAATACAAGAATCTTTAACTAAATCTAAATCTTTTATTTTAATTGTCCCATTTACATTATAATAGTTATGTTTTCCATCACTTATAAATTCTCTGTAAGCGGTAGCTAACTCTAGATTATTCTTATTTGGTACAGGTTCGATTATTATCTTAAAGTATTCAACATTTGAGTAATTTGGTAGCATTAGTACAAAAATTATTTGATCATTATAACTAATTACAGAACTTTTTATGTTTGACAGGCCACTTATTGTTATGTTAAACTTTTCTACTTCTTTTGGTGACAGAAAATCCCTTCCCAAGATTCCAAGTTGACTTGCTAATACATTTTCCTTTACTTTCCTAACTTGTTCTGTTAGTAATTGTATGTCATATTGTATTTGGAATGCCTGCTGCATGTGGGCGATTTCTGAAAATTCCCTATTAATTGCATTGCCAAGACTTTGCAGTTCTCTTTTTATTGCTAGTTGCTGTCCATTTATATGTCTTGTTATATTGTTTATAAGTTCGTCAAAGTGGTGGTTTATGTGAATTTGGTTGTTTAGTCCGTCAATTACAATTTTGTTATTTTCCCTATTTATTTCTAATCTTTGCTTGATTTCCTGCTCGTCATCATAATCCATAACTCCTGTTAGGTATTTTAAACTGTTTCCTACGAAGTTGGCTAAACCTCTTTTCTCTTTATGATGATGCTTATTCACTAAACTTTCTATTTCTTGAGCTAATATGTTGAAACTATGTATAATGCCTGGGTATTCGTTATTGTAATTTAGTTTGTCAATGTTATGTTCGATTATGTCTAAGTTTTCGGTCCATGTGGTGAGATTTACACAATGAAGTAATTTTGTGTAGCTTGTTATGACTTGAAGCTGCTGGTCTCTTATTGTAACATATCCCTGTCCGTTGTCAAGATTTAGTACGTCTATCTTTTGTCCTTGTGTCCTTATTGTCGCTGTCGCAAGTAGTATTAGTATCTGGAATTTTACGTTTTTTCATATTTATATCTACGTTTTAGTTGTGTTTTATAGAATTTGCTTCCTTTCTCATCTTTTACATGGTCTTGGTCAATTACTTCGGGGTTTGATTTCTTGTGCACTGGTTTGAGTTTATTACTGCTCCTACTTTTTAAGTACAAATGTTTTTTTTCTCTAAGGTCTACATCTGTTTTATCTCTATTCAACTTGTTAATGCACCTTTCTTTATTTTTCTTAACTAATTCTACAATATTTTGATATTCCTCACTTTTTATTTCTCCATTAATAAATTCTATTGGTCTTTTGTGTGTGGTAGAGTGAATTGTTCTATTGTATATAGTTACTGCTTTTAAAACTTTATTGCGCAACGTATCCCTATTACTATCGTCAGCTGTAAATGTTCGTATATGTTCGTTTAGTGTGGAATGGAATCTTTCGATATCCGAATTCCCTGTCTTCCTGTATGGTGTGGTTACGTGTAATTCCACATTATTTTCTTTGAGATATTCCCTGATTAAAACTGCGGAGAACCCACTTTCTCCATCTGTGACGATTCTTTGCGGAATCCCTAGTGTTGCAAACCTGATATTTAATGTTTTTAGTAATTCCACCCAGGTTCTGTGTCTAATTTCCTGAACCATGGCATGTTTGGTGAATTTGTCAATCATTGTGACATACATGAGATTTATGTGAGCGTACCATATGTCGATATGCACGATTTGGTTGGGTTTTGTTGGTGTCTCGGTTAGTTTCAATGGAATTTTGTATGGCTGTCTTTCATACTTCGACTTATTACAGACTTCGCAATTATTTATGAATCTTTGGATGCTTTCTTTAAGTTTAGGGGCATAATAGACATCTTTTATTTCCTCATATGTCTCATTTATGCCTCTATGATTGAGTAATTTGTGTGTTTGAGTTATAACCTGTGCTAACTTTTCCTCGTCGTCTATGTCGCCTAGGAACTTGCTGCATTTAACTACTCTTAGGAGTTTATTTCTACTGAAGTATTTCAGATACACATCTTGAAACTTTGCGAATACGTGATCGTGATTGGAATAAATGGCAACTATACCTTTGTGTGGCAAAAACTTTTTCATGATGAATAAAATCCTCCTTGAATTCTCTTAATTCTATTACAATTCTTCTTTTTTTGAAGGTATTATATACTTTGTGACTATTAAAATTGTTCGTTGTATTCAAAATTATCTGGGTTTTATATAAGTTTACGGGTGAGTCTATTATTGGGATATGGTTACTACTATCCTCGTTTGCACTGTGTATGGTTGCGACTATTGATTGGTTGTCCAACTGTTCTATACTTTCATTACTTCGTTGATCTCTGTTTTCGTTGAGGTAAATTTCCATCCTGGATAGCCCGTCAGCCACTTGGTTATCCTTGCCTTTTACGTATTCTATTTCGAAGTTGAATTCCTCAAGCTTTATCTTCCACCTCTGTAGCTTGGTGTTGGGTTCTTTTAGTGAGCTCAACCAAACTAATGGACGATGATCTGTTCTGATCGTGAATTTTCTACCGTACAGATAAGGCCGAAAGTACTTGGTTGCCCATACTATGGCAAGCAACTCTTTTTCAACGGTTGAGTAGTTTGTTTCGTGATTGTTTAGAGTACGGCTAGCATAGCAAGTCGGGTGGCCATCTTGGGATAAGACAGCACCGATTGCATAATTCGAAGCATCTGTCGTAAGCGTAAACTTTTTACTAAAGTCAGGACGTTTAAGTATTGGTTCGGATGTAATCAACGTCTTCAGAGTTTCGAAACTTTGATTATAGTCTGCGTCACTCAAATCAATTTTGGCTCCCTTCTTTAAACAGACGGTCATGGGCTTCGCTACTTTGGAGTAGTCCTTTATAAATTTTCGGTAATAGCCCGTTATACCGAGGAACGCCTTTATTTGTTTTTGGGTCTTTGGAAGTTTATAATTTAGTATAGCTTCAATTTTATGCGGATTAGGTTTGATACCTTCCGTTGTGATGATATGCCCCAAAAATTCCGTTTCTTTTTTCAAGAATTCACTTTTATCAAGTTGTACTTTTAAGTTAGCTTCTTTCAGTTTTTCGAACACTTTCTTTATCGAAATTATGTGTTCTTGTAAGCTGGTTGAAAATATTATTATGTCGTCAATATAAGCCAGACATATTTTTCCCATATATTCGGCTAGTACATCATTAATCATTCTCTGGAATGTTGCCGGGGCGTTCTTTAACCCGAACGGCATCCTCAGGAATTCGAAGTGGCCGTTATTAGTTGAGAATGCAGTCTTCTTTATGTCCTTGCTGGCTATCTCTATTTGATGAAACCCCTTAGCCAGGTCAAGTGTCGTAAAGTATTGGGCTTTCCCTAACTTGTCAAAGATGTCGTCAATGTTAGGGATTGGGAATTTGTCATCGATAGAAACCTCGTTGAGTTTTCTATAATCGATAACGATTCTCCATTTTTTCAGACCCGATGCGTCCACTTTTTTCGGGACTACCCAGATTGGAGCTGAGTAAGGCGAGTTGCTAGGACGAATTATTCCTTGCCTCAACATTTCATTTATCTGGGATTCCACCTCTTTTCGATGAACCTCTGGGTATCTATAGTTACGGGTGTAAATTGGAATTTCGTTCTTCGTCTTTATTTCATGCTTTATCGCACTTGTAAATGTTAAGTCGGTTCCTTCTTGAAAAAAAATTGTTGAATATTGCGTAACTAATTTTATAACAGCTTCTTTCTCTTCCTTATTAAGGTGCTGCGTGCGTATTTGGTTCAAAATGGGTTCTACACTCGTTTCTGTATTGTAGATTTCTAAGGTGGGGATTTGTTCTTTGTACTTCTCGTACGTTACTTCTTCCTCGTCTTTGTTGAAAAATAAGTTAATCTCATTTCCATCTACTGTTAGAATTCTTTGCTGGAAATCAATAATGGCTTCAATTGGCAGTAAAATGTTGTTCCCTATTAACCCGTCAAAGTTGTGGTGGAACTTAAATTCTAAAAATTCGGCTGTTTTACCTGGTTTCCCAAATTCTTTGAACAGCGGGATTTTTACCTTTCTATTTACATAAATGGGTGTGCTAGTAGTTAGAATTTTAAGTGGCTTTTGTAATTTCGTCTGCCACTTGGGATGACATATACCTGGGTTGAGAATACTGGTCTCTGATCCCGTATCGATCAGTATTCTTAGTCTGTGATTATTTTTTGCCTCGACGATTATATAGGGTAATCTACCATTGGGCTTCTTTCCCGAAAATCCTCATTTCCTTCTAGCTTATTTATTTGCCTGGTTACGGCCGATAGCGTGTCCATTGGTTCTATACCATGATTGTTTCTAAAGGGATTACTCGGATTTACGCCAGGTTGGTTGTTCTGGTTTCTAGAGTGGTTGCTTTGGTTTGTCCTAAACTGTTGGCTTTGATGTGTTCTAAATTGATTAGTTCTAGTCTGATTGGTCTGATTTGTTCTGAACTGATTCCTATCTGGGATGCTTCTAGATTGTTGGCTATAAGGTCTATCACCTGAGTTATAGAATCTACCGTTCTGTTCTTGTCTGAGGTTACCTGTTCCAGAGATACCTGCCGAGTACGCATATCCTGTTTCCGACAGGATTTGCATGGCTTCTTTTAAATTTGAAGGGTTTCTGCAATGCAGGAGTCCCTTCATTGGTTCTGGGATTTTACTTATGAAAATCCGAAGAGCTGCCTTGCAATTCTGCTCTATTTCAATAGGGTTATGGGGTCTAACAGTCCTAGTTTTATTGTTAAGTCTCCTCAAAATGACCTTGATACTATTATAATATTCGTGGCAGTGATTTCTAAATGGTAGGCTTCTAAGATCATCGTAAAGTTGCTCAGTTGTTTTTTTATCATCAAAGTATTGGGAAAATAATATTTTCAAGTCTTCCCATTTATTGACGCTATTATTTATCTCAATAGCTTCCCTAGCTTTCCCTACCAATTTGTTTTTGATGATATCGAAGAAAAAATGTTGCCCTACATCGTCATACCTGCTGAGGGTCGGGTGTATTCTATCTACCAAATCAGTAAAATTATGCAGATTATCACTACTTCCATCATAGGTAGGAAGATTATTCAGGTATTTTAGTGGATCTATGCTAAGTATAAGGGGACTTACTGCTACGGATGCTTCTTCTGTTGTCATCTTGGTCGATTTTAGGTTTCGGTTCTTGTCAATTTCTTCTGCTCTTCGTCTTCTTCGTAATTTGTCGTCCAGATTGCTTTATATCTCCCTTTTCCTTTGTTGTTTCGGTACAAGTTTTTAAATGTTTTAGTCACAGAAATAACGTTGTTTTGACAGCTTGTTTGGTTCCTTTTTGTTGTTATTATTTTTTTTTTGTTTATTTCATTATTATTTATCTATACAATTTATTTATTTATTCTGTTGCACTTGGTTCACTTAGATATTGTTGTGATTCGTGTTTTAATTTACCGCACAGTTTTCCTTTGCTTTCTTTTGCGCCTCACTAATATTACTCACTCACTTAATCGCTTATTCAGTGTAGTTTGGTGCGCTTCACTAATCTTAATCGAGATTGAGCACTTGATCGTACTGTTAGCACTTGAGCGTACTGTTTACTTGAGTCGAATAATTGATATTAACCGCGAATTAATAACTGTTCTTAGGCGAACACTTTTCACGTACTCAAGAACTACCGACTGCGCCAGTTGTGATTTTCAATGTGCCGTTTGCATAAAAAAAAACTCTTTGTTTTTTTTTTTTTATTTTTTTCTTTTTTTCTTGTCTTTATTTATTTCTAACGATCCGACACTTAAAAAAGACTGCGTGCAACTGCGCTGAACTGAACTTTTCTGCAGGTATTTAAAACATAAAACTGTTGACACAACTTTTTGGATAAATTTGTTTATGGGAAAGGAATGTGCTAAGGGTTTCATGTATCGGCGCGTGTAGCGCAAAGGTGGAAGCGCTTGCGAACATGATCCGCGAACCGTTGACCATGCACTTTGCGAGTGGTTGATGTGCAAAAGGAATGTGGTTACCGGGTGGAGAACGGAAGTGAAGTCTCCGACGTAACTCACAAGCTATAGTTTTTCAGGCAGGGGCGGGCGACGGCGGAGACTGATTCTGGTGTAACCACCAAAAGAAGTGCCGCTCCTTATCACTCTCTCTCCTGTCTCGAGCGGGGATCGCTCTACTGAACCGGAGGAGATCTTCGTGTTCGCGGACGACATCCGATTCGTACAGGAGTCGCCTGTCAACTGTTCGGCGTACCGCGTGGTAGATTACAGGACATCCTTCCGTGTCCTGGATCAGGCCGATCGAATCCAAATAGAGGAATGCTTCAGGTGGAACAAAACCGTTGTGGTGCACCTTTTCATGGTACATATAATTGGGGTAATAAGCCCCGAAGATCAGGCTGTTGCTAGAATTCATACTTCTTGCAATGTGACTTCTTATTAATTTAATAATAAAATTGTCTATCCTTTTCACGTTTGCCCTGTTGTACAAGACCTCGTTAGGATAGTACTTCTTGTACTCAGACTCGGGTGTTCGATACAACCGGAGACAAGTCCTCAGACACCGTCTCTCGAAGACCCCCTTATTGATATTAAAAACTGTGGTAGAAGTTACACCGCCACTTTTAACGACGAACTTTCTACCTGTTATCATGTTGTATATCATGTATAGCAAAGGTTTATGTAAGGCAAGTCTAACGAGCTTAAGGAAAAGGCCCTCTAACCATACGGTATCGAACGCCTTCTCTAAGTCGATCAGACAGGCACCCGTTTTTTTTTTTTTTTTTCATTTTAAATTCATTTTTATTTCATTATTCATGATAAACTTACATACTAGACAAAAATGCTTAAAAACTAGTTGGACGCACAATAAATTTCTACTTCTAACTTACTGGCCCTCGGCGGGCACTCTAAGCTAAACTTAAACTTAAGCTATGTCTTTCGATTTAAATTAACATTTAGTTTGCTTAGGAAATTCATAATAACAGTATGACTAAAGATTAAGAAAAACTTTAAAAAAAACTTAATAACTGAACGGCTTTTAGTTAAAACTTACATACTAACTTACATACTATCTTAAAATAACTTATAACTACCTTAAATTAAACATACATACATATATATGCACAAGTATTTATAAAATACGCGTGCATATGTACATATATATATGCTATATACAAGTGTATACACATCAGTACACGCAGGTGTAGAGTTGTGTATACTTTTATTTATTTTTTTTTTTTTTTTTTTTTTTTTTTTTTTTTTTTTTTTTTTTTTTTTTTTTTTTTTTTTTTTTTATTTTTATTTTTTATTTTTTTTTTTTTTTTATGTATACGACTTACAGACTACCTTAAACACTACCCTAATATAAGTAGGTCGGCCATAAGTTTTGGAGGCAAAAATAACCGCCGCAAGACTGACCAACTGCTTTCCCAGTCGGGGATACGCACTGCCCATTTTTAACCCGGGTCTAAGGGGTTCGAAGAGGGAGTTCCTTCACTCCTTAGCCACCACCATTTTTGATGTTGCATTGCAGCATCCCGCTTATCACGGCTCGACACCGCCATACTGAAGCGGAGGAGATCTTCCTCAGCTCTTCGTGCGACGGAACGGTCGTGGTTGAGTCGCCCATCCACAGCAGACCTGGCGATGTGATACAGGATCGGTACCGCATTTTCATTCTGTATCAGACCGTGCTTATCGTAATGGAGGAATGCTTCTCTGGGGACGAAGCCAGTGTGACGTACCCTTTCGTGGTACTGTGGGTTGGGGTAGTAAGCCCCGGAGATCAAGTTATTGACCGAGTTCATCGCTCTCGCAGTGTGACCTCGAATCAACTTCACCAGGAAATTGTCCACTCGTATCAGGTTGGCCCTGTTGTATAAGACCTCGTTGGAATAGAATTTTCTGTACTGGGACTCTGGTGTTCTGTAGAGGCGAAGGCAAGCCCTAAGACAAGCCCTCTCAAACACCCGAATCTTTTCCATCAAGCTTGCGCTCACGTTGAACCACACGGGACAACCATATGTGAGCATTGGCCGTATGAGGGCCATGTAGCAGATTACCTTTACTCTTGCATCGAGTTGGCTGTTGTAAAACAGTCTCTTTGTAAGAGCGAAGGCGCCTCGGGCTCTGGCCAGAGCAGCATCTACATGTTTGTTAAAATATAGATACTGATCTAGCCAGATCCCCAGGTATCTGACTACAATCCTTTGCGTCAGTGGTTGCCCGTGCCGTCCTACAATAGAGAACTTTCGCCAATTCTTTTTCGTATCCGCGGAAGCTTTATACAACGGCGTCCTGAACAGAATGGTTTCCGACTTCTGAAAGTTGATATTCAACTTCCAGTCATCGCAATCTCTCATGAATGAATCGAAGTCACCCTGCGCGAGCGTAGTGATGTCCTCGATCTTTTTGCCTGATCTGTACACGATCAAGTCGTCGGCATACGCAATTGCGTGCGGAAGAGAACTAATTAGATCGCTCAAGAAAATGTTGAACAGGATCGGCGAATTAACGGCACCCTGTTGGAGACCATTTTTAACTTCAAAAATACCTGTAGAGGTCACGTTGCCAATCTTGACTACGAACCGTCTACCGGTAAGCATGTTATACAGTAGGTACAGCAGTGGTTTACTAATGTCTAGCCGATTGAGCTTATAGTAAAGACCTTCTAACCATACGGTGTCGAAGGCCTTCTCCAGGTCAATCAAGCAGGCCCCCGTACATTGTTTCTTGCTCTTGTTCCATTGGATATCCGACACCAGTTTCGACGCGGCATGAATAGTGTCATGCCCCGCTCTGAAACCGAATTGGTTATCCGGAATTATATGTTTGTCCTCTGTCCAGTTGATCAGAGCTCTATTAACAACCTTCTCGAATACCTTGCTGATGTTCGGAAGGAGACTAATTGACCGGAGGTTGCACGGATTCGAAGAATCTTTTCCTCGCTTGGATATGGGTTGTACAATAGCAGTTTTCCAATGCTCAGGATAATGTGCATTATTCAGAGCATTGTTAAAAAGGATTGTGTACATAGTGACCACTTCCAGAGGAAGATGTCTTAACACAATGTTCGAGATACCGTCGATTCCAACCGACTTTTTCTTCTTTAATGATTCGAAGACCGCTTGAAGATCTGCCTTCGAAATGAACGGGGGATGAACCCCTTCGTCGGCGATGACATTGTCTGCCATGTTTTCTTCATTGAACGGGACAAAGCCGATGTTCTCAGATCGCCATTGCTGCAGCTCTTCTCGAAGTTGAGAGTTGCTAGCTTGCACGCTGTTTTCCAGGTCGTGGTTCGGGCGAACACTCACGTTCACCTTGTACACTTCTTGGAAAACTGCGTGTAGTACTTCAACTTTTTCTTGCGGATCTTCGACCACAAAGAAGTCATCGTCGAGTACGGCGTTATTGGGATCAATACCTGCTGTAGTCAGTATCTGTTCATTGTCCGTCGTCCTGTTAAGCTTAAGACACGGAAGATCGCTATTTTTCTTTCGGAAGAATTTATTTATTTGTGGGAACATACTCGGGTTGTTAGATCTAACAGCCCGAATCTTAGTGTTCCAGTACGTGTTTACAGAAACTCTGTAATTTTGCACAATCAACGTCTGTACATTCTTAATGAGCGATTTCAGTGTCCTAACTTCCTCGCTGCGTCTGTCAGTAAACCGCCTGTACAAGGTTTTTAATCTTGACAGGAGTCTACTTTTTTGTTGGTGTAGTGCGTCAATTGTCGCATTGCGGTACAAGTTTTCATTGTTCGTGCGTGTATACCGTGGTATCGTACTGTCCATAGTTCGTTTTATTGTCTCGTCCAATTGAATTAGATACATGTCAATCTCTTCGTTTGACAAGTTTCTATTGGACGGAATGTGGAGCGCATTCGAAGAGAGTGCTCGAGTCATTTGTCGGGAGAAGCGTGGCCAGCGCGCCCTACTGTAATTGTAGGTATGCGTTTGAACAAACTCTCCTAATTCCGCAATGTCGTTGGGGATCTTGAATTCGGCACTGAGTCCGCAATGGTCACTGAGATACACGAAAGTGTGCAAACAGTTTACCGTTTGTGCGTTTGTGTCTGTCAGCTGCAGTCTTGCGTCAAACAGCAGGAGATCCAAGAACGACCCGCTTCTGGGGAAGGACGCGATCTCAGTAGCTTTTAAATCGAGTCTATACTCGACACTGTGCAAGCAGAACCAGCTGTAGAGCTGGTCCCCTCTGTTGTTGGACACCATGTTTCCCCAATAACCGTGGCGGGCATTAAAGTCCCCGGCCAAAATGAAATAGTTCTCCTCCGAGTCCAGACTTAGACATCGAAAGAGTGAATCGAGCTCTGATATGGTTGTACTGGAACTGAGGGAGCCGGAGGAGTACGCCGACACCGCATACAGCTTCTTTCCACTGCGGAGAGAAATGCACACGATGCAGGCCTCCAACACCTGGAACCGTCGTACTACACCACTGTACACTACTTTGTGTTTAATGTTATTTTTTACGAAGATCGCAACACCGCCTCCACCATTGGAGTTGGGCCGGTCTCTTCTGATAACATTATAATTACTGTGCTCCAATATGCCTCTCCGGGTTAGCTTAGTTTCGCTAATCAGAAATAGCTCTGGGCTTTGATCGTCCAACAATCGATAGAGCTCATTTTTTCGGGGGACCCCTATCAATGAATTTGCATTCACTGCAAGGATCTTAAAAGTACTCCCCGTCTGCGCAGCCATTAGGACTGGTGACGTGCTGTGTTCTGCAGGAGCGCCAGAATTTTGGCAACCTGCTGCTCTAACGACTCCATACGCCTTTCAATGGAGGATTTCCAATCAGGCGTTGGAGCGTGTGCTCTTGGCACTGAGGTTTGCGGCGCTACCTTTGGTAGTTGCTGCTTTTCCGTGCCTCCCCTGACAGACGCCATTTGGGCGAAAGTCACTTCGGGTGTGACGGGTATGGCTGCCCCGAGTGGATTTTTCACTGGGGGCTGCTTCTGCAGAACCGCTTTTGTTTTCCGCTCCTGGAACTTAGGGCAACCCCGATAGTTGGCGGTGTGCCCAGCGTTCCCGCAGAGTGCGCACTTGAGCTGACCTCTGTCAGTTACTCCTTCTTTCCCCAGCGGGCATTCTTCCGCCTTGTGGCTTTTACTGCACTTCACGCATCGAGGCTGCATTTGGCAGTTCGACGCGGCGTGCCCAAACCTTTGGCAGCGAGCGCATTGTATAATGCCGTCGCGCCTTCTTATGCTTTCCCAGAAGCAATCGTAGTCAGCTAGAGTAACAATCTCATTTAGCTGATCTCGCTTGCTGTTGGGAGACAGCTGTAGAATGAAGAACGGTAATTTCCGTCCCTCTCTTCTTGCCTTAGCTGTGGTGAAGGGCTTGACCCCGACGAACTCGAGACCATCGCACACTTGCTCTTTGAGCAGTTGGAAAATCTCATCCGCTTCTAGCGGTGCGGCGATCTTCAATAATATTGACTGGGGTTTTTCTCCTTTTGGTGTAAAGGAAAAGAACTCCGTCTTCGAGCGCTTTAGACACGTTCTTAGGGCTTTATGCTGCTCTACTGTCTTGCATTTTATGGAGTATTTTTCGAAACCTTTATTTTTCCTTATACTAAAATTACCACTACCTATGGCCGACCTACATACCTGAGCAGTCTGGATGACATCAACCTTGTGCAAGTTAATAGGTGGCACTTTTTCTTTCTTCTTCTGTACATGTTGTTGCTGGTGTGCTGCTGGGTGCTGTTGTTGTTCCATTGTTGTATGTTTCTGCTTCTTCTGCTGTTGCTTTGCTGGTTTCTGAAGTTGTTGGACGTCTGTCTGTTGTATCTTCTTCTGCTGTTGTTGCTGTGTTTTTTTATTTAGTTGCTGAAGAACGGCTGATTGCGGTTGCAGCATTTTTTGTGTTGCTGCTGCTGGATGTTGTTGTTGCTGCTTTTGTGTTTGCAGCTGACTCGGTACTGGCAACTGTTGTTGTTGTTGCCTGGTTTTTATTGCGATTTCTTCCTCTTCCATCTTTCTTCTTGCGAGGTTACTCTCACGAAGCTTTCTGATCTCTTGACGCAGTTTCTGTGTCTCTTCCTTCAGATCAGCGATCCTCATTTCTTTGGAGCGTATTATCGCTTCCATTTCTTCCTCGGAGTCGGAGGGCACCGATTCGAAGCTGTTACTGCTTACCGTGAATCTCCCCTCTCTCCCTTCCGAAACATACGAATATGCATCGTCTTCTCTATCGGTCTCGTACGAAGACGAAGACGCTGCACTCCCTTTCCCTTCTGGCTGGTCTGACGTGTTAATGTAGCGTCGTTTTGAGCTGGTGGAGGACTGTTTTCTCCTCCTCCTCTTCGCAGTACCCTCTTCGGGCACCGTTGGTTGGTGGCGTGATGCTTCAGCCACCGGTTGTTGGTTCTCGCAGTCCGCTTCTAGGCGAGCGGACTGCCCCTTCTCCTCCATGGTTTGCACTCCACTTCTTTCCTATGCACTATGCATTTGATGGAAAGCGCGAACAGAAAAAAAAAAAAATAGTGTGTTTGGACTGAGTTTCGAACTCAGCACCAGCTGGTTTGCGGGTCTGTGCTCTAGGCTCCCGGCTACGCGCTTGTTGCGGATCCTCGCGTCACTTTTACACTTTCACTGTCTTAAATGATGTCAGATGACTTTTTTTATGGAAACACTCCTGCACAGTTCAACGGTCCGTGAACGACTGACAGGCACCCGTACATTCTTTCTTATTTTTGTTCCATTGAATGTCGGAAACCAGTTTTGACGCTGCATGTGTGGTGTAATGCCCCGCCCTGAAACCAAACTGGTTGTCCGGTATAATATTGTTGTCCTCGACCCACGTTTTCAGGGCTCGAATGACAATCTTTTCGAAGACCTTGCTGATGCAAGGAAGAAGACTTATCGATCGGAGATTTGACGGGATGCTTTTGTCTTTGCCCCGTTTAGGGATTGGTTGCACTACAGCTGTTTTCCAATGTTCTGGGTAATATGCATTACTGAGCGCGTTGTTAAACAGTGTAGTGTAAATGTCGATTGCATTCGGAGGGAGATGACTAAGCACAATGTTCGGGATACCATCTATCCCAGCAGACTTCTTGTTTTTCATAGATTTAAGGATACCTTGGAGATCTTCTTGTGAAATCACAATATGGATCCCATCATTGGCAACGGCATTGTTTGCCATATTTTCATCATTGAATCTGGTGAAACCGGGATTCTCCAAACGCCATTGTCTAATCTCATTATTGAGATAGAAGTGGTTTAACGAGGCTCTGTTCTCCAGGTCGTGATTCGGCATACGAACCTCGTTGACCGTATACACTTTCTGGAAAACAGCACCGATTGTTTTAACCTTCTCCTGGGGATCTTTGATCACGAAAAACTCGTCGTCTAGCATAGACTCATCTGGATCAATATCGATTGAGGTCAGTAGTTGTTCGTTGTCCGTTGTTCTGGGAAGTCGAACGATCTGAATGTCATTTTGATCTTTCCTCCTGAATATTTTATTTACTTGCGGGAACATACCCGGGTTGTTGGATTGTACAGCCCGGATTTTATTGCCCCAGTGCAAGTTTATAGCTAAATTGTAATTGATTTTAATTAATTGTTGGAGGTTTTTGATCTCAGACTTCAGAGATCTGACTTCTGGACTTCTCGGGTCGGTAAACCGTCTGTGCAAGAGTTTAAGTCTTGACAGCAATCTACTTTTATGCACGTGAAGTGCGTCTATGGTGGTGTTCCGATAAACATCAATATCATCGGAGTGCACTACCTTCGGAATTGTCTTGTCCATTGTACGTATTATGGCGTTGTCCATTCGTTTGAGGTACCTATCAACCTCTTCCTTCGTAAGGTTTCTGTTCTTTGGTGGATTGATTGCACTCGACCGGAGTTCAATGGATAAAGCCCTGGTGAAGCGAGGCCAGCGAGCCTTATTGTAATTATAAGGGTTCTTCTGGACATATTCCCCCAGTTCAACCACCTCGTTCGGGATCTGGATAACCGCCGAGAAAGCACGATGATCACTATCGTACTCTATCGTGTTTAAGCAGTTCCGTGTGCTTCTATCTATGTCATGTATAGTCAGTCGTCTGTCAATCAATAGTAGATCTAGATAATTTCCGCTTCTGGGAAATTATGGTATCTCGGTTGCAACCAGTTGTTAAAGGCGTTTCCCCTGTTGCAATTTCTATTGCATCCCCATTCTCTATGTCTAGAGTTAAAATCCCCTGCTATGATAAAATAGTCATCTTCTGCGCCCAGGCGTAGTCTTGCAAAAAGAGCGTCGAGCTCTGAAATGAAAATGTGATCGAGATTTGAGTTATCGGGTGCATAGAGAGCGATCACATAGTGCATGTTCGTTTGCGCAAACAGTGGTTGTAAAGAGTCATACCCGGACGCTAAAATTAGAGATATGATCATTCTGTATACTCCACATGATAAAGTGCGATCAACTGCTCTACAAAAAGAAAACCCAACTCAGGATGAAGTCCTTCAAATTGCACAACTCTTCGAGGAAACAACAAAAGCATGCAGCTTTGTGGAGAGGAGAAAATTCAAGGGGAGGAGAATGCAGTTCAACAGACAACAAATCAACTGCCGAGAGGTAAGCGTGTGAGCTTCAATAGTTTCGTTGGCACGGATGCTGCTAGAGAGAGTAATAAATCGTGCCCTGGATCCAATATCGCTCATCAGCGATTTCAGTGCTTTCACTACAAAAACAAATCAGTGTGTAAGAAATGCAAGAGAGTCGGACACATTGCGGTTCTAGAGGACTAAGTAAGTAATGAAGGCGTATGTTTTGTCGCAAGGACAATTAGCAAAAAAATGTTCAGCTCAAGGATAAGCTTGCCGGAACAAAGGGTTGAAGTAAAACCGTGAAGTAAAAAACCTTCGCGACCGCGCTGAGAAATGGACAACCGAGAGAAACGCAACTAGCAAGAAATATGAAAAAAATAAAACTTTTTTCTATGAATTAGATTTTATTAACGATGTTGATTGCTTTAGTTCTACACTGGGAATGCATACATCATCAGGGTCATTGCCTTCAGGAAATCTCTGGTCCGTTTATTTCCTTGGTCTATTGCTAGTCGAGTTGCATAGATTTTGCACAATTCGCCATCCTGCACCTCCCGCTTCCCTTGAAGTAGCCAGACCATCTCTCCATACTGGCACACCAAAATTACATGCATGTGTGACAAAAAAAAACGTCGCAGCGTGGGAGGAGCCAAAGGGCGGTCGTGAAGCAGCTAGACATTCAGTATATACATACACACATCAAGTCTTCAGCACATGTGTGCATATCGCGAAAACATCGCATCGTGGGAGTAGCCAAAATGTGGTCGTTGACCCCTTATCGCTCACGATGTTTCTCCCTTTTCTGATCTCCCAAATTTGATGAAATGCCGTCGGTCGTCAGCTGATTGGGGTCTGTTGATTTTTCGTCGGCATTTTTGTGATGCATTTCGTGATGTGCAATTTCCTCAGATGAATGCATGTTTCGTGAGTTACCATGCCAGCATGCATGGTGATGTCAGCACAACACCAACACCAGCAACAATAACGTCAATGCACAAGCCACCCAGTGCACCTACATAGAAGACACGTGTGGGCATCGACCCCTCAATATGTTAGGAACAAATGTAATTGCAAAGGTGTTTTCATGAATTTGACGCACCAGCGTCTACCAAATTTCCGATATGCGAATTCATGAAATCACCTCGGCAAAAGATAGGTTTCTTTATTTTTCTGATTGATTGTAAGAATTTAGTCTGTAAGAAGAGTTCAAAGAATAAAGTTATATTTTTTTGCTCCCGTTTAAAATCAAACTCATAGTTGGCGCAGTCGGTAGGATACGGTTCGATGTAAGTGAATTCTTAAAGTGCGAAAACAAATACGGCGTCCAACCGATTAAAGTGTCACGCATAAAAAGAATAAACCTACAGTGAGTTTTGACTCATTACGACCTTAAAAAGAAACCACCAGAAGATCATCGAGGGATCATCAAAAGAAAGAACTACTATCAAGAGATTATCGAGGGATCATCGAGATCATCATGCTTATCAGGAACTTTCTTTCTTTTCTGGGGTACAATTGTTTGAATGTTTGTTATATCATAATTATCATATGTGCAACAGTGAAAAATTAAACTACGAAATTAGAACTAGATTTATTTTTTCTCATTATATTAATAAAAGACAAAATAAGAATAACATATTTAACTGTATGAACCAATTTAACATACTAGTACACTCAATTACAACTACATACTATATTACAACTATATATTAAGTAAAAACAATTATTATACTAGGTTAGGTTAGGTTAGGTTGTAGTGGCTGACTGCTGCAGACTGCACTTTTTAGCTCGTTACGATCGCTGAAGTAGTAGGCTCCTAGATGCAGGAACCTACGACTGGCAAGAGCACTGCAGGAGCAGAGAAGGTGATGAGTGTACTCTTCCTCCTCTTCATCCATGCAGCTTCTGCAAAAATCATTATATGGTGCACCCATCCTGCGAGCATGAGTGCCAATTACACAGTGCCCGGTTATGACTCCTATAAGGGTCCTTACTGAGGGCTTGCTGAGTCCAAGTAGACTGAGTGACCGTTTTAGGTTAAGTGATGGCTAGATTTCTTTTGTTTTAAGGAAGGTGGTGCCTTCTAGCCATTTGTCATTGGTGGTTTTGATTGTATGAATCTTTAAAAGATGATAGGCTGTAGCGATCGGCATGGAAGGTGGTACCCCTTCTATCGATAGGGATGAGGTTGTACCACACCTAGCGAGTTCGTCGGCTTTGCAGTTTCCTGGTATGTCACAATGTCCCGGCACCCACATGAGGTGAATGTTAAAATGCTCGGCCATCTCGTTAAGAGACAGCCTGCAATTAAGGGATGTTTTAGAGTAGAACATGACATTGTCCAGGGATTTTATGGCGGCCTGACTATCGGAACAAATGGTGATATCAGTTTTTGATATCACATTGTTTTTAAGCCAGGACAGCGCCTCTTTAATCGCTATGGTTTCTGCCTGAAAAACGCTACAGTGATCAGGGAGCTTCACGGAGATAGCAATATTGAGGTCTTGTGAATAGACACCCGCACCCACCTCTTCTTTTGTCTTTGAACCATCCGTGAAGATGCGCAAAGGATCTTTCAGTGTTTGCATATCAGTCATCCAGTCCGATCTGGAGGGAATACTGATTGAGAATTTCTTTTCAAAGATGGCCTGGGGTAGTAGGCGGTCGGTGTCGCTAGGTAGGAAGTTGAATTCCTTGAGAATGGTTGAGTGGCCAGTGTTGAGTTCGGACCACAATCGAAGTGTTTTGAGTCTCATGGCTGTACTTGCTGCTGCTTGTTTCCCGAATATTTCCAGAGGTGGGAGGTGGAGGAGAATATTCAGTGCGTCTGACGGAGTACTTCCCAGTGCCCCGCTGATACACAGGCGGGCCAGTCTTTGTACTCGGTTGAGTGCATTGCAGTTTATAACCTTGTTTAGTGCTGTCCACCAAACTGAGACACCATACAAAAGCGTCGGTCTGACAATAGAGGTGTAAATGCAGTGAGCGATGCGAGGTTGTAGGCCCCATTTGCATCCAATGGCCTTTTTGCAGCAAAAAAGTGCAGAAGAGGCTTTTTTTACCCTTTCCTGGATATTGAGCTTCCAGTTTAGCTTGCTGTCGAGAGTGAGACCCAGACATTTCGCACTGGTGGTTAGCTGTAATGTGGTGCCGCACAGCAGAGGGGGGTCGAATTAGGGGATTTTGTATCTTTTGGTGAAGAGTACGATATCCGTTTTTTGTGGGTTGACGCCAAGTCCGCATGTTTGTGTCCATGCCTCTAGCTTGTCAAAGGCATTCTGCATTATGTCTCTTAGAGTAGAGACGAATTTGCCGGATGCCGCTATGGCAATATCATCCGCATACGCAATAACTTTGCACCCTACCTCTTCCAGTATTAGTAGCAGTTCATTTACCGCTACGTTCCAAAGAAGGGGTGAGAGAACCTCCTTGTGGGGTGCCCCTATTAACTCCTCTATGGATCTTAGCGTCTCCCATCTGAGAGTGTATTACTCTGGTGGTGAGTAGCTGATGAATGAAGGCCACTAGGGGCTTTCCGATCCCGAGGTTGCTAAGCGCAAGTGAAATTGCTTCCGGGTTGATATTGTTAAAGGCACCCTCGATGTCGAGAAAAGTCACAAGTGTGTATTCTTTGAACTCGAGAGATTTTTCGATGGTGCCTATCAGAGAGTGGAGGGCTGTTTCTACAGATTTGCCCTTGTTGTAGGCATTTTGTGCAGATGAGAGTCTGCATGCTGGGATAGCATGCCTGATATATTGGTCTATAAGTTTCTCCAAGGTTTTCAGGAGAAACGAGGAGAGACTTATTGGCATGAGGTCCTTTGGCTTGGCATGGGAGTATTTACCCGCTTTGGGGATAAACACTACTTTGACCCTTTTCCAGGAGCTGGGGACATGACTGAGACTCATACAGCCTTTGAATATGCTAAGAATCCAAGGCATGATGAGGTCAGCTGTTCTTTGGAGCTCCGCCGGGATGATGCCGTCAGGTCCCGTTGACTTGAAGGATTTGAAGCTTGTCAGTGCTCACATGATAGTGGTGTGGCTGACATTTATAAGGTTACATGAAGTATTAGGGGGAGATACCACTTCCTTATTGGCTCTAATTGGGAAGTTGCCCGGAAAGTGCGTATCAACAACTCCTCTGCTACCGCCGTCAGTATATTACCGACAGTTGAAGCAGCAGAGGTGGAGGGAGGCTGTTCCGCTTTCGCGCTTGTCTCCCCATCCTTTTTATACACCTTCAGGGTGATCGTCCCAAAGCCGTAGTGGATGACACCTTCCGACTTGGCAAGTGGGTCCAGTGATTCCTTGTTTATTATTATCACTGCGGACCTCGTTTCTCCCTTTAGTTCATCCAGCTTGACAACCTTCCAATTGTGGGTAGGAAGGTTTGGGTTGCAAAGTTGGATGAACTTTAGGATTGTAGCAGGGTCTGAGGGGCTTCGCGGAAGGTAAGTGCGGGTTCTTGGTCTACTGGGGATTTGATCCCTCGTTACGACCTCGAGCCGCGCCCCCTTCCACACCTCACCCAGTCTGCTGATGGCTTTTCTAAAGAGATCAGCCGATCTCTGGCACGTGAAAGTCACGAGCTTAATATGACCCTGGTGCCATCCTCCGTCACGCCCTACAGGTGCAAGGCCTCCGTTTTCCAGCACCAGGCTCAGATAGATGTCATTAATCGCTGACTCCACCTTCTTCCAATTCAGTGGAGAGATGGCGCAGTCAGCGTGCCCTCTATCTAATACGGCGTAAGTGATTTCGCCTTTCAGCACTTTACTATACGGCCTGTTGAGCCTACTGGCAATATTTATTGTTTCACTACTCGGTTTCAGCCTTTTAGGCTCCGAGGGTGACGCCTCCAATGACCTGGCGCGTTTGGGCGTAGTGCCCCTGGTAGTGTCCGCCTGTGGTTGGCTTTTCACTACATTAGTAGCCCAAGCTAACGACCTCTTGCCTTTAAGGCGCTCCAAAATCCGGGCAGCAGAACGCCTCTCCCTGTATCTTTTGAGTGAAGGTCCTGGGACCTTCGAGGAGGAGGCAACTCCGCGGGCGGAGATTGTTTTATCCGTGCAGGAACTCTTAGTGGGAGTTACCGTGCAGGTATTTGGTTTAAGAGACTCCACGCGGCCTTTGACAGTCTTTAAGGCGGTTTGAGCCGCCTTATCCGTCGGCACTTCAGGAGTCAAGGATGGTCTGGAAGAACTTCCAGCCGGCGAGGGAGCACCGGTCTCTTTTTTGTTGGTTTTTGTTTTTTGTGTATTTGTGTTCATATTAGTCCCACGAGTAGCGGAGAAAAGGAAGGTCCGGCTGTGCAGAGATCCGCATTACACAGCTAGGGCAGGACTAATCTGGGAGTGTGCCAGTACACCCAGATACTCCGTTAGCGACTGAGCTATTATTTTATGTGGGCCCCCAGCCAGGCTGATCCTCGGCACGGGTCGTATGACACCTTGATGGGCTGGCCCACCGGAGATGGAAGGGAGAGATAGGATGGAGGGAGGGAAGGTATGGTTACATCTTAGCTTCGGGTCTCCTCATAGAGAATAAATTCCCTTGAGTCATTGACCTTTACTAAGCCTTCGCACCGCGTCAAGGTGTGTAACCACGCGAAGGATTATTATACTAACAAGTGTTCTAATTTAATTATAATGCCACCTGGAAAAAAGTCCCCTAAAAACGTATCAAATCCTTACCCTAAACTAAGGAAATTCTTTAAGACCCTTAATTCGATACCAGAAGCAACTGTTCAGCAAGGAATCCTTGAAAGTCGTAGCTACCCTTCACTACCTATCACCCAACTCGAAGAACCCAGCGTTTCTAATACTAATATTACCATGAATCCACCCGAAGTACATAATGCTAACGCAATCGCAGTAGCCACTAGACAGGTTTTCGGGACTTCGCTCAACTGGGAAGAAATAAAAAATAACTTAATACTTCACTACTCAGACGAAAGGAACGAGACACCTCCTGAAGCAAAACGCGAAGACCATATAGCAGTTTCACAGTGAAATTATAGAAATCTAAGCGGCAATGAATTATAACGTCCTAATACACGAAAAAGACCAGAACGTTATCAAAGCCAAAAGAGATTTGTATGCAGAAATGTGCTTAAACACATTTCTAGCCGGGCTTAAAGAACCCCTTGGTTATAGCATAAGAGCCATGAAGCCTTCTTCTTTAGCCATAGCATTATCGTTTTGTATACAAAAGCAAAACATGTATTACATGAAGTATGACTATTATGCTCAAAATTCATTCAAAAAACAAACCTTTCATCAATACCCCACTAATTTTCACAGAGCTAACCAAAGTTATAACAATAATAGATCCAACTATATAGCCAACCAATACCACAAACCTATACCTTTTCTTACTCAAAATACACAACTTAAATACCCATACAATTCTCCCATGGCCAACATACCCAACTTTAGATTACCAGTTACGAACCCACCAGCTTCTAGGAACCACACCACCCAACAAAACCAATATACTGTAGGGCGCAATTTTTCACAACCCTTATATCACCACACACCATCCGCTAGTTATTCTCGTCCCTTGCCCCCACCTGAACCAATGGATGTAAATTCCACTCACTCCCGCCTTACAATTCAACCAAACAGGCCTCCTAACATGAGTAACCAAAATGGCGTTTAGTAATAGACTACCGAAAAATAAACGAAAAAACTATACCGGATCGTTACCCATTACCAAATATAACAGAGATTCTGGACAAATTAGGGAAATGCATGTATTTCTCAACTATAGACCTTGCCAGCGGATTCCATCAAATAGAAATGGACCCAAGGGATATAGCAAAAACAGCATTTTCTGTTGATGGCGGGCACTACGAGTTCTTACGTATGCCATTCGGACTGATGAACGCACCATTAACGTTCCAAAGAGTCATGAACAAAGTCCTCGGAGATCTAAATAGCAAAATCTGTTTATGCTACATGGATGATCTAATAGTCTTTTCCACATCCCTTCAGGAACATCTGGAATACCTTAAAAAAATCTTCTCAAGATTGGCGGAATCAAACCTCAAAATTCAATTAGACAAGTCAGAATTCCTAAAAAAGAAATTGCATTTTTGGGTCACATCGTTACGACCGATGGAGTAAAACCGAACACAGACAAAATTCATGCCATCAAACAGTTTCCCCTCCCAAAAACACAGAAGGATATACGAGCCTTTCTAGGATTACTTGGCTATTACAGAAAATTCATCCAAGATTTCGCTAAATTTGTAAAACCTCTTACGGAATGTTTAAAAAAGATCGCCAAATTGAAATTAATTAAAAGTACGTAAAAACATTTGAAATATGTAAAAATATCCTCACGAACGATCCCATCCTCCAATACCCAGATTTTTCAAAAACCTTTAATCTAACAACGGATTCAAGCAATTTTGCAATAGGCGCTATATTGTCGCAAGGGCCCATTGGAAGCGACAAGCATATATGCTTCGCAAGCAGAACGTTGACACCATCTGAAATAAACTATTCCACCATAGAGAAAGAATCACTGGCAATCGTTTGGGCAACCAAATATTTCAGGCCATATCTCTATGGAAGAAAGTTTAAAATTATTACTGACCACAAACCCCTTACATGGATAATGAACTTAAAAGATACAAACTCAAAGCTACTTCGTTGACGATTCAAATTGGAAGAATCCGATTACGATTAGTAGTAGTAGAATTAAAATAAATCCAATACAAAACATAGATGTTAACATCAGTGATAATTTATCAGTTCAAGGTACTAGTGGTTCAACCATCCACTCAGCAATAGAAAACCTTAATGACGGAATACCTATTTCAGAAAGACCTTTAAATGAATTTAACTTACAACTAATATTCCAGAAATCTAATAAAGGCAGTCCTATGACCCTTGAAACAGTTTCTAAAAACAAACACCGCAGAACACTACGAGACACAAACTTCGATGAAAACGCAATCATGGACATCTTTAAAAAATACATCGCTCCAAATAGACTGAACGCGATATATGCCGACGAGGACACGTTTCGTGTTATCCAATCCATATACTTCAAATACTTACAATAAATCCCTTCGATTAATCCGCTGTAAAGAGCTACTCACAGATATTAGGCTACCAGATGAGCAAGATCAGCTCATAAAAGACTATCACTTAAACTACAATCATCGAGGAATTGAAGAAACCCTTCTCCATCTGAAAAGAACCCACTATCTTCCTCATATGAAAACTAAAATAGCAACAACAATTAACAATTGCGACAAATGCCAAACTTTAAAATACGATCGAAAACCTTACAAAACAATTGACGAAAAACCAGAAACTCCACTTAAGCCCCTAGATATATTACATATAGACATTTAACTATAAACTAATTCTAACAATAATTGACAAATTCTTGAAATTTGCTGCAGGGTACACTATACCTTCTAGAAATAGCACCCTTATCTTAAAATCATTTAATCACTTCATAAGCCTACACGGCATACCACGCAAAATAGTCTCCGATCAAGGTACAGAGTTTACCTCACACTTATTTAAAGACTTTTGTAAAAAATACCGAATTGAATTACATATAACGTCATTCCAACAAACCAGCAGCAATTCGACCGTAGAAAGGCTTCATTCGACGCTTACGGAAATATATAGAATTGTCCTTGCCACAACCAAAGAAAACAAAATAGAAATAGAACATGAAGAAATATTCTGTGAAACATTATTCACCTATAATAACTCCATACACTCTTCCACCCATTTCACACCTTACGAACGATTTAATGGAAGAACATACAAATTTAATAGAGATACAGATTTTAGGAGCGAACACGAGTATTTGGAAAAACTAACTAAATTTCAAGAAGAACTCTTCCCAAAAATTAAAGATAAACTCGAACAATCAACTAGTAGAAGAATTGTATAATAACTAAATAAGAATAGAGAGGAACTAGAAGATAGAGAAGTAAATGAGGTAATTTATAGGAAAGAATGTAGGGGAAATAAGTTAACCCCAAGGTTCACAAAACACAGAGTTAAGAAAAACAACAAAGTAACAGTACTAACAATAAATAATAAGAAACTACACAAATCAAGAATTAAAAAAAAGAAAAGATATGAACGCCACGAATAAATAAACATAATTATAATTAACTTACAGACTCGTCATAGTAAACGGACAAGAACTTGAAATACATGACTTAACGAACTCTCAGGGTATCCTTCCTCTAAATAGGACCAGCTAGAATGATAAACAACTTTAATAACCTAGTGCATATAATAGATTTACATACCTACTCACTAACAGTCGAAAGAATCGAACAAACCTTCGAAAATTTCAAACACTTTTCCAGTCTTCAACCTTCAATTAAGATAACAAAATTCAAACTAAAAGAGCTTCACAGTAAACTTTAATCCCTAAAACCCACAACAAGACAAAAAAGAGGACTAATTAACGGACTAGGAACGATACTAAAATTCATAATAGGTAATATGGACGCAGACAACGCAAACGAACTTAACGGAAGAAATGAAGAAATGAACTCTGAAGTCTCACTTAACTCACAAATGATTGAAAGATTTACTAACATAACAAAACATATCACTAACGATCAGGAACGCAATTCGCTCTAATACAGACAATTTATTGCACATGCAATACTTAAACCAACTAAACCTCAATATTGATCTGCTCACACATCATATTACAAACATTGCCGAAGCAATCGTCCTCGCTAGAATTAATATCATACCCAAAATGATACTGAATCAAGACGAACTCCTCGAAATCAGAAAAACTTTTCTTAATCAATCAATAGAAATAAAGTCGGATGAACATCTGTATGAACTGCTAGATTTACAAGCGCATTATAATGGCTCTAAAGTAATTTTCAATGTTCGAATCCCAATATTATCCAAAGAGAACCTTACACACTTCCACATCATCCCACTCCCCGTGAACAAAACTAAACTAGTAATAACAGAACCATATATTGTAATTAGCGAAAATGGAATATCGTATTTTAATAATATTTGCCCCAGAATAGAAGATATTTTCATATGTAAGAAACCAACTCAAGAACAAGAACTGAATGATTCCAAATACATTGGGAACCTCATGAGAAATCGACCGGCAAATTGCACACTGAAGAATGTGGGAGAAATCAAAAAAATTTCACAACCAGAAAGAAACTTTATCCTCCTAATCAACGTCCCCGAAACATCTATAAGTTCAACATGTAACAACATCCAGCAAATAATTAGAGGTACCGCCCTACTACACTTCAGTAACTGTAAACTGAGCATCAATGGATTCATCTACGAAAATAACCAAAGCCAACATTTAGACCAGATCCACATATTTCCAGCATCATATGCAGAAATTCATACTGCAGACACCGTCGAAACAATCAACTTGGAGAAACTTAAGGATTACCAGTTCAAAAACATACAAATTATCGATTCTCTAAATTCTGAAAATAAGAAACGAAACCTTTACATTATCATTGTTCTCATAACTCTTGCATGTACATCAGCAATAACAGTCTTCACTTGCAGAAAAAAACTCAACATTATGCTTAATACTGCAGACATCAACGCTCAGACCCCTGCACCCACTCAAGTCACTTGGGCCATCGCTTCAAGCTAAGGGGGAGGAGTTACCATGCCAGCATGCATGGTGACGTCAGCACAACACCAACACCAGCAACAATAACGTTAATGCACAAGCCACCCAGTGCACCTACATCGGAGACACGTGTGGGCATCGACCCCTCAGTATGTTAGGAACAAATGTAATTGCAAAAGTGTTTTCATGAATTTGACGCATCAGCGTCTACCGAATTTCCGATATGCGAATTCATGAAACCACCTCGGCAAAAGATAGGTTTCTTTATTTTTCTGATTGTTTGTACGAATTTAGTCTGTAAGAAGGGTTCAAAGAATAAAGTTATAATTTTTTGCTCCCATTTAAAATCAAACTCATAAATCGTGCAACAGCGTAAATCTGGTTAAACGATTCGAAACCGTAAGTACTGTCGATTTTCTTTATCCATCGGTAGTGTCACCCATCGAAGTTAATCATAGCAACGTCATTTCTGATAAGCTTTTTATAGATGTGAGCATCAATAAGATATTCTTAAAATTTCAAATTGACACAGGCGCGTCTTGCATATTTTCATCAGAACTGGGACACTGTTCCACATTTTAAAGCTCATATCACATTAAAACTATGCTTGTCCTAAGTTCCACAAACCATACAATCTTCCCTTCGCTCTCTATGGAGACGTACGTTTTGAAATTAAACGCTTAGTGTCTCAAAATATGTTCAAGCCAGTGAATGCTAGTGATTGGGCAGCTCCTATTGTATTCGTGAAAAAACCAAACGGGAAAATACGAATTTGTGCTGACTTTAAGATTACTGCACTCAACCACAGGCCTGCCTGTGTATCAGCGGGACACTGAGAAGTACTTCGTCAGACGCACTGAATATTCTCCTCCATCTCCCAACTCTGGAAATATTCGGGAAACAAGCAGCAGCAAGCACAGACCTGAGACACTTCGATTGTGGTCCGAACTCAACACTGGAATTCACCGAACAACTCAACACCTCAACATTGCTATCTCCGTGAAGCTCCCTGATCACTGTAGGGTTTTTCAGGCAGAAAACGTAGCGATTAAAGAGGCGCTGTCTTGGCTTAAAAACAATGTGATATCAAAAAGGGTATCACCATCTGTCCCGATAGTCAGGCCGCCATAAAATCCCTGGACAATGTCATGTTGTACTTAATTGCAGGCTGTCTCTTAACGAGGTGGCTGAGCATTTTAACATTCACCTCATGTGGGTGCCGGGACACTGTGACATACGAGGAAACTGCAAAGCCGACGAACTCGCTAGGTGTGGTACAAGCTCATCCCTATCAAAAAACAAATTTAAACAAATAAAACAAAAAAAAAATCCACAAAAACAAGTGCACCACGGCGTATAAATTATATATGTTAGGCATATACATAACATATACGCCCTGGTGCATGCGTCCGTGTGCCACGGACATAGTTAAGATAGTACCTTAAGTTTTAAGGTTAAGTTAGTTTAAGATAGATAAAGAAAAAAGCAAAGGTTTTTAAAAGTTTTCTGGCACAAGATATTAACAGAATCCAAAAGACGAAATAAAAAATAAATGCTCAAGCCGAAAAGCATTACTGAATTTTGTTTTTATTAGCTTGCAGTACCCGTATAGGGTCAGTAGGTTAGATGTAAGAACTTTTGTCAAGTTAGTTAAGATAGTTTTAAGCATTTTTTGTCTAGCATGTAAGTAAATTAATTGAAAAATAAAATAATAATGAAAAAAAAAACACTGTGACATACCAGGAAATTACAAAGCCGGTGAACTTGGTCTGGTACAAAATCATCCCTATCAATAGCAGGGGTACAACCTTCCATGGCAATCACTACAGCTTACCATCTTCCACACAATTAAAACCACTAATGACAAATGGCTAGAAGACACCACCTGCCTTAAAACAAGAGAAATCTGGCCATCACTTAAACTTAAACGGTCACTCAGTCTACTTAGACTTAGCAAGCCCTCATTAAGTACCCTCATGGGAGTCATAACCGGACACTGTGTAATTGTCACTCATGCTCGCAGGATGGGTGCCCTATATAATGATTTTAGCAGAAGCTGCATGGATGAAGAGGAGGAATAAAATACTCATCACCTTCTTTGCTCATGCAGTGCTGTTGCCAGTCGTAGGTTCCTGAACCTAGGAGCCTACTACTTCAGAGGCCGTAACGAGCTAAAAAGCGCTAGCATTGGCCAACTAAATCGGTTCATCAGCAGCACCAACTGGTTCCAGCGTTAGGAGAAGTCAATCCGCGTGGTATCACAATGGGCCTACTCTGGCCTAAGTGTGACTGCTCTGCAGCAGTCAGCCACTACCACCTAACCTAACCTTAGGTTACTGTCAACCCTCAAATTGAAATCTACCGATACCCAATTCCACGAATTGAGGAACTCTTTCATAAGTTCAGTGGTGGTAAATTGTTTACTTAAATCGACTTAAGCAACGCATACCTTTAAATCGAACTCATAGAGTCTTCCAAAAAGCTGATGGTCATCAACACACCCTTTTGTCTTTTTCAGTACGAAAGAATGCCATTTGGAATCGTTAGTGCACCTGGAATCTTCCAAAGGAAGGGGTTATAGCTGGGATACCAGGTTGTGCGGTACACCTTGATGACGTTATAGGAAAAAAGAACGAAGAACACCGAAACAACGTAAAGCTACATTTAGAAAGACTCTCCGCACATAACTTAAAATGTCGAAACGAAAAGTGTCTACTTGCGCGAGAAACATTGGATTACGTGGGACACGAAATCGACGCAAGAGGTATTAGACCACCCAAAAAGCAAATAGAAGCGATTAAATTAACGCCAACCCCGAAAAACTTAGCAGAATTAGAATCATTCATCGGAAAAATAAATTCATTCCCAATTTCTCATCAAAGGCTTCAGTTTTAAATCAACTTCGAAGGCAAAATAGTGATTTCACGTGAGGAAGAAAACAAAACATAGCATTTCATGCATTGCAGAACGACATAATAAAAGCTATGCAATTAGTTCACTTTATCTTCCCATTTTTCTGGTAACTGGTAACTGACGCATCAAAAACTGGAATCGGAGCTACACAAAATACTCTCAAATAGAAAAAGAAGCCTTATCAATAATCTTCGATGTCACTAAATATCATCAGTACCTCTACGCAGACACTTCGAATTTCTCACCGATCATCAAGCACTCATTACTCTCTTCCATCCATCAAAAAAGTTACCCGTTATGACAGTTCATCGGCTGCAGCGTTGGGCGATCATTCTCGAGGCATACTCCATCCACTACCGTAATACGAAACATCATGCTAATGTCGACGCCTTATCACGCCTACCGATGGGAGATGATATCGAATTCGACAACAAAGAAAGAGGTATGCTGGCGGTTGAACAGATCTATGAGTCAATTATCACGGAGTTCCCTATCAGTTCTGATGTAATCAGCTAACATACCAAGAAAGACAAAACTCTCAGTCTTATTTCTCATTTTGTGGAGAATGGATGGCCACAAGCAATACCAAAAAACCAGGTAAATTTAATCCGTTACTTTAATCGCAAGTGTGCTTTTTCGCTCCAGAGAGGAGTCTTGTTCCTGCAAACAGATCACAGCCGCATTGTTATACCCAAATCGCTCGAAGACAAGGTTCTACAAATGCTTGGGGACAAGCGCGTATGAAGCAGCTCGAGCGCAGATATGTTTGGTTCCCCGGCATCGACCAAGCAATCAAGAATACGTCAGAGGCGTGTCTAACCTGCAGTGTAAACGCCAGTCAGCCAAAGCAGCAGTATTCATCCTGGCCCGAAGCAACCGAACCATGGGAAAGGATTCACATCGACTTTGCAAGCCCCTTTTTCTCTCGCATGTGGCTGATAGTGGTAGATTAATTTTCCAACTTTCCCTTTGTGTGTGAATTATCATCGACAACAGCAACATCAACTATTTACGCAATGTAAAAGATTTTTGCAATCGAGGGACTGCCAAAGACAATCGTCAGTGACAACGGGCCACAATTTTCATCAGTCGAATTTAAAACTTTCTGCGAGTTGAATACCATTGCCCATGTAAGAACAGCGACCTTCCATCCAGCATTGAACGGGTTAGCTGAGCGCACTGTCCGGACTTTCAAAGAATCTTTCAAGAAAATTATGAATGATGAGAATAATCGAGAAAAAGCCGTTTATAAGTTATTGATAACATTTCTAGCAACGCCAAACCCTTCGTCAATGTAGACACCATCGGAATTGGTGCAGGGACGTCAACCCCGCACCATATTTTCATTGTTTCTCGACGTACATCGAGTTCAGCAGTACTCTACCACATTTTCAATCGGCCAAAAAGTCATCGCAATGTCTTATTCAAGAGGAAGTCCTTGGATCGCTGGACTAATCACCAAGGTGATTGGACGCATTAATTACCTCGTGAAAAGTTTTTTCTAAAGGTCACATCAAGCGTCACCAAAACCTACTTCGAGTCCGGTACCATAAAGAAGCAACAGATGAAGATTACGACATCGATTTGTGTTCAAGATTGTTAGCATCACTTGCTGCAGACGACCAATTTGTCTTCATCGCCGAACATCCAGAGAAGCACACAGTCCAGCACCGCTGCATCTGAATGCCAAACGCCTGAATCTCAAACAAGACAGCAGGAACCGGCGGGTCAAAAATCGGCAACAAAATCAGACGCACAAACAGACTAAGAAACAACATGATGTTTTTCAACCGATGTGGAATAAATCCGGTCGGCGGGAGTGATGTGATAAATGATGTAATTGTATACTAAAAGCTTGTGATCACATCTTAAAAGTTTTACTTACAACTATAAATTATGGATGTCATTTTTGTATTATACCATTTGAATTCGCATAAATTATACCATCCTTATTTTCTGCCCTTTCCTTCGTTTTCTGGCAAGTTGGTTAGACGTGTCTCTTATTTATAAAATATTTTACCCACTTTAATGAACTGAATAAACCATTATAATATAATTAAAAATAAATATAATTTAATTTTTTTTTCTAATCGTAACACTACGATATTCATTGATATTTTTAGTAGGACAACTTCAACACACCAGTTAGTAATATACATCATGGAATGATTTCACACAATGCGCTCTGCGATCCCATAACAGCGGCTGACTATAAGAAAAATAAATGTTCTTTCTATAATTCGCCATTATATATGTACATATTGTAACGCAAACCAACCTAAACCGAACACCATTCGGAGTAGTACCGACTGAATAAACGTAGAAACTTTTTTCATTCATTTCATTTCCTCGGTTCGATGTAATTATTATTTGATCCAGTGTCTATTAAATATTTTAATTTCTCTCCGCTGGTTCATCAAGGTCAGTATCATTATGTTCGTCATAGTTTTAGTCTTCTTGCAGGCGTTGATTTGCCGGTGGTCGTTGTTGCGTGTGTTGATTTTTCTGATGATATGACTTTCTATAGAACTGAGGTGGTTGGGCATTCTGCAGATTATGGAGTAATTGCGAATGAAATTCGCGTCGGGGCAGGCATTGGTGCTGGTCCTGATTGCGAAAAATAGTTTTTCTTCGGGGGAACCGGAGGCGGTGTTTGGTGGAACGTTTTTCCGAGAGCTAGACTGCGAATTGTTTGCGTGCTAAGTTCTGAAATCAACGGCTTACAGTTTCGAGCATAAATGTAATGCTTGCGGTAAATCTGCGATTTCACGGATACTTAGTCAGGTCGCCTTTCAGTCCTCTGACAAAAGTGTCAAGGGCTTTGTCCCTATAACACTGAGTCATGTTGTTCATTAACTCTTGGCTTATTTCCATTGGCCCTAACTTGTTTAAGATAAATGACAGGTGATAGTAGACAGCCTGATAGAACTCGGGAATTGAACCGCTCCCTTGTACCAACGTTGTCATTTGGTACTCTAAGGTTCCTAAGTCCCTTTTATCTGCATAATGCAGCGTAAGGAACTTTGATATTTTTTCCCAGTTCAATGGTGTATTGTAAGATTCTAGAGCCACATCTGCGTAGCCCGTAATCTTATTTCTGTTAACCAACAATATTCCTCAATAATAAGCGGTACCCTTCAAGTGCTCATAGATTTTGGGTATATTATCGACACTCTTCTTCCATGAGTTGAATTCATGTGGCTGCCCAGAGAATTCTCTGAAGCTTTTTACCACATCGGGTCACCAGTTAGACAAGTTTCTGTCGTTAGCCAGATTTATTGGCTGATCTACGTCATTATTAATGCCGGATGCGGGATTCATGATAGAATGGAAAAGTTCCCTGTATTTGGAGGGTTTCGGTCACTAATTGTGAAATTAACCTTATCATATCTTCATTGATTCCATTGGGAACGGGGAAAGAATTGGAGGAGGTTGAGGAGCTGCAACATTATCTTGCGAAACTTCTAGACGTGCCGGTCTTATTAAATTGGTAGGATTCGACACAGATATTAAAAAAAATATGTTACGAATGTTCTACATACTTTTTGTTAAGTTTTCTTGACAACAATTGGGTAAAACAATTTTCTGTTTGATATTTTCACAATATCAGGAACGTTTTACAGATATGAACTTTAATAATTATTAACAACTTACAGTTATATGATTACATGTCTTCTTAACGTTGTTGAGTAGGTTTAGAATTTGAGGATGCTAACTAGGAGGCCTTGATTTCCCTTACACTACAATGTTTCTAGTAGATTGGTTATTCACTCTTATTAGGACAGTGGCTTGGTTGTCCACTCATCCACTATTTTTCGCAAATATTTTCACCAATGCGGTGGTTTGATTGTCCACTTGTAAACTCTTGTTCACAGATATTTTCACTTAGGCGGTGGCTTGGTTGTCCACACATTTTAAACATTGGCTTGGTTGTCCACTCGTTCACTTTTTTTTGTTTTTGCGAACACTTTCACTTGGTTATCGTTCACTCGCGTTTTACTGACACCAAGCACTCACGATTTGTGTTCGCAGAATTAGAACAGTGTTGCAGAAAGCAGCCCCGTGGTTTGTGTGTACAGGTGTACTTTACCCGTCGGCTGGTGTCATGTGGGTTGTGCGTGCATGTGTACTTTACCCTGTCTGCTGGTGTTGCTGGTGTTAAGTTACATGATTTTCATTTCGCCACAATCCAGTGATCGAACTATATTCGACAAATTAATTGTGAATTTGTAAACTGTTTTGTGTGAAACGTAACATTTGGTGTCAGAAGTGGAATTGTGACAATGCTCAAGAAAATATGGAATCAAAACGGACACGCACGAATTTATTGTAGAAATTCCAGAAACATCTGAAATTACTCCTCCGGTTGATCTAGTACAGGTAATATCGATGATGAAGAATTTGTTACAAGAACAACAAGCTGCATCAATCGCTTGGTCGTGTGCGATTCGTTAGAAGAAAATATGCCACAATCGCTTGGTAGCGTGCGCGAAACGTTGGAGGAGCTGAAACAACAGATGCAACAATCGTTGGGAAGAGTACAGCAATCACTTGAGGACCACATCAAGAAGGCTCTAGAAGGACACCAGAACCGTTTCGAGAAGAAAATTCTGGAAGTAAACAGAGAAGTGAAAGTGCTCGACGAAAAAGTTCACCATCTCAACAGCAATGTTGTAAGCGTAAAGCCTAGAAGCATCGGTCGACTTAATGAAGAAGGACACCTGACGACATACGACGGAACAACAGCCTTAAACATATTTCGGCTGCAGTTTGAAACATCTGTCGCCAGAGTACATCTGAGCGAAGAAGAAAGGCGGCAGTATTGCTTGTGTCGTTAAGAGGCGGTGCTGTGGACGTACAACGCAAAAATGGGCTCGCTTCGAAGCAAGCATGGAACCGAATGCAAGTCTTCAAGATGAAGTTGAAGGGTCGAAAGCAACGCAACGGTGAGTCACTTCAGGAATAACTACATAGGTTGAGCTATTGGCACATTGGGTTTACGCCGGCTCAACCATAGAGCTCACTGAAAACGCCAAGACGGATGCATTTGTACGGTATAAGGGACTTGGAGGCGAAGCGAACAACTCTGTCGTCACCAAGGGGGACATTTCAGGCGACATTTGATTCTGATTTGTTCCATGAAGCAGCGGGGTTGGCATGCGGGCCATATCTTAGAGGTTTGCTGACTCTCACAAATATTTATTTATCAACTCGGAAGGAACGCGAACAACCACAGTTGATGGCAATGTTCAAGGTAGGAGGTTAACGGTGACATTGGATACGGGGGCGTCACATTCGATCATAAGGAGTGATCTACTGGAAGAGGTAGAACCGTTGAATGGGATGCGGCTACTTATAGCTACGGGGGAGCATGCTACGATACTTGGGAAGTTAACCAAGAGTATCACCATAGGAGACAGTTCCAGGAAATATACAAGAATTCTGAAATACCATTGAATGTCGGTGAAAGCCAGTCTTCGAGAATAAACCAAGTAGTTGCGCAAAAGAAATCAGGTTTCCGCCGAACTCAGTGGCCGTAGCTTGGGCAAAGATAGGTAGTGATTGTGAGAACAACACGTTTTGCGTATTTGACGCCAAAGACAAAACAACAGCTAAGAACGTAGCCATCGGAAGAACCCTCATTTAAACCAACGATAAAAGGTGAATACCGATAAGAGTCCTCAAGGTGGGAAAAGAATCGCAGAGAATCAGGCAAGGCCATATAATGGGACATTGCCAAGAAGTAGCGGCTATAGTAAGGTACGCGTCTCAGCCAAAGCGAAATGCTAAGCCAGCAGCGGACAGCAACGTGAGTACATTTATTATCGAATATAAGAAAAGCCTATCATCACAACAGACGCAAAAAGTGAAAGAGCTGTTAACAAAATATAGCTCTATATTTGCGTCAAATTCGGGAAATGAGGCGATGCAAGAAGAACGTTATTGAGTCATCAACAAGTCCATGTAGCTCGCCAGTGGTATTAGTCAAGAAAAAGGACGACAGCACGAGTTACGTACCACCTACCAAAAAGAATTGTAAAATTGCAAGACGGCACTTTTGCATTAACAGAATGCGATGGAAAACAAACTACATAAAAGTGCTAAGTCAGCAAAATCACCTACCTCTGAATTGGAATATGAGAAGTGCTTGGCTAATCAATTTTATGGTATAAAACCGATCGAATGTCTCCAAATCGGGGATTATTTGTCGGATTGAAAGAGTGTGCGGCCAAGCCATAGACAGCGGCACTCCTAATAAAATAAAATAAATACTAGTGGTGCGGTAAAAAATAATCGTGTTTCATTTCTTTGCGACAAATAATTTAAGTGGCGCAGTCAGTAATTTTCTTTCCAAACGGGAAAGCAAAAAGGAACATAAAGTATAAAAGTGAGTGAGTAGTAAAGTGAACTTTTGAAATTCAAGAACATCAAGATCGTGGGGAAAGCCAAAAATATTCTGTACATGATGTCTCTTGCATCGTGTGAAGCAGCGGGGACCAGCTGATTCAACATTTCCGGCCCATCAAAAATATCAACGAAACTCTTTCCAACATACAACACATCAAGGTAAATAATATTTTAGAACTGTGTAATAAAATAGATTATATAATTAAAGAAGTTCACGAATATGCGCTTTACGAAGCTACAAATAAAGAAATAGTAAATTCGAGTGAGCAGTTGATAATTGCAAAGATAAAAGAACTTTCAATTAGCCAACTTGCTAGGGAAATAAGAAATTTGTACAATTTACACACAATTATGAATATATTAAGATCATATATTCCAGATAGTGACTGGAATTTAAAAAAAAAATATTATAAACCTAACACTACAACCGTTCCGTTTAGAAATGCAAATTTGCGATCGCCTAATTCAGGGACAGAAAGCCAAATAAATAGCAGAATAGTTCAGGGCAACAATAATTACAGACTCCCCGAACAATCCAGTTCACGGTCAGATAGGCAACAGAGGAATTTTGACCAAAGTAGGCAAAGTAACAGGTCAGTTAAACAGAATAGGTATCCACCCAACCTGAGAAACAGGGTGGAAGACAGACCATCAAGTAGACAAAATTCATTCAACCCATCAGGGCAGGTGGGGAATAGTGCACAGTATCCACATCCGATGGAAATAAATACTATAAAAGCTGAAACTAATCAGCAAGAAATTAATAGTATAGAACCGACGGTTTTTCTCAATTAAGCCTCGGAAATAAACTTTATTGTTATCTTACTATTAACAAATATAAATACAGAACTCTAATAGATACGGGATCGACTATTAGTATTATTAATTCAAGCACGGTAAATTGTGAGAAGTTTAAGCTTCTTGAAGAGAAAGACATATCCCCAAGTACTATAAATAACATTACACGAGAGCGAGTCCAAATTGTCATAACTGACGCTCCGAAAGAGTTCCGCATGGATAATATAAACAAAATCAAATGGTACAAGATGCCATTGAACAATAAAACATATGATTTACTGATAGGAATGGACTTTATTAGTAAGTCCGTAACTGAATTAAACATTAATAAACGATTCATGCAACTGAACAACACCGTCAAATTGAACCTATTTTCGGAAGACTACGAAACAATTCAGTGTTTCGAGTTGAATGAGGAAAAACACAAAAGTATAGACATGACACATTTAAATACGGATGAAAGGCAAAAACTGGACAAGCTAATCAAGCAATATACACATTTGTTGTATAAAGATGGGGATCAATTGACCAATACGGAAACCGTGATGCATGAAATAAAAACTACAACGGATCAACAGATAAATGCCCGTTTATACAGATTACCACCAAAGCATGAAGAGGAGGTGAGGAAACAGATAGAGGACATGGAACGACAAGGAAGTGTGAGAAAATCAAATAGTCGGTATGCATCACCAATAGTGGTCGTTAAAAAGAAAATGGACAGTTCTGGCGAAGAGAAGCTCAGACTTTGTGTTGACTATTGGAAATTGAACGAAATCACTGTAGACGATAAATATCCACTCCCTAATATAGAAGCTGTATTAGACAAGTTGGGTCGCGCTCAATATTTCACAACACTGGATTTGGCAAAAGGGTATTACCAGATTAAAATGCATCCCAGAGATATACAAAAAACTGCATTTGTTTCACCAAACGGTTTATTTGAATTCACTCGGATGCCTTTTGGTCTTAAAAATGCCCCAGCTACGTTCCAGAGGTTTATAAATGATATATTGAGAGAACACATAAATAAGATTTGTGTAGTCTACATTGATGACATTCTCATATTTTCTACAAGTCTGGCAGAGCATCTTAGCGCTATTAAAACTATTTTCGATGTGTTACATGACCACAATCTGAAGCTTAATCCAGCTTAATAAGTGTTCATTTTTAAAGAAAGACACCGAATTTTTGGGACACGTTTTAACTAAAGATGGGATGAAGCCTATCCCAATAAAATAAAGTGCATACTGGACTATAAATTACCACAGACAGAGAAACAGATGAAAGGTTTCTTGGGGACGACGGGTTATTATAGAAAATTCGTAAAGGATTATTCTAAAATAGCGTACCCTATGATCAAATACTTGAAAAAGAATACAAAAATCAATTCGAGAGATCCAGAGTACATACAAGCCTTCGAAACACTTAAGCTTTGTATCGTCAACCATCCCATACTCAAGTTTCCAAGGTTTGACAAACCTTTCACATTATTTACTGACGCTTCCAATCATGCAATAGGTGCAGTACTCACTCAAGATGGACAGCCTGTATGCTATGCGTCAAGAACTCTGAACGACAATGCAAAGCAATACTCAGCAACAGATAAAGAATTTTTGGCCATAGTTTGGTCAGTGACTTATTTCCGACCTTATCTTTGGGGAAATAAATTTAAGATAATTACCGATCACCAACCAATTACCGATCACCAACCAATTACCAAAATACCTTAACAAAAAATATAATGAGAAAGAATTCTCACAGAGAAATCAAAGGTGGCTGTTGAAATTGGCTGAATTCAAATATGACATAAAGTATCTCAAGGGAAGAGAAAATAAAGTAGCTGACTTCCTGAGTAGAATAGAACATGTAGACCACTTAGAAGACGAAGTAATGTCCGATGTAGCTACGATTCATTCTACTCCGGAGCAATTACTCGACCACTTCCCAATAAAAGAAGAAATTGTCAATAAGTACAAAATGCAGCTAATTTTAACGAACACAATTACCGAAGAGGTCGAGGTATTACATGGAAGAACGATAATTCAAGTTGACATGACTAAAAATCAGTCATATTGGAAAGACTTGTTTATGAGAACCATGAAGCCTGGAAAAATTGGTATGTACACGGAATTATAATATCGGGAATATAATAAAATACAGCAAGTTTTAATAAGTATCTTTAGTCATAATAGGCACATATCATTCAAAAAATGCACACTTAGAGCAAAAGAAGTAAGAAGTCAGGAAGAAGTACACCATCAAATTTCCAAGTATCACACTACAGAAAGTATAAATAGTGGCATTGTGGAAGCATATAATACACTTAAAAAGAAGATCTATTATCCCAATTTAATAAAAGAAATTCAAATAATTATAAACAATTGTAGAATTTGTTTGGAAACTAAATATGAAAGAAACCCCATAAAGCCAAAATTCTGTCTAACAGAAACTCCTGAGTTTCCAAACGACACTCTACATATGGACGTATTTGCGTTCCAAGGACAATCTTTCGTAACATTAATTGATAAATTAACCAAAAAAGCATATGCTTTTCATTTGCCAAACAAAAATTGGGTAAAAATAATAGAAATATTAGAAGAACATTTTTCCAAATTTAATAAGCCAAAGAAAATAATAACTGATAATGAGTTTAAGGCACATCAGCTAATAGAATATTTAAATAATCAAGGAAAAGAACTTCATTTAACCAAACCTAACAACCACACTGGAAATGCTGACATTGAAAGACTGCATACAACAATTCAAGAGAAATTGGTCAGTTTAAGAGACACATCACTCACATTAATTGCTAAATTACATAAAGTAATAAGTAATTACAATAATAGATATCATAGCAGAATTAAAATGACCCCAGAAGAAATAAATAGATTCAACATTGATTACTATAAGATATATATATAACTAGGTATGATGAGCTATAAAAAATGTCCTGATCAAGGCAATTAAGATACCTACGGCGGTTGTAGATATAAAATTAAAATTTCTAACAAACTTAACAAACAATGAAGGCCTTGAAATAATTCAAAATGATCAAAAAATTGTAACAATGTATATTACAAATTTAATGATGAAATATATGTAAACGATTTAAAATTAGTTAGTAATTGGGTTACTCTGAATAATTGTAAGCTTATACGAAACAAATAAAAACGAAACGATATAAGCAAGCGAAACAAATAAAAAAAATTGTGATGAAACAATAATATGTATAAATATGAATAAGGATGAAATTTTAAACAATTGTGACGATAGGAAGTTAAATTTAAGTGGACAAATGTTAATCAGTTTTAACAATTGTTCAGTTAAAGTATTTAATAAAACCTTTTCGAATCAAAACATTGAAATTAAAACCAAATACAATTATTTTGAGGGTGTAAATTACAATTTTACAAAATCCATTTCTTTCGATAGTATAATATTAAAACATTTTGAAAATATAAGAGAAATTAAGGAATTAAAATACCATAACACCACGAATTATATAATAAGTTCAAGAATTGTAATAGCTTTAGTAATTATATCAACTATTGTTACGGCAAAACTACTAAAGGGCTACGACGACGGCAACACCTGATTAAGTAGACATATTATGTAATTGAGGATTGTTCTCTTCTAAATAAATATATTTGATTCATTCGCAATTTGACTTTACATCTCAGAAGTGGGATTAGGGGACACCAACAGCCCACGAAGTGGCGTAACGCGATAACAGAAGAAGTGTTTGATACTCAAAAAAAAAAAATAAATTGGGATGGACAAGCAAGCAGTGCACACCATGACCAGAGACGAATTGCGGGAGGGGCTCCGGGGACGCGGCTTGGAGATAAGCGGTCTGAAAGTAGATGTGGTCGAGCTGTTGCTAAAGTCTATGGGTGCGGAAGTGGTGGCACGGGAGCGACCGAATATACCGACGGCCGAGTTGGGCAAGTCTGATGGGCGGGATGAGATGGTTAAGGAAGTTAACGGTGGAGACAAGATGCAGGAGAGTGCAGTAGGAGCTATCGGATCCCAAGGAAGTCCGCAGGTTGGTGAAGAGGTACTGCTTAGAGATTGGTGGAAAGAGGGTGCAGAAGATGGCAGGAGAGCGCAAGGTACGCTGGTGGAGGCTGAGCTGCCGCTTAGAGAAGGGCGGAAAAGGCTTGCAGTAGGCAGTAAGGCAGGGCAGGGAAATACGCATGCTGGTGCCGTGGCAGCCACTGGACCAAAGGGGCGTGTAGTAGATGCTAAGTTAGGGCAACAGAGAAACTCGCAGCTTTCAGCAGAGGTACTGGCTCTCCGAGCCGATCTTCGAAGACTACAAGAGCAACTCGGACAACAGGTGAGCTGTCACGAAATGGCACGGATCGAGAGAATTTGCGCGGCCGCTATAATGTGCGTGACGTGGCCGATATGATTCCAGAGTTTAACTCGAGAAATCTGTCAGGCTTATCAGCCAACGCTTGGAAACGAAAGTAGAGAGATTGCCAGCGTATATATAGTTTGGACGAGTGTTTAGTTCTAATGGCGGCCACTTCACGGCTGCACCGGTCATCCAAGCTGTGGAACGCTAGCATGACTTGGGAGTCGTTAGATGATTTCTTCTCCGAGCTTTATCGCACATTTCCATCCATAGACGAAGAAGCTGATATTCACGACGCATTGAGACTGAAGCGACAACGAGGGGGCGAGGACTTCGAGGAATATGTATTCAGTATGAAAGCGAATGCATCGCGGGGAAATCTTCAGCAATCATCACTCATACGGTACATCGTTCAGGGAATGTCAGATGTTCGGCTTAAGGAGGCATTCAGGGCAATGAAACCTAACTCGATCGGTGATATGCTGGAGCGAGCACGATGGGGTTCCGGACTGGAGGAGAGGCAAAGCGGTAATCGCCTGCCTGCAGTTCAGAGCGACAAAGGAAATTGTTTCCGATGCCGGCAACCAGGACACCTCATGAGGAACTGCCCGCAAACACGTGGGCGCAATGAACAAGTGCCATCGACCAGACAACAATTGGTTATAAAGGATGAATCGGAGTATGTTAAAAAAGCCACAATCAACGGCTACCAGGTACTGGCGTTCATCGATGTCGGCAGCGATTGTGTGACTCTGAGGAAATCCATTGCGGAGAAAGGCGGACTAAAATACGGCGCTATCAGAACTGTTCTTAGAGGATTTGGAGGCGGAGTTTGTACAACGGTTGGACAGCTGTGTTCGAAAGTTTCAGTGGATCGCCTTATATGGGCATGCAACGTTTTGGTTGTGCCTGACAACAGTCAGCCATATCCGTTGATTATAGGGCGAGCGCTTCTTGATCAGCCCCAGGTGAGAATTTTTAAATCTTTCAGAGAATTGTGAATCGTGGACGGTGAAGAGAACGCCGAGGGGGAACGGCCAGCAGAGGACATCAACGAGAAAAAGCGATTGGATGAAGGCACCGACATCGAGGTTCGCGGTGCTGGGTGTAGCAGTTCCACCAGAAAAGAAAGATTGGTGATCAACGAGCTGGACGTTAGGGATATTAGTGAGGCGGACAGAGGGAAGTTACAGTGGCTAATTGATACTAACAAAGACTGTTTCGCCAAAAACTTGAGTGAACTAGGTCAGTCAAAGTCGGTGGAATGTGTTATCGAACTGTCTACTACTAGTACGGTATGCGTACAGCCAAGAAGTGGTGCGACCGTCTACATCGGAGTACTGTTCGCCTATCGTTCCTACGAAGAAGAAAGACGGTACAGATAGGTTCTGCATTGACTTCCATCCAGTTACTACCAGATACCAATGGAGGAAAGCAGCAAAAAGTACACCGCTTTCACAACTGATGTGGGTTCGTTCGAGTTCAACAGAATGCCATTTGGGCTCGTCAACGCCCCAGCGCACTTCCAAGCGTGTATGAACTCACTCAAAGCGCAGCTGCAGAAGGGAGATGCGGAAGTCTACCTGGACGATACAATCATTGCCAGCAACAGTATCGAAGAGGGACTAGAGAAGCTGGAGCTGAAGCGTCTCGGACTTACCCTTTATGTAAGCAAATGTGTATTCTTCCGAACTAACATTTTGTTTCTCGGGTATCAAATCGATGAAACTGGACTGAGGCCGAGCCTAGGAAAGATAGAAGCAATAACGCGGTATCCAATACCGAAAAATCCGCACGAGGTCAGGCAGTTCCGGGGGTTGACAGGCTTTTTCAAGGAAATTTGTGGAAAAATACTCGCACATCGCTTTACCATTGACGGATCTAACAAGAACGGACCAGTGTTTCGTATGGGGTCCTTCACAACAAGCGGCGATCCAGGAGCTGAAAATGTCTCTCTACAATCCACCAGTGCTGGCCATCTTCGACCCCAAGTGTGAACACGAGGTTCACACTGACGCATCATCGGTGGGTATAGCTGGCATCCTGTTCCAACGCCAGAAAGAGGAATCAAGATTGCGACCGGTGCTTTTCTTTAGTCGCAAACTCACGGAAAGTGAGCGAAAGTACCATGCCTATGAGCTGGAGGTACTAGCCATTGTCAACAGCCTCGAACGATTCCGCGTCTACCTCCTGGGTAAGCAGTTCAAGGTGGTAACTGACTGTGGAGCGATAGTGGCCACAAAGAACAAGCAGAGGATGATTCCTCGCATAGGAAGATGGTGGCTAAAACTCCAGGAGTTCTCCTTTGAAGCCGTTCATCAGCCAGGGCGTAGCGCCCTATACGTGGACGCACTCAGTCGACGACCAGCTGAAGAAGAGGAAGAGATGGAAGAGGTAGAGGTAAGAGGAGTAGTAAATATATTCAAGAAAATGTAAAACCTAGCACTTCATAAGAAATTCAGGAGAATTTCCAATCCAAGCGGGGTGAAGCTACATACTACCTATCAAAAAGAATTGTAAAATTGCAAGACGGCACTTGCATTAACAGAATGCGATGGAATGAAAAATACACAAAAGTGCTAAGTCAGTAAAATCGCCTACCTCCGAATTGGAATATGAGAAGTGCTTGGCTAATCAATTTTATGATATAAAACCGACCGAATGTCACCAAATCGGTGATTATTTGTTGCATTGAAAGAGTGTGCAGCCAAGCTATAGACAGCGGCACTAAAAATAAAATTAAATAAATACTTGTGGTGCAGTAAAAATAATTGGGTTTCATTTCTTTTCAATAAATAATTTAAGTCGCGCGGCTGTGTGGACTACAGGAAGCTGAATGAGGTAACAAAGAAAGACAGTTACCCCCTGCCAAGAATAGACGGTACCTTGGACACTTTGTCAGGAGCAAAGTGGTCCTCTACATCGGACCTTCAAAGGTCGAATCTCGTTGCTGTATACGTCCATTAATCTCGTTATAAACCATCCGTCTTGGCAGACAGCTTAGTGCCGCTTTTCGTGAGTAGTGATGTAAATTAAACACTTCTGTGTTTTATTTTATTAAAAAAAAATTATTTTCAAATACAATTGGGCATAGTTACCTCTTACACTGTTTCCAGGAAGGTTCAAACTTAGAATAATACGGAATAATTCTTACGCTACCTTAAATACCCGCTCGCAGTGTCGACTCGTACAACGGTTCCCACAGGTGTCTTCGGGTTACCGCGCTGGACGTGACGGAATGCACTGGTGTCAAGTGGTCCAGACGTTGTGTCAGCGATTGCTTGTGCTGGGAACGGACGCGATGTCATTTGAGGCTGTTGTTCTGGGATGTTGAATATTCTGGGGTGTTGAATATTCGCGGTGTTAACTCTTCCGCCTTCAAATTCGAACGTCCTCGTTCGATAATTTTTACCTTAGGTAGTTCGAAGCTTCTTCTATGCCGATGACTTTTTGTACCTTTTCCGTTGACATTGAAGGCACAGCGTTGGTATTTATTGTTGGTAAAGTGGGTGAAGATGACTCCGCGTTACTCTCATGCTGGATCGGTTTTCTTTTTGTTTTGTAAAGATTCGCTGCTACTAGGATGATTATGATTCCCAGTGTGCCTATGTTCATTGCAATATGGATCTTGCTTTTGTTTTCCAATGTTGCTATCGTTGATGTTTCGTTGATATGCAGATCTTTCAGCATCTCTAATGAAAGAACTTCTTCTTTTCGGGACGCGGTGTTCATAAGTTGAAGAATGGCTGGCATTATCTGATGTTGTATTACCTCGTTGTTTCTTATGGTTCTTCCTTCTACTTCGATTGTTATATTTGAATGATGGATGACGTGACCGTTCAGGTCTAATGTTTTGCTATCGATAATTATTTGTCCGTTATATTGGTTGAGTAGGAGAATTCCTGTTGACAATTCTTCGATGGTCGGAACGTGTTGATTGTTGACAGTTGTGCAGGTGGCTTCCTGGCCCTTGAGCAATTTGGGAATGCAAGCAGAATTACTTAAATCTACTAAGTTATTACTATTACATATGGTTAAACTATTATACTTGGTACAATCTTTTTTAATGCCATAAGTTTCATTCTTACAATCTAAAACATTTTCGAAATTTATTTTATTTATTACGTTATTTTTCCTTACAGGTTTAGTTACATTTTTCTTTATTTGTTGTTGGTACATCTTATATATAGAGTAAATTTTTATTATTTGAATCTATTTTAACATTTATGAATTCTAATGCTTCATCTAAATTGACATATGGAAATCGTTCTTTTCCTATTATTTCTTCAGTTATATTTATTTCTTTATTAGACAATATATATGAATTGACAATACCGGCTTTTGCCCAATGTATACTGTATGCGATATTTATAATCTCTTCCTTGATTAATTCCAATTTATACTTAATTTCTAGTATTACATTATTTTCAATATTTCCTTGTTCGTTTACAATTTTTAATATATGATTACTGATATTTGACATTTCGTTAATTCTATTGCCAATCATTCGATTAATGACGACTTGCTTATTATTATTTTTTTAATACGTTATTTATTTTATTCTTTAAAATTTCGTGGTCGTGGTAATCCGGGTTTCCCACGATCCACTTCCACGCACTTCCAATAAAATTGAGAGGCCTCTTCGCTCTCGTTTGTGTTTTCAATCTAAGTAAGTGAGTTTTTATGCGTTCAATTTCATAAATGGGATGGTTGTGTTTTACTTTGGTTGTGATTGCTTCTTCTAGATTTGTTACTATTTGTTCGTAATCCTTTATGCAAATAACGTGAATAATTTTGAAGGAACCGCTCTGCATTTTTGCGTCGCCTTTGTTGATTTGAATAATCTGCGCGTTCGTGTAGTCCAGAATCTGAACTCTCGCTGCACATAGTGAAGCCAGTAACGATACTAATGCAATCATCAGCATCTTGTGGAGCGGCAGTAGTCCTTTGTCTACGTCCTGTTTGCTACGCTACTGAGGGGCTCTTTATGTTGTCTCTCTACTTCCCGAGTTTAAAGAAAACCAATAGCACTTTTATTCTAGTTCTTTGTTAACCGAAATTGTTTTCCTTTTTTGTTTTATTGGCCGAAACGGTTCACTATTCTACCACTTTGGCACTTGAAGTGATTTAACACGTACCACTTTGGGACTTGGAATGAATGAACACGTGCCACTTGGGGACTTGGAGTGATTGAATATGTACCACTTGGGGACTAGGATTGAACTTGTACCACTTGGGGACCACTTGTTCGTATCACTTTATTCGGATCACTTTGACCGTATCACTTTGTTCATATCACTCTGTTATTTACCGCGTTACAATTGCCAGGGTCCCTGCTCGGGCGCCAATTAAACACTTCTGTGTTTTATTTTATTAAAAAAAAATTTATTTTCAAATGTGGTCCAGACGTTGTGTCAGCGATTGCTTGTGCTGGGAACGGACGCGATGTCAATTGAGGCTGTTGTTCTGGAATGTTGAATATTCTGGGGTGTTGAATATTCGCGGTGTTAACTTGTAGCTTACCCATTTCAACCACAATACTTCCTCTGTTCCAATGATGAATTTAATTTTTTGTGGTTAAAATTCCATGTCCGTAAGCATTTAATCCACTACTGCCTTATTTATAAAAGTCAAAACTTGGATGGCAATTCAACTTTATCGAATTTGATGCGTTATCCGATTCTATCTGTCTACACAATTCTAATTGGCTTCGGCATTCAGGCCAGACAACACCCGAAGGAATGTGCGTTGAAATCGTTGCTGAGGTAAACAATCTGACCCAGTTTGTAAATGAGCCCACACGAATACCTGACATTGCAGATCATTCCGTCAACACACTTGACTTGTTTCTCACCTCTCATTCTGATAAATATTCTGTTGATGTATCGTCACCTCTAGGCTCGTCAAACCACTGTGTCGTATCAGTCAATTGCTTGTTTTCGTTTTCGTTAGAGAAAAAATCCCGAAAAGAACAGTATGGCTATACAAGAAATACAATTGGAGCGGACTCATCAACTTCTTTAGGAATTTTAACTGGTCAATATGCTTCCTCGATGACGGATGCCGCTGCTGATATGATCACAAACATTCTTCTGTTGGGCATGAGATCCTTCATTACGCATAGAGTGAAGTGTATCAAGCCCAGACCAAATGCATGGTATGACTCGAGCTGCAGAGAGGCTATCAGAATAAGAGAGTTGAATTTCCGGTTATAAAAAGCCAACCCTACTGAGGAAAACCGGAATAAGTTTAAACGGGCAAGAAATGACTGCAATGCAATAATCCGACGTGTGAAATTCCCCCATGAACAAAAGCTGAGGCAAAAAGTGCTACAATGTCCCAAGGGAAGCAAAAACTTTTGGTCATTTTAGAAAACATAAAGAATTCCGCCTCGTCCTCAATTCCCACGCTCATTTACAATGACATCCCCCCTCTTTGGACAAAGCCAATCTGCTTGCGGCGCGTTTTGCAGATAGCTCAACACTGCCAGATTGTAATTTGTCCCCACCTGTACTCGAGAGCGTTGGTTTTACCATTAGACAAATTCACTTCCCCACTCGTACAGTTTCAAGAGTCCTTAAAGATTTTGGCGTGCATAAATCCGATGGCCCGGAGGGTATTCCATCAATACTTCTGAAGAGGTGTTCTTCTACGCTGGCAAGACCGTTGCGTAAGTTTTTTATCCATCCTACTCTTCAGGTCTTTTTCCGAGTAGATGGAAAACAGCATTTGTCCAGCCCGTCCCTAAAAAGGGCGAATCTTCGTCACCCACCTCGTACCGACCCATAGCACTTACGTCCCTTCTTTCTTTTCTTTCTTCGAAGCTTCTTAATGAACGACAGTATGGCTTCCGCAGCAACAGGTGCAATGGTAATTTGTTAGCTTATCTCACCGAAAAGTGGAACCAATCTTTCCACAATACAGGCGAAAGCAAGATAGCTGCGCTTGATATTTCTAAAGCATTTGACAGAGTTTGGCATCAAACTTTTTTGTCGAAAATGCGTGCTTATGATGCTGATGAATCTCTGCTTCTATGGATTAGAAACTACCTTTCGAACCGTTCAATCCAAGTTGTTTTGGATGGGTTCAAGTGTAATGTCCACAAAAAAAATGCTGGTATCCCCCAAGGCTCTGTTCTGTCTCCGACACTCTTTCTCATTTTTATAAATGACCTCCTGTCTGCCGCTTCTAATTCAGTCCTCTCCTTCGCTGATGACAGCACCCTCAGCTTTTCATATTCGTTCCAAAATTCACGACAATGCCTTCGGACGTATTATTGGAACGGCAGCGTATGTCAAGCACATTGAATTCCGATCAGGACAGCATAATTAACTGGGGTAAGAACAACAGAGTGGAATGCAATACTTCCAAAACTCAATGCTGTCTACTTCAACTCCTCTGATTTGGCATTAATCTATAAGGCGTATATTCGACCTAAGCTTGAGTATAACGCTCATATCTGGTCTGGTGCCCCCAATACCACCCTACACCTACTAGATAGAGTCGAAAAGCGAGCGATAGAACTTAAAGGAGACAACGATATCGTGGGTTCAGTATACTCGCTTGAATATCGACGTACCGTGCCTTATTTGTCCGTGTTTATTTATATTACAAACGATGCTCAAGTGACCTAACCAACTTCATTCCTACTCTCCTTGAATTCACCCGCAATACAGGTCTCGCCAGGAATGCACATCAGTTCACCCTTAAGCCTGCTTTCGGACGCACAGCGAAATTTAGAGACTCATTTTTTAGCCACAACACACGAATATGGTGTGCTCTTCCCAGCTCAATATTTTCCATAGATTTCTATACTTTCGGCCCGTGCTGTGTCTTGACCCCGGACAATTAAGGGTATTAATAACCTATTGAGCACCCGCAAATTATAAAAAAACAAGTGACTATTGGCAAGTAGAATTCGACAAAAACGATCGGGAAAAGACAGCTTTTAGTACGGGTGACAGTTTCTGGCAATTTCTAGTAATGCCATTTGTAGAGAATGTAATCAGAGGATTACACTATAAAACCTGCTTGGTATACCTCGACGACATCATTTTACAGTTTACAGTGGCTGACTGCTAAGGGCAGTCACACATGGGCCAGAGTAGGTCATTATTATACCACGTGGATTGGCATCAGCTTACACTGGAACCAGTTGGTACTTCTAGTGAAGCGATTTAGATGGCCTATGCTGGCGCTATTTAGCTCATTGCGGCCGCTGAAGTAGTAGGCCCCTAGGTGTAGTAATCTACGACTAGCCAGAGCACTACAGGAGCAGAGTAGTTGATGAGTGTTTTCGCCCTCCTCTTCCTGCTGAGTCTGAGTAGACTGAGTGACCGTTTCAGGTTAAGTGATGGCCAGATTTATTTTGTTTTAAGGCAGGTGGTACCTTCTAGCCATTTGTCATAGGTTTGGTGGTTTTAATTGTGTGAATCTTAAGAAGATGGTAGGCTGTAGCGATCAGAGAGGAAGGTGGTACCCCCGCTATTGATAGGGGTGAGGTTGTACCACACCTGGCGAGTTCATCGACTTTGCAGTTTCCTGGTATGTCGCATTAACCCGGCACCCACATGAGGTGAATGTTAAAATTAACAGATGTTTTTGAGTAACACATGACATTGTCCAGCGATTTAACAGCGACCTGTCTATCGGAGCAGTTGGGGACATCCCTTTTTGATATCACGTTTTATTGAGCCATGACAACGCCTTCTTAACCGCTATGGTTTGAATGAACTAAAAAACGCTACAGTGATCAGGGAGCTTCAAAAAAATAGAAATGTTGAGATCTTGGGAATAGACACCTGCATCCACCACTTCGATAGTCTTCGATCCGTTTGTAAAAATAATCAGATTATCATCCAACGTTTGCCTGGCAGACATCCAACGATATGAAAGCAATGCTGATCGAGGATTTCTTCTCGAAGATATCCTGGGGTATAAGGCGATCAGTGTCGTTGAATTAATTATCATCCAATGGCTTTTTTTTGTAGCTAAAAAAAGCAGAGGAGGCTTTCTTGACCCTTTCCTGGATGTTGAGCTAGCTTGATCGTTAGAACCACAAATTTCGCAGTGGTAGTTAGCTGTAATATAGTGACACACAGCAGTGGGGGGTCAAACTGGGAGATTTTGTATCTTCTGGCGACATGTACAATATCCGTTTTTGGCAATAAGACAATAAGAAAATAAAGAGAAGAAGGAAGAAAATGACAATTGATGAAGTTGACAGCTGTGATTTAAGTTATAATTACCTTTCATATTACGGTCTTAACAATAACTTTATTCTCATAAACAATTATCAAGAATTAAAAGAAGCACTTATAAAAACTGAAATTTTCTTTTTTCTTTATTTTTAGCAGATCTAGTCAATTTGACTTGATTGCTTTCTGAATTATTGTAGGAATTTGGTTTTGCAGTAATATATGGAATGAGAATATTTCTTTTTTTTATATTTTTATAGCAGTGTGTTTTTTTAGGTTTCAACTTACACTTTTTCAAAATCAAAATCTCTTTTTTTTTGTTTACAACGTAAACACGCGCATTTTACCTTGGTTGTTTAAGATTCAAATTCTAGTTGTTTGTTTTTATTTGAGCTCGGTTTCAAAGTAATTGAACACGTTCGATGCTTTTGATTGAGAACGAATCGTAATTAACCTTCCGTCCTCCCAGTGGGGTGTCGGACACCAGAAAATATGCACCGTGCTATTACCGTAACAATTTTTTTTCCGATATGCCATGTCTATGTAAATTCAGTGTGTATTTTCTGCAGTAGTAGGAGGCCGTTTCAAGCAATTTGAATTTTGTATACATATATAATTTTGCTGACATTTTGTTTTGGGTATTATCACCCCGGTGAGAAGTTCGTGTTAGTACTTTTTATAGTTTGTGAACAAACGTTCATATTTTGTATTCTAGGCATTGATGCGGGGGGCATGGGCTTATGTACACAGGGCAAAGTTGCTGACTGCACCCAACCTGGTAGGATGCCAGCGCGATCCCTGTTTGTGCATAAGTCAAGTTGACATACAGCCTCCTCGTGGCGCCCCTGGATAGCCATCACAACAACCGTTGTGTGGTGAACTAATGTATGCAGCGATCCCCCTCTGCCCGAAGGTCAAATAATGGGCCTGGCCTACCAGTTGTAGGTTGTGCGTGAGGTTAACTCCCTCACCACTTAAAAAAACCAACGGTTACGAACCGACAACAGGCCTCGGATATGGACGGATTCAAAGTTGACGACCCCAGCAAACGATCAAAGGACAATGATATTCGGTTCTGCACGTGGAATGTGAGGTCCCTGAACAGACCACGTGCAGCCGATGAACTCGCCGAACAACTGCTACAAAGCAGATGTCACCGCCATCCAGGAGATGCGATGGGATGGGCCGGGCAAAAGGAAGATGAGAAACTGCGACATCTACTACGGTGATTGCTACAAAGAGGGAAGGCAGCGCTTATTTGGAAGCGGATTCGTTGTTCCAGGCAGACTTAGGCAAAAAGTCTTAGGCTTTGATTATATCAGCGAGCGCCTCATAACAATCCGCATCAAGGCTAAATTCGGGAACATCAGCCTGATTTGCGCACACGCCCCGACGGAGGAGAAGGATGACGATAGCAAGGATGACTTCTATGATCTCCTAGAAAGAACATACGATCGATGCCCCAGCTATGACACCAAGATCGTTCTAGGAGATTTCAACGCACAGCTGGGCAAGGAAGAAATCTTTGCTAGAGTCATCGGAAAACACAGCCTGCACGACAACACATCCGGAAACGGACTCAGGCTGGTAGATTTCGCCTCGGGGCGTAACCTCTCTGTGATGAGCACGCGGTTCCCACACCTCAACCTCCATAAGGGGACCTGGCGGTCTCCTGATCAATCAACCGTCAACCAGATTGATCACGTTGCGATCGACGTCAGACACTCCTCCAATATTCTCGATGTCCGAACGTTCCGAGGAGCCAACATCGACTCTGACCATTTCCTTGTTGTAGCCAAGGTAAGGATGAGGATATCGAGAGAAGTACGGAGTCGAGAAAGAACACTACGGTTTGACGTCGGAAAGCTACAATCGCAATCGACCGCTAGGAACTTTGCCGACCGAGTCTCCCTGAAACTCTCTGAAAGTTCGACGCTGCCTGCACATTCAATAGAAGAAGAATGGAAACGTTGTCAAAAAGCCATCAAAGAAGCTGCCACTGATGTGCTGGGTTTCGCGACACCACCCAGAAGGAACCCATGGTTTGACGACGAGTGCAGGCAGGTACATGTAGCCAAGCAGGAGGCCTACAAGGCAACGCTGCATCGAACAACGAGAGCTGTTCGTGAGCTCTACGAACAGAAGAGAAGGGAAGAGCACCGGCTTCTCAGAAAGAAAAAGAAAGAGCATGAGAAGCGCGCGGTCGTGGAGATGGAGAGGTGTTACGACAGGAAGGAGGTCCGAAAGTTTTACCAAAAGGTAAAACAAGTATCAGGAAGATATAGACCTCGGACCGAAGCCTGCAGGGACGAAAATGGACAACTAGTAGTAGAATCGCAGTCGATGCTGAGAATTTGGAAAAATCATTTCTGTAGACTGTTAAACGGCGATGACGACACAAATTCCGCTGTCAGGCAGAATGTTTCACTCAATTTGGACGATGATGAACACGAATTCCGTCCCCCCGATTTAGACGAAGTTAAGATAGCGATATCTAGACTGAAGTCGAACAAAGCTGCTGGAGCGGACGGATTGTCCGCGGAATTGTTTAAGGCAGCTGGAGATGACCTGGTTGGGCGCATGCACCAGCTCATCTGTAAGATATGGTCGGAGGAAAGCATGCCCGATGAGTGGAATCTCAGCGTCGTTTGTCCGGTCCACAAGAAAGGAGACCCCTTTGACTGCGCCAACTATAGAGGGATCAGCCTCCTTAACATCGCTTATAAAATACTCTCTGCCGTTCTGTGTGAACGCCTGAAACCCTTTGTCAACAACCTGATAGGTCCTTATCAGTGCGGTTTCAGGCCAGGAAAGTCCACAATAGACCAAATATTTACACTCCGGCAGATCCTGGAAAAGACTCAAGAGATGCAGATCGACACCCACCACCTATTTGTCGATTTCAAGGCCGCATATGACAGCGTGCATAGAGACGAGCTATACAGCGCCATGTCTAGTTTTGACATTCCTGCCAAACTCGTCAGGCTGTGCAGGATGACGATGGAGAACTCTCGCTGCTCCATCAAGGTCGGTAACGAACTCACCGAGACCTTCAATGTCAAAAAAGGTTTTAGGCAAGGCGACACGCTGTCATGTGACTTCTTCAACATCATACTTGAGAAGATCGTGCGAAACTCTAACGTCAACACCCGAGGCACGATCTTCCAAAAGTCCGTTCAACTGCTTGCATACGCGGACGACATTGACGTGATTGGACGAACACAGCGAGCCGTCAATGAGGCGTTTGCTGGCATTGAAGCGGAAGCGGCTAAAATGGGTCTAGCGGTAAACCAGGGCAAAACAAAGTACATGCTGTCATCACGAAAGGACGCACAACACCGACGTCTCGGACAGAGCGTCATATTGGGCAGCAGAAACTTTGAGGTAGTCAAGGACTTCGTCTACCTAGGCTCCGGAGTAAATAGGGACAACAACACCAGTACCGAGATCAAGCGCAGAATTACTCTTGCCAATCGCTGTTTCTTTGGGCTCAAGAGGCAATTGAGTAACAGAGCCATCTCTCGAAACACCAAATTGACCTTGTATAAAACCCTGATCATCCCAGTCCTGCTCTATGGCGCAGAGACATGGACGCTATTGAAAGCGGATGAAGAAGCTCTTGGTTGTTTTGAGAGAAAAGTTCTGCGTACGATTTTTGGTCCTGTTTGCGTTGATGGCGTTTGGAGGAGAAGGTTCAACCACGAACTATACGGGCTGTACAGCGGCATGCACCTAGTTAAGCGTCTTCGGATCCAACGCTTAAGATGGCTAGGTCATGTAGAGCGGATGGACACAACAGCTCCGGCCCGAAGAGTCTTCGACACCGAGCCATTGGGACAGCGCAACAGAGGACGTCCTCGCACTAGATGGCGCACACAAGTGGAAAAGGACCTCAACCAACTTGGTGTGCGCTACTGGAGGCAGCTGGCGAAAGATCGTGCTGGCTGGAGATGTTAGTTGAGGCCCAGGTCCACCCCGGACTGTAGCGCCAATCGAAGAAGAAGAAGTCATTGATGCGAGGTTTGTTTAGTCATAAAAAAAGTTATGTTCTTCTGGTTATTTTTTTTTTTTTTTTTTTCAGAAAAAATTGCATTTTAACGGGAAGAAGAAGTGGAAAAGCTTTTATTAGAGGCTGATATTTTATTAGAAGATGAAGAACCGGATTTATTTGCCGGTGATGATTCAGACAAGTGTGATAAGTGTGGACAGTGTGTGTGACATGTCATCAGCCTATGTGCAAAGATCATCGCTCGCTGAATTGTGTGGAATGCGATAAATAAAAATTTCATTCCGTTACATGTATTGCATTTATTTAAGCACTCCGCTAACACTGGTTGGCAACAAAAGATTGCTAAAATTTTACACATATCTTCGAGTAGCATTTAAAAAAAAAACGTAATATATATATATTTTTTTAGTAACTTCTTCTTCTAAGTTTTTTCGTATTCTAAATTATAAATCACTTTTTTTCTTTCAAAGGTTTTTTTATGTGAGTGAAATATCGTACATGTGTACAATGTAATTAAAACATAAAACAATTCATAAAAAAACATTTACCACAAACATTTTTTTTATAATTATGAATCGGGTATGTCACACCCCAGTAAGAACATGTTAGAGAAAATAGGTTGGAGGGCGGAAGGTTAACAGATTTGTTGTTTCACATCTACACACCACATTTCTTACGACTGCGCCATCAACGGTTAGGTGACCTAAATATTATCAAATAAAATAAGACTAAATATTTTCTAATACTGTTATTTATTTGTTAAGTTTATTATTTAATTTACTTCACTTTTTAGTGACACTTATTTTATTCACATATCCTTCTCGATAGCGAGTTCAACAGCGACAGAGCGAGCGTCTGTCGAGCAAACATAAACTAATTAAATAAACTCACAAGCCTGGCAACTTGTGAAATTGTGAAGGCACATTTTATTGTTATATAATATAATCTTTGCACGCTGCGTCGAACTGTCAAATGCAGCCTCGATGCGTCAAGTGCAGTGAAAACCACATATCGGAGGATTGCCTGCTGGGGAAAGAGGGTACAACTGACAAAAGTCAGCTTAAGTGCGTACTCTGCGGGAACGCGGGGCACACCGCTAGCTATCGGGGCTGCCCTAAGTTCCAAGAGCGGAAAGCAAAAGCGGTTCTGCAGAAGCAGCCCCCAGTGAAAAATCCACTCGGGGCAGCCATACCCGTTACTCCTGGAGTGACTTACGCCCAAATGGCATCCGTCATGGGGAGGACGGAAAAGCAGCAAACACCAAAGGTAGCGCCGCAAACCTCAGTGCCAAGAGCACACGGTCCAACGCCTGATTGGAAAGCCTCCATTGAAAGGCGTATGGACTCGTTAGAACAGCAGGTTGCCAAAATTCTGGCGCTCCTGCAGAACCCAGCACGTCACCAGTCCTAATGGCTGCGCAGACGGAGAGCACTTTTAAGATCCTTGCAGTGAATGCGAATTCATTGATAGGGGTCCCACGAAAAAATGAGCTATATCGATTGTTGGACGATCAAAGCCCAGAGCTATGTCTGATTAGCGAAACCAAGCTAACCCAGAGAGGCATATTGGAGCACAGTAAATATAATATTATTAGAAGAGACCGGCCCAACTCCAATGGTGGAGGCGGTGTTGCAATCTTCATAAAGAATAATATTAAACACAAAGTAGTATACAGTAGTGAGGTGCGACGGTTTCAGGTGTTGGAGGCCTGCATCGTGTGCATTTCTCTCCGTAGCGGGAGGAAGCTATTTGCGGTGTCGGTCTACTCCTCCGGCTCCTTCAGTTCCAGAACTACTATATCAGAGCTCGATGCACTCTTTCGGTGTCTAAGTCTGGACTCGGAAGAGAACTATTTTATTTTGGCCGGGGACTTAAATGCCCGTCATGGATATTGGGGGAACACAGATTCCAACAACAGAGGTGACCTGCTTTATAGCTGGTTTTGCTTGCACAGTGTCGAGTATAGACTCGATCTGAAAGCAACAGAGATCTCGTTCTTCCCCAGAAGCGGGTCGTTCTTGGATCTCCTGCTGTTTGACGCAAGGCTGCAGCTGACTGACATAGACTCACAAACTGTTAACTGTTTGAACACTTTTGTGTATCTCAGTGACCATTGCGGACTCAGTGCCGAATTCAAGATCCCCAACGACATTGCGGAATTAGGAGAGTTTGTCCAAACGCATACCTACAATTACAGTAGGGCGCGTTGGCCACGCTTCTCCCGACAAATGACTCGAGCACTCTCTTTGAATGCGCTCCACATTCCGTCCAATAGAAACTTGTCAAACGAAGAGATTGACATGTATCTAATTCAATTGGACGAGACAATCAAACGAACTATGGACAGTACGATACCACGGTATACACGTACCAACAACGAAAACTTGTACCGCAATGCGACAATTGACGCACTACACCAACAAAAAAGTAGACTCCTGTCAAGATTAAAAACCTTGTACAGGCGGTTTACTGACAGACGCAGCGAGGAAGTTAGGACACTGAAATCGCTTATTAAGAATGTACAGACGTTAATTGTACAAAATTATAGAGTCTCTGTGAACACGTACTGGAACACTAAGATTCGGGCCGTTAAATCTAACAACCCGAGTATGTTTCCACAAATTAACAAATTCTTCCGAAAGAAAAATAGTGATCTTCCGTGTCTTAAGCTTCCCAGGACGACAGACAACGAACACATACTGACTACAGCAGGTATTGATCCCAACAACGCCGTACTCGACGATGACTTCTTTGTGGTCGAAGACCCGCAAGAAAAAGTTGAAGTACTAGGCGCAGTTTTCCAGGAAGTGTACAAGGTGAACGAAAGTGTTCGCCCGAACCACGACCTGGAAAATAGCGTGCAAGCTAGCAACTCTCAACTTCGAGAAGATCTGCAGCAATGGCGATCTGAGAACATCGGCTTTGTCCAGTTCAATGACGAAAACATGGCAGACAATGTCATCGCCGATGAAGGGGTTCATCCCCCGTTCATTTCGAAGGCAGATCTTCAAGCGGTCTTCGCATCATTAAAGAAGAAAAAGTCGGTTGGAATCGACGGGATCTCCAACATTGTGCTAAGACATCTTCCTCTGGAAGTGGTCACTATGTACACAATCCTTTTTAACAATGCTCTGAATAATGCACATTATCCGGAGCATTGGAAAACTGCGATTGTACAACCCATATCCAAGCGAGGAAAAGATTCTTCGAATCCGTGCAACCTCCGGTCAATTAGTCTCCTTCCGAACATCAGCAAGGTATTCGAGAAGGTGATAAATAGAGCTCTGATCAACTGGACAGAGGACAAACATATAATTCCGGATAACTAATTCGGTTTCAGAGCGGGGCATGACACTATTCATGCCGCGTCGAAACTGGTGTCGGATATCCAATGGAACAAGAGCAAGAAACAATGCACTGGCGCCTGCTTGATTGACCTGGAGAAGGCCTTCGACACCGTTTGGTTAGAAGGACTTTACTATAAGCTCAATCGGCTAGGCATTAGCAAGCCACTACTGTACCTACTGTATAACATGCTTACCGGTGGGCGGTTCGTCGTCAAGAATGGCAACGTGACCTCTACAGGTATTTTTGAAATTAAAAATGGTCTCCAACAGGGTGCCGTTAATTCGCCGATCCTGTTCAACATTTTCTTGAGCGATCTGATAAGTTCTCTTCCGCACGCAATTGCGTATGCCGACGACTTGATAGTGTACAGATCAGGCAAAAAGATCGAGGACATCTCTACGCTTACGCAGGGTGACTTCGACTCATTCATGAGAGATTGCGATGACTGGAAGTTGAATATCAACTTTCAGAAGTCGGAAACCATTCTGTTCAGGACGCCGTTGTATAAAGCTTTCGCGGATACGAAAAAGAATTGGCGAAAGTTCTCTATTGTAGGACGGCACGGGCAACCACTGACGCAAAGGATTGTAGTCAGATACCTGGGGATCTGGCTAGATCAGTATCTATATTTTAACAAACATGTAGATGCTGCTCTAGCCAGGGCCCGAGGCGCTTTCGCCCTTACAAAGAGACTGTTTTACAACAGCCAACTCGATGCAAGGGTAAAGGTAATCTGCTACATGGCCCTCATACGGCCAATGCTCACATATGGTTGTCCCGTGTGGTTCAACGTGAGTGCAAGCTTGATGGAAAAGATTCGGGTGTTTGAGAGGGCTTGTCTTAGGGCTTGCCATCGCCTTTACAGAACACCAGAGTCCCAGTACAGAAAATTCTACTCCAATGAGGTGTTATACAACAGGGCGAACCTGATACGAGTGGACAATTTCCTGGTGAAGTTGATTCGAGGCCACACTGCGAGAGCGATGAACTCGAACAATAACCTGATCTCCGGGGCTTACTACCCCAACCCACAATACCACGAAAGGGTACGTCATAACGGATTCGTCCCCCCAGAAGCTTTTCTCCATCTAGACAAGTGCAGTCTGATACAAGACATAAATGCGGTACCGCTCATCTACCACGTCGCCAGGTCAACTGTGGATGGGCGACTCAACCACGACCGCTCCGTCGCACAACGAGCTGAGGTGGGCCTCCTCCGTTTTAGTACAGCGGTGTCGAGGCGGGATATAAGGGATGTTGCTAAGCAGCACCAAAAGTTCTGTGGCTGGGGAGCGAAAGAACTCCAGCGTCGAACCCTCTAGACCCTGGGTAGAAAGGGTAGTGCGTGCCCCTTTATGGGGCGCAGTCGGTCTCCGTCTTGCGGTGAATTAGATGCAAATCTAGAAACCGCAACCTATGGCCGACTTACATATCGTAGGGTAGTTTTAAGGTAGTTTGTAAGCTGTATATATGTAAATAATAAAAAAAAAAACACAAAAAACAAAAAAAAAACAAAAAAAAAAAACAAAAAAACAAAAAAAAAATATACACATTCGTACACTGAGTGTACTTATGTGTATAACATGTAAATAGGTTAAGTACACACATATATATATGTGCGTATATTATTACATACGCGCATGTATACATGTGTGTATGATTAGTTAAGTTAGTTTTAAGTTATTTTAAGGTAGTATGTAAGTTAGTATGTAAGTTTTATCTAAAAATCAGTCCTGTAATTAAGTTTTTTTTTCTTGCAAATTTTTCTTAATATTAAGTTGTACAGACAGTATGAATTCATTACAAATAAAATGCTAGTTTAAGTCGAAAGACATAGTTTAAGTTTAAGTTTAGCTTAGAGTGCCCGCCGAGGGCCAGTAAGTTAGTATAGTAACACTGTTCATTTAACTAGTTTTAAGCATTTTTGTCTAGTATGTAAGTTTATCCTGAAGTAGTAATAAAAATGAATTAAAATGATGAAATGATAATATAATCTGAGTGTAGTTATTTGTAAACGCAATGTGCAAGGTAAGTACATTTATGTAAATTATGTTTTTTGCTGAAGTTTATTAAAAAAACAAAATTTGTTTTTCATTGGACAACTGTCCAGTTTAATGTGCGAATCAGAACTGAACTTAAAAACTAAATTACAGATATTAATATGGCTTGGATGAGTGTGACGATGCTGTTGTCTTCACTTCTTCAAGTGCGTTCCTGGAATTTGGGTTGCGGATGTTTAGAAGATGAGCTGCGGATATTATTGGGCATTGATGAATGAGATGGTGCTGATGACAACTTGTTGTCTTAGCATTTCTGCAAGTGCGTTCTTAGAAGCAGGGCAGCGGATGTTGTTGTTTATTAATAGTTTACTTTCGCAGTGCTTCTTGAGAATTTCTGCTGAGATTCGATTATAGTTTGATCGTAGAGATTGCTTGGGCTAATGCTTCCCGAATGATGACCGGATACTTTGAAGCTTCTTGGAACTAAATTGGTGCAAGGGGTTTGATTTGGAGAATGTGACATTTATGGTGTTAACTTGTACACATGTACAGTGAACCCTTTGTTAACGTACACAATTTGTTCCAGAATCTTGTTCGTTATGTAAAACGCTCGTTGAGGAAAACTATTATCCCATATATATTATAATGTGTATTCGGGGGTTCCCTTGTTTCGTTGCTAAACATATTCTATCATGCGATATAGGTTTCCCTCTTTTTCGTTGGTCGTTATGCGAAACTTCAATCGTTAAGGGAAACTTTTCTTCCCAAAAAAAATGTGTTCGTTATGCGAAATGTTCGTTAAGCGGGGCGTTCTTTAACCAAGGGCATGTATTTCGGACGCACAGTAAAATATAGAGATTCGTTTTCTAGCTGCACTGCACGAATATGGAATGCTTTTCTTAGCCCAAGACCAAGGTATTTGAGACCAATGTCAATATGTGTGTATGTTTATAATTTCTTTCTATACATTCAACAAATTATAAAAGTGAACTATGTATCTTCTGTAACATCCCACTTATTATTTGTAGAATTGAATAAATATGGCATAACGGCACCATAATAATAAAGGTATTCGTTGAGGAGTAACGTTTCGTTATATGGCACTTCATTGAATATTTGTAATATACATCATGGAATGATTTCACAGAGTGCGTACTGCGATTCCATAACAGTGGCTAACTATAAGGAAAATAAATGTCCTTTCTATAATTCGCCATTAAATATGTACATATGTACGACATCCCATCTTGTCCATTTACGATGTTAAGCTTTTTGAACATATAAAAAATAGAAGTCCTGTTTGGTTAGCTGAGAATACGAGTGTCGCTACAGCCCATTGAGGGCCTAGATTCTCAGGAACCACTCGTGTCGTGCGTGCTATCGTTCTCTCCCGATTGGAAGGGACCTACAATTTTATGTCGACTGTGAAAGGCCTAGACAGAAAATAAAGGGTGATTTTTTAAAAGCTATAGGAACGTTTTTCCAAAAAAAAAAGAAAAGATCTAAAATTCAGAAAAATTCAAGAAATCTTTATATGAATCGATATACGGTCCATATAATTATATGTTTGAAGATTATTTCATGCAAATGTTGACCTTGACTGCGCCTCAAATGATACATCCGCTTAGTCCAATTTTGGTATACTCTTTCCTGAACTTTCTTGACAGAGCAATAATTTTGATAATAAAATTCAATAACATGCGTTGTTCGTTTGTAAGACGATTCGTTGTGAAATTATAGACCAAACTGAAGATTTTTGACAGTAACACAAAACACGAAACGTGATTCACCTGTTGAACCAGTGTTGCCAAAAAGATAATAGCTAAAAAATCACCTTTTAGTCTTTGACTCGAAAGAGGTGGACCCTTGAAAATTATTTTCGTTCGTACCAGGGATCACCACTAGGTTTGAGAAATCGATATAAAATACGCTGCCACAATATTTTTAAGAGGCAAGAGAGGTACCAGTCGGCTGTCTGTATACTACTTTATTTGTGTATCTGCCTACACATTTATTCATACTTGAACACGCCGAGATTCCTTACAGAATAGTATGGTAATCTAAATATCTTACTTACTTAAGGTGGTGCTACAGTCCGGGGTGAACCTGGGCCTCAACCAACAAGCGTCTCCAGCCGTCTCGGTCTTTAGCTAGCTGTCTTCAGTTTCGCAAGCATAGTTGGTTGAGGTTCCTTTCCACTTGTTGCGGTATACTACGCCGTCCCTCGCCATCTCAATCGCTGGATCTTCACTCTTTTGGCTATGTTGATGTCGCTGAACAGCCCGTATAGTTCGTCGTTATAACTCCTCCTCCACTCACCATCTATGCAGACGAGACCGAAAATCACACGAAGAATTTTTCTTTCGATGCATCCAAGAACAGCTTCATCCGCTGTTGACAGAGTCCATGCCTCCACGCCATATAGCAGGACTGGGACGATTAAGGTCTTGTAAAGCGTTACCTTGGTTGTTCGAGAGAGGGTTTTGTTTACCAATTGCTTTCTTAGCCCAAAGAAGCTCCGATTGGCAAGAGTTAGTCTTCGTTTGATTTCAGCGCTGGTGTCATTGTCTGAATTGATAGCGGTTGTTAGGTAGACAAAGTTTTTGACTACCTCAAAGTTATACCTGTCTGCTGTGACGTTATGACCGCGACGTCGGTGTTGGGTGTACTTACACAAACGGGCGAGTTTTGTAGAGATGCCAAAACTAGACATTGCCCTGTATATCTCGTCTCTATAAATGCTATCATACGCGGCCTTAAGATCGATGAAAAGGTGGTGGGTATTTCTCCAAAATCTGCCGAAGTGTCGGTGGTGGATTTTCCTGGCCTAAAGCCACACTGGTATGGACCGACCAGGTTGTTGACGACTGGCTTTAGGCGTTCACACAGTACGGAAGATCTTGTATGCGATACTTAGGAGGCTGATGCCTCTGCACTTGGCGCAGTTCAAAGGGTCTACTTCTTTATGGATCGGGCAAACAATGCTGAGGTTCCATTCATCGGACATGTTTTCCTCCGACCAGTTGGTGCATGCTCCTTACCAAATCAGCGGGATTTGGTTCTTAGTCGCTGTAATACAGTCTGCAGAAATGGTTTCTCCATATCCTCAGCATCGACTGTAGCTCTACTACGAACCCTTGATCATCCTTACAGGCTTTAATTCGGACTTTATAACCTTGACTTGGTTAACTTTACCCTTTAGTAAAACTTCCTTACCTCATGCCTGCAGTAATATCCCTCTATTCTGCCGATCATGCGCTTCTCATGCTCCTTCTTTTTTTCCTAAGAAGCCGGTGTTCGTCTATCCTCTTTTGCCCTTGCCCTTCTTTACAGTGCCGCTTTGTATGATTCCTGCTTGGCTGCATTGAAACCCAGCGGCATCTCTGATGGCTTTTTGGCAATGCTGTCACTGGTCTTCAATACTTGATGTTGGCGGCGTAGGATTTCTTAAGAGGTTAGGGGAGACACGATCGGAAAAGGATTTAGCAATCTCTTACGATTGTATCCGGCTGACGTTGAACTTCCCTACACTATTTCTTTGTCTTGGCGGTGTTCGGGATACCCGCAAACCTTACATTGGCTACAACAAGGTGGTGGTCCGATTCAATGTTGGCACCTCAGAACGTGCGGGCATCCATAATACTTGAGGAGTGCCTTGCGTCGATCTCAATATGATCAATCTGATTGACGGTTGATTGATCAGGAGATCGCCATGTTCCTTTGTGAATATTGAGATGTGGGAATCTTGCACTGACTATTACAACATTTCGCCCCGCAGCAAAGTCGGTCAGCGGTAAATCCGTTATCGGATGTGGTGTCGTGTAGGCTGTGCTTCCCGACCGTGCTACCAAATATTTTCTCTCTCCCTAGCTTTGCGTTAAGATAGCCAACGACAATTTTAATGTCGTAGCTCATAGAACCTGTCTTTGGTGTCGTCATCTTTCTCCGCATGGGCATGTGCGCATCGAAGGCTTATATTGGCAAATTTAGCCTGGATCCGAATCGTAGTTTACGGATCTGAACGATACGACTTCTTGTCTGCCTCTAACGACAAATCCACATCCAAATAGGCGCTGTTTTTGTTGTTTGTAGCAATCACCGTAATATATATCACAGTTTTCCATCCTTCTTTTGCAAGGTCCACCCCATAGCACTTCTTGGATGGCGGCCTATAAAGGCCCCGGCGGCACAACTCAAACCTGGACGGCCAGATCCTTTTTTTTAACCCTAGGACAAGAGGTCGCACTTATAAGTTCGGCAGGTTGACGCCAGTCAGTATCTACCCGATCCCCACAACACCCAGCTACCAGCTACCAGCCACCATCTAAAAATCATCCTATTATAAATAAATTGAAACCAATTTATGTATTGTATTCTGTTTTATTGTTTTATGAGTTCACTTGTTCTTACAATATCACAAATTAATTTCAATATACACCATGTTTCTCTTTTATAATCCAGACCGAATCAATTATCTCTCCATTCTTGTCATCCGAAACTTGTTCAAAATGCAGATGTGTGGTATTAAATGCTTTCATTCGAGTGTAACCGTAGTCCTGATGTAGAATGCGACAAGTTTTAAGAGTATAGTAAAATAATCAAATTGCAATCTACTTACGTTGCTATGAAAAGCATTCCAATCTGGTATGTCATTTGAGAATGGTTCTCTTTTCTCTTTACATCCTGCTGATCCAGTTATTATTTGGACCGGAGCTTTTGGATTTGTATAGGGCTCCTCTCTTGAACCATTATACACCTTGAAATCGTATATTGGCCAAAGACGTGTGTAAAAGTGTTCATGTGCCATAATTTCAACATCGACACCATATTTATAGAAGAGGTCCTCAAGCCCAAACCATTGTAATCCTGGCAAACCCTTTCTTATAAAGGTTTCCAAATTTTTGTTACAATCATACTCCTTGTCATCACTGCAATACATGGGTCGGTGACCATAAGTTACTATCCATGGTACTTTTGCTCGCTTTTCTGGTTTGTTGGCTTCCATAAGATCATTTTCTAGCCAATCGTATTGTTTAAGAAGTAGTTTGATACCGTACTCAAGGAAGTAATATACTTCAGTGGAATATGATATGAAATGCACTGGACCAAGATCAAAACTGTACCACATGCTGTCAGTATTCCCTGGCATGTTAAAACGAGATTTGAAGTTCGAAAAATTGCTAAAAATTATAAAATTTCGATAAAAAAAAGTGAGAAAAGGTATTTAAACAAAATTTGGCATACTATTTCTCTTCGTGGTTGCCTGGGCACACCATATACGGCAAATACGCAGCCACAGATTCGATTTGCCGCATAAATTCATCACCAATCGTAGCGTCTTCAGAATCCATGTCATAGGCAAAGTCGCCTACATGTACAATTGCATCGTACATGCCTTGCTCCGTATCGGCTTGTAATCGACTTAATGACTGAGCGTTTTCATTTCCCAAATCTCCGAAAATTGCTAAACTTGGTGACCAATTGCTAGTGTTTTCTGGTGTTTTAAACCAGAAAACCGTAGACCAACCAAGTGCTGAACCACAGTTATACACATATTTTGTATCCGATTTGAGATTTTTAAGAGTAACCTAAATGTATTAGGTGCATAAGGAAAATAGTTCCGTGGATCTTGACATCTTTGAATCATTAAATTTACCTTATGAATATATTGTGACTTTTGTTTTGGACCGCCGTCAACAAACATTTTCGAATAGCCTTTCTCGGTCATCTGAAAAGGATTCGCCTGTGAAGACCATTCATCGTAGTTCACGATAGACTCTAAAGTGTTATCCCTCGTTGACCATGTGACTACAATCTCCTCAATGCTTTCTAAAAACAAAAAAACTGAATTATACATAGTACATTGAACAAATTTATTTGTAAATTATCAAGTAAAAATTACATGTAAATTTCAGTCTTATTGCCACCCAATTTAATTCTAATATTAGTATTAGAACAATCGGTTAATAAGACTTTCCAATCCATAAATGTTTTCAGTTCAAATCATCTATTTTAAACATATGTATAGTTAGGTTAGGTCGAAAGACATAGTATAAGATTAAGTTTAGCTTAGAGTGCCTGCCGAGGGCCAGTAAGTTAGAATTAGTAAAACCGTACGTCAAACTAGTTTTAAGCATTTTTGTCTAGTACGTAAGTTTATTATGATTAAGAAATAAAAATGAATTAAAATGAAAAATGAAATGAGACTTTCCAATCCTGTGCGACACTGGCTTACTTATCTCCAGAAATTTCTATTGGTAGATTTCGTTGGAAGTTGAGCTTTAAGGGAAAGGTTGAGGAGGGCATTAACTTAAACATCGCCCTTGAGAGCCCATGGAGGAGCGTTTCCTATGTTACTGTTTTCGATACACATCGGTATTTCAATCTTATTCGCCTGAGTTAGTGTATTATTGATAGAAGGATATCGACCTTTATACACTTTTTGCTAGAAAATAATGTTTTGGCATTTCACTTCATCAAACTATCGTGCGGTTGGTTTAGCTTTGTCATGCCTAAGGAAGTAAGTGTATTAGCTATCTGTTTGATTGATGGGACTCCACTTTCCGAAAGCATATTAATGGTGGAAACAAATCCAAATGAACGCGTTGTTCAGCGGTTCAATAACTTTTAAGGAGGATATTGAACATTTTCCATAGAAACACAGACCGTAATCGATTCTGGACAGTATTATGGCTCGGGTAGTACTTATTAGGCCATTAATATGGCACCAACTATTCTTAAAACTGAGATACATTTTCAAAATCTGCGTACATGATTGAAGTATGGTTGTTTTAGGAAACAGCTTTTGATATGAAGTTGGAATAACGTCTGAGTTAGAGTTGTGGGAGGGAGTGGAATACCAGGTGAAGATTAGGGTTTAGGTAGGTGTACAGTTGATTGGACTTATTGAGGGGCTTGTATGAGGAAAGTCTGTTTCTGGGTTAGTTAGTAGAAAGAGAATTAGGCTTCGAGGGCGATTCTTTGGAATCAGAAATATGATTTACTTCTCTGAAAATTTTGATTCTGTCATATTGTACTTCATAATGCGTATACAAATATTAGGGGATTTATTCTTGCAAGTATCGCAGAAGGCGTTGAACTTACTGACAATTGCAGCTACTCATAGGGTGTGATAAATATTCTTCCACGTTTAGATTGTACCAGGCAGCCAGCCAACATTGAATGTGCCGGGAGGACGGAAAAGGTGAATAACAATCCGGCAGCTCAGCTATTCCCGTTTTCAGATTTTTTGAACTTTTACACATCAGTAAATCCCTTGAAATTTCACTTTCCAGGACGTTTATTATGCAAGTAGCGTAAAGTGTATCCTTTGAGGAATTCAGGAGTTCGTACAGTTTAACAGAGATTAGAAAGCTTTTTTATAGGAAGTGGTATGCGATTTCTTGTGATTTGACGACGAGAATTGATTAGTTACTACAACGAAGTTGAGTAATGTATTCACAAGATGTGCTGATGCCATCGATGATATTTTAGAGGAGAAAAACATTGAATGCCTTTCTGAGTTAGTCGGGGCGATCCGTATAGGTGGTAGGGAAGGCTCAGCTGGCGGATTGTCAATCAATCCACTGAAGAAGTTGCCCGAGAGAACATGTGGCCCAGGGGCCATGATAGCAGCGATTTTTCGCCATCCATTTTAAGAGAAGTCTACGTGTGGCAACACTTACAATTAGTCTGTGTACTTACTCTAACTTGCTCAATCTTTGCTTTTCACCTTTTGTAGCGCTTCTTTTAACCAAGGAGGGGAAAGCTTCGGTATAGTAATCGACTGCAAATGATTTCAATACAAAGAAGGGATCCCATCACCAGGAACGAAACGGGAACACCCGCATTGGTTGCTACTAAGAAGAAACGCCATTGACCATCCACCTTTAGAGCAGCCTTAGCGTTAAGCTCAAAAAGCGACACAGTCCCAGCTCCAGCTAATACTAAACCGATTCCGAGCTAAAAACAGATTAAAAGTGAACTTTCGTGTGCTTGCTCAAACAGGATTCCTGTAGCTATTTTGAAGAGGAAGGGGCTGACATAATCCTATACATAATCACCTTAACAAAGGAATTTTGCTGGCTCAGGCCAGGACATGTCCAAACGGAGGTTCCCTCTCTATTAGCAAGGTTATTTTATTTGTATTTAAATTCAATCAATTAAAATCAATAAGTGCAGTCTGTGCAAATATCAAATGCGCTGACTGTGAACAATCCCTTCATGGTAAATATGTTAACTTAAAGAAATCAGACATTGATCATAGAAAAACCGGAGCATAGCTTGTGTGTTGTGAGAAGTGCTTAAGCGAAAATCCATTTGTGTACCATAAATCAACTGATAAATGTGTCAAATAAATTTCCAAAATGGTTGACTTGCCCACAAACTGGAAACATTCAGTTTTAGTCAAGTTTAGCAAGGTAAATAGTAAATAGTAAACAAAGTTTACATTCATCCTACTGGTAGACAGAAACCTGCAGAGTTCGGGTTTCTCAAATATCACAGATGATTGCTCGTATACCGCAGGGGTATATACTCGGGCCCATTTCTTTTTTCATTATATAAAACGAGTGAACGAGCTCGCTAATATAGGACAAGATTGCAAGGTGTTTGGGTATGCTAATGATGTATAACTAAAGGGCGAGTTTTTAGCTTTTTGGCTCAATGGATACGTAAATAAGCAAAATTGTAGAATTTTGAGTGAATATCAGCCAGAAGCATTGCAAAAGCTACCAATGTAGCAGGAAAAAGTCACAGTTTGGTGCGGTTTATGGGCTGGTGGCATCATTGGACCGTACTTCTTTAAAGATGATGCGAATCGTAACGTTACTGTGAATAGTGAGGGCGCCCGTGAGATGATATCGAACTTTTTTTTGCCCAAAATGCAAGAGCTTGACGGTACCACATGCCACACAGCATGCGCAACAGATTTTATTTCACGCGGTGAAGATTTTATTTCACGTTTTGGACCGGTCAATTGGTCGCCTAGATCGATTTAACGCCTTTAGACTATTGTTTGTGGGGCTATGTCTGTACAGACAAGCCCCTTCAATTGACGCATTGGAAGACAACATTGAAGCATTTATTCGTGAGATACCGGCCGAAATGTTGGAAGGCGTATGCCAAAATTGGACTATGTGGATGGACCATTTGAGGTGCAGTCAAGGTTAACATTTGCATGAAATAATATTCAAACATTAAAATAAATGGACCGTACTATCGATTCAAAGATTTCATGCATTTTTCTGAATTTTATGCGTTTTTTTTTAAACTTTCTTATAGCTGTTAAAAATTCAGCCTTTATTTATACCATGCCCCACTAGTTCGACTACATCAGCGACTCATAAAATTAATGAAAATCCCCAAAAAAAATTAATTTGTTACATCTGCCCGAAATCTGGGTATAACCTTCAATAGTACCTTATCATGAGAAACCCATATTACTGCAAAAACTGGAGTCTACAATTTGCTTCGTCTTCCCTGGGTCTCACGTTCATTTACTCCAACAAAAGCAAAAAAATATATTAGCAAAAACCTTGCTTTTGCTAAACTTATTAGACTGTTGCGAATGAGTGTATTATAGATCTAAAAGAAAACTAACTGTGGATAGTGATATAATAATAAAAATAATAATATTTCGCCTTTCTTCTTCTAGGATGTTTTGAAATATTTCTCACTAACGTGCACCCACGATTATTCAGACACAAAAGCCAGACTACCTGTACAATAAGCTTAGGTTTTCTTTCACATATCGAACATTCATTTTAAATCATCTACACACTTCTGTATAACATCAAAGCGCCAGTTTTAAATTCATTCCACAACACAAAGATCTTTAAAAAAAACAGCTAAAAAACGCTTTTGGCCACTCATCACAACTAAAATATAAAGGCCCCGGCGGCACAACTCAAACCTGGACGGCCAGATCCTTTTTTTTAACCCTAGGACAAGAGGTCGCACTTATAAGTTCGGCAGGTTGACGCCAGTCAGTATCTACCCGATCCCCACAACACCCAGCTACCAGCTACCAGCCACCATCTAAAAATCATCCTATTATAAATAAATTGAAACCAATTTATGTATTGTATTCTGTTTTATTGTTTTATGAGTTCACTTGTTCTTACAATATCACAAATTAATTTCAATATACACCATGTTTCTCTTTTATAATCCAGACCGAATCAATTATCTCTCCATTCTTGTCATCCGAAACTTGTTCAAAATGCAGATGTGTGGTATTAAATGCTTTCATTCGAGTGTAACCGTAGTCCTGATGTAGAATGCGACAAGTTTTAAGAGTATAGTAAAATAATCAAATTGCAATCTACTTACGTTGCTATGAAAAGCATTCCAATCTGGTATGTCATTTGAGAATGGTTCTCTTTTCTCTTTACATCCTGCTGATCCAGTTATTATTTGGACCGGAGCTTTTGGATTTGTATAGGGCTCCTCTCTTGAACCATTATACACCTTGAAATCGTATATTGGCCAAAGACGTGTGTAAAAGTGTTCATGTGCCATAATTTCAACATCGACACCATATTTATAGAAGAGGTCCTCAAGCCCAAACCATTGTAATCCTGGCAAACCCTTTCTTATAAAGGTTTCCAAATTTTTGTTACAATCATACTCCTTGTCATCACTGCAATACATGGGTCGGTGACCATAAGTTACTATCCATGGTACTTTTGCTCGCTTTTCTGGTTTGTTGGCTTCCATAAGATCATTTTCTAGCCAATCGTATTGTTTAAGAAGTAGTTTGATACCGTACTCAAGGAAGTAATATACTTCAGTGGAATATGATATGAAATGCACTGGACCAAGATCAAAACTGTACCACATGCTGTCAGTATTCCCTGGCATGTTAAAACGAGATTTGAAGTTCGAAAAATTGCTAAAAATTATAAAATTTCGATAAAAAAAAGTGAGAAAAGGTATTTAAACAAAATTTGGCATACTATTTCTCTTCGTGGTTGCCTGGGCACACCATATACGGCAAATACGCAGCCACAGATTCGATTTGCCGCATAAATTCATCACCAATCGTAGCGTCTTCAGAATCCATGTCATAGGCAAAGTCGCCTACATGTACAATTGCATCGTACATGCCTTGCTCCGTATCGGCTTGTAATCGACTTAATGACTGAGCGTTTTCATTTCCCAAATCTCCGAAAATTGCTAAACTTGGTGACCAATTGCTAGTGTTTTCTGGTGTTTTAAACCAGAAAACCGTAGACCAACCAAGTGCTGAACCACAGTTATACACATATTTTGTATCCGATTTGAGATTTTTAAGAGTAACCTAAATGTATTAGGTGCATAAGGAAAATAGTTCCGTGGATCTTGACATCTTTGAATCATTAAATTTACCTTATGAATATATTGTGACTTTTGTTTTGGACCGCCGTCAACAAACATTTTCGAATAGCCTTTCTCGGTCATCTGAAAAGGATTCGCCTGTGAAGACCATTCATCGTAGTTCACGATAGACTCTAAAGTGTTATCCCTCGTTGACCATGTGACTACAATCTCCTCAATGCTTTCTAAAAACAAAAAAACTGAATTATACATAGTACATTGAACAAATTTATTTGTAAATTATCAAGTAAAAATTACATGTAAATTTCAGTCTTATTGCCACCCAATTTAATTCTAATATTAGTATTAGAACAATCGGTTAATAAGACTTTCCAATCCATAAATGTTTTCAGTTCAAATCATCTATTTTAAACATATGTATAGTTAGGTTAGGTCGAAAGACATAGTATAAGATTAAGTTTAGCTTAGAGTGCCTGCCGAGGGCCAGTAAGTTAGAATTAGTAAAACCGTACGTCAAACTAGTTTTAAGCATTTTTGTCTAGTACGTAAGTTTATTATGATTAAGAAATAAAAATGAATTAAAATGAAAAATGAAATGAGACTTTCCAATCCTGTGCGACACTGGCTTACTTATCTCCAGAAATTTCTATTGGTAGATTTCGTTGGAAGTTGAGCTTTAAGGGAAAGGTTGAGGAGGGCATTAACTTAAACATCGCCCTTGAGAGCCCATGGAGGAGCGTTTCCTATGTTACTGTTTTCGATACACATCGGTATTTCAATCTTATTCGCCTGAGTTAGTGTATTATTGATAGAAGGATATCGACCTTTATACACTTTTTGCTAGAAAATAATGTTTTGGCATTTCACTTCATCAAACTATCGTGCGGTTGGTTTAGCTTTGTCATGCCTAAGGAAGTAAGTGTATTAGCTATCTGTTTGATTGATGGGACTCCACTTTCCGAAAGCATATTAATGGTGGAAACAAATCCAAATGAACGCGTTGTTCAGCGGTTCAATAACTTTTAAGGAGGATATTGAACATTTTCCATAGAAACACAGACCGTAATCGATTCTGGACAGTATTATGGCTCGGGTAGTACTTATTAGGCCATTAATATGGCACCAACTATTCTTAAAACTGAGATACATTTTCAAAATCTGCGTACATGATTGAAGTATGGTTGTTTTAGGAAACAGCTTTTGATATGAAGTTGGAATAACGTCTGAGTTAGAGTTGTGGGAGGGAGTGGAATACCAGGTGAAGATTAGGGTTTAGGTAGGTGTACAGTTGATTGGACTTATTGAGGGGCTTGTATGAGGAAAGTCTGTTTCTGGGTTAGTTAGTAGAAAGAGAATTAGGCTTCGAGGGCGATTCTTTGGAATCAGAAATATGATTTACTTCTCTGAAAATTTTGATTCTGTCATATTGTACTTCATAATGCGTATACAAATATTAGGGGATTTATTCTTGCAAGTATCGCAGAAGGCGTTGAACTTACTGACAATTGCAGCTACTCATAGGGTGTGATAAATATTCTTCCACGTTTAGATTGTACCAGGCAGCCAGCCAACATTGAATGTGCCGGGAGGACGGAAAAGGTGAATAACAATCCGGCAGCTCAGCTATTCCCGTTTTCAGATTTTTTGAACTTTTACACATCAGTAAATCCCTTGAAATTTCACTTTCCAGGACGTTTATTATGCAAGTAGCGTAAAGTGTATCCTTTGAGGAATTCAGGAGTTCGTACAGTTTAACAGAGATTAGAAAGCTTTTTTATAGGAAGTGGTATGCGATTTCTTGTGATTTGACGACGAGAATTGATTAGTTACTACAACGAAGTTGAGTAATGTATTCACAAGATGTGCTGATGCCATCGATGATATTTTAGAGGAGAAAAACATTGAATGCCTTTCTGAGTTAGTCGGGGCGATCCGTATAGGTGGTAGGGAAGGCTCAGCTGGCGGATTGTCAATCAATCCACTGAAGAAGTTGCCCGAGAGAACATGTGGCCCAGGGGCCACGATAGCAGCGATTTTTCGCCATCCATTTTAAGAGAAGTCTACGTGTGGCAACACTTACAATTAGTCTGTGTACTTACTCTAACTTGCTCAATCTTTGCTTTTCACCTTTTGTAGCGCTTCTTTTAACCAAGGAGGGGAAAGCTTCGGTATAGTAATCGACTGCAAATGATTTCAATACAAAGAAGGGATCCCATCACCAGGAACGAAACGGGAACACCCGCATTGGTTGCTACTAAGAAGAAACGCCATTGACCATCCACCTTTAGAGCAGCCTTAGCGTTAAGCTCAAAAAGCGACACAGCCCCAGCTCCAGCTAATACTAAACCGATTCCGAGCTAAAAACAGATTAAAAGTGAACTTTCGTGTGCTTGCTCAAACAGGATTCCTGTAGCTATTTTGAAGAGGAAGGGGCTGACATAATCCTATACATAATCACCTTAACAAAGGAATTTTGCTGGCTCAGGCCAGGACATGTCCAAACGGAGGTTCCCTCTCTATTAGCAAGGTTATTTTATTTGTATTTAAATTCAATCAATTAAAATCAATAAGTGCAGTCTGTGCAAATATCAAATGCGCTGACTGTGAACAATCCCTTCATGGTAAATATGTTAACTTAAAGAAATCAGACATTGATCATAGAAAAACCGGAGCATAGCTTGTGTGTTGTGAGAAGTGCTTAAGCGAAAATCCATTTGTGTACCATAAATCAACTGATAAATGTGTCAAATAAATTTCCAAAATGGTTGACTTGCCCACAAACTGGAAACATTCAGTTTTAGTCAAGTTTAGCAAGGTAAATAGTAAATAGTAAACAAAGTTTACATTCATCCTACTGGTAGACAGAAACCTGCAGAGTTCGGGTTTCTCAAATATCACAGATGATTGCTCGTATACCGCAGGGGTATATACTCGGGCCCATTTCTTTTTTCATTATATAAAACGAGTGAACGAGCTCGCTAATATAGGACAAGATTGCAAGGTGTTTGGGTATGCTAATGATGTATAACTAAAGGGCGAGTTTTTAGCTTTTTGGCTCAATGGATACGTAAATAAGCAAAATTGTAGAATTTTGAGTGAATATCAGCCAGAAGCATTGCAAAAGCTACCAATGTAGCAGGAAAAAGTCACAGTTTGGTGCGGTTTATGGGCTGGTGGCATCATTGGACCGTACTTCTTTAAAGATGATGCGAATCGTAACGTTACTGTGAATAGTGAGGGCGCCCGTGAGATGATATCGAACTTTTTTTTGCCCAAAATGCAAGAGCTTGACGGTACCACATGCCACACAGCATGCGCAACAGATTTTATTTCACGCGGTGAAGATTTTATTTCACGTTTTGGACCGGTCAATTGGTCGCCTAGATCGATTTAACGCCTTTAGACTATTGTTTGTGGGGCTATGTCTGTACAGACAAGCCCCTTCAATTGACGCATTGGAAGACAACATTGAAGCATTTATTCGTGAGATACCGGCCGAAATGTTGGAAGGCGTATGCCAAAATTGGACTATGTGGATGGACCATTTGAGGTGCAGTCAAGGTTAACATTTGCATGAAATAATATTCAAACATTAAAATAAATGGACCGTACTATCGATTCAAAGATTTCATGCATTTTTCTGAATTTTATGCGTTTTTTTTTTAAACTTTCTTATAGCTGTTAAAAATTCAGCCTTTATTTATACCATGCCCCACTAGTTCGACTACATCAGCGACTCATAAAATTAATGAAAATCCCCAAAAAAAATTAATTTGTTACATCTGCCCGAAATCTGGGTATAACCTTCAATAGTACCTTATCATGAGAAACCCATATTACTGCAAAAAACTGGAGTCTACAATTTGCTTCGTCTTCCCTGGGTCTCACGTTCATTTACTCCAACAAAAGCAAAAAAATATATTAGCAAAAACCTTGCTTTTGCTAAACTTATTAGACTGTTGCGAATGAGTGTATTATAGATCTAAAAGAAAACTAACTGTGGATAGTGATATAATAATAAAAATAATAATATTTCGCCTTTCTTCTTCTAGGATGTTTTGAAATATTTCTCACTAACGTGCACCCACGATTATTCAGACACAAAAGCCAGACTACCTGTACAATAAGCTTAGGTTTTCTTTCACATATCGAACATTCATTTTAAATCATCTACACACTTCTGTATAACATCAAAGCGCCAGTTTTAAATTCATTCCACAACACAAAGATCTTTAAAAAAAACAGCTAAAAAACGCTTTTGGCCACTCATCACAACTAATAGACGTGTTTTTTTTTTTTCAAACTTGTTTTTACAAACTGCGAATAATGGAAATGTGGGGCTAATAGAGATTAATAACTTCTGTTGGGACACCATCATTTCAAATTAAGTAGGAAAATAAAAAGCGTTTGCGTATGAACTGTGAATAATTATTTACAAATTGAATTTTAAGACCAAATCATATTACACGCAAGTTATTTAAGTTGCTCCTTTTGGTGGAGATAAAGAGGGTTTTTTCTCAAATAAATGCTCTCGTTCACCTCATTATTTTGGAGGGCAAGCCTTTCACCTGTTCGAAACGGCGCTCATGTTTTCACATACGCTAAAAAAACAACAAGCTGTCCAAAAGGGTTTCGAGACAAGAGGCGTGGAGTTAGATATCTATTAGTTGATTTATGGTATGAACGTAATCCAATTCTACGATCACTTCGTTTTATGGCTGGTTTACAAATGGTTTTATTTTCACTCCATGTGGCCAGAATTGAGAATCATATGCCAATGGAGGAATCCCCGTTTGAAGTTGATGAAATGCTCCGATGTTATTTCAACATAATTCTTAATTAACTTCCAACAGAGGAAAACACTTTCAGGATATTTTTATATTTTTGACAGCAAAGGTCTGTCTGTCTTCCAAAACAATAATATCTAAGCTAGATGTTAAAATTTTAGTCTTGGGATGATTCGACTTCCCCGGCCTGAAACCGCATGTCTAAGTTGAGGGGCGGAATTTTTGCCCATAACCGCCCAAATCAAGCGGCACGTTCTGCCTGACAAAGAATTTATAATGGCTTCGGTCCCAAGTCTATAGCGGCCGGATACTTTTTTTTTTGCTTTTGGCAAAACTTTCGGACCTCCTTCCTTCCGTTACACCTCTACATCTCCTCGATCGCGCTTCTCATGCTTTCTTTTTCCTTTTGAAGAGCCGGTTCTCTTCTTTTCTCATCTGTTAGTACAGCTCAGAACAGCCCTCGATGTTCGATGCAAAAGAATATACCATATATATTTGCTCAATGCAAACTAACAATTAATTTTGGAGTCATATTATTCATGATATGTCTATAACATGAAAGGTGTTTGCAATTACTTCAAGTCAGTGTATTGTCCCGATTCGCCTCAGAAAGTAATTCCTAGGACTGCAGAATTATTTAAAATTGGTTTCATTCCAACTAGCGATGGGCAATTGCGAATTGTTCTAGCAATCGCAATTATTCGAATTCGAATTGGAGTCGATTGTTGAATTTCGATTCTTGTAGGTCCGATTCCGATCGCCAACGAATGTTACACACATCGCTGATTCTTCAAGTCAGAGAGAGATTGCTTAATTGTGTGTGTATTCGTCGATTCTTCAATTCTGAGGGAGATTGATAGATTGTGTGTATTCGTCGATTCTTCCAGTAAGAGAGCGATTGCTAAATTGTGTGTATTAGTCGATTCTTCAACTCAGAGAGAGATTGCTAAATTGTGTGTATTCGTCGATTCTTCAAATCAGAGAGAGATCACTAAATTGTGTGTACCCGCCGATTCTCGCAATTGCGAGCATTTCGTTTCACTACTAAAATTTAAACTCTTCATTTATGAGAGTGAGAGTACAATCCTCTCAGTCATTGGGTGAGAAAGACGAAGAATACAGTCGAACCTCCAATATTCAAATAGCCACAGGAACCAATATTTTTTCAGAAATTTGGTTTGAATTATAGAAAATTTTATTCAAGGATGTTCCAATTGCAGAGGCTTGGCTGTATTTCCATTCCCAATGTTCCTATTTTGGTGGTAGGTTTCTTATTGGATACACAGCCTTACGCTGATTTTTTACACTGATACTAACATATGAATAAATCGAGGAATTAGTACCCGGCATTCTTTTGGTTATAGTAGGCACTGAGAATAATCGATTCGATTCGATTATTATTCGATTGTTTTCTGATGATACCGAATAAATCGATAATCGAATTCAAATTTTAACAATTGCCAATTTATTCGATTGTGAATTTCATTCGCAGTCGCTCATCGCTATCCAACGCAAAAATATGATGTGCATAAAGCATTAGCTTTTATTTATATTGAAACATCTTCTGATTATGATGGAATTTCTGCCATTCATAAAAAAAATGTGCAGCTTCACTAGCAGAGCATTGACACTTATTTTTAACATGTTAAGACTGGGTAGGGGCCTATTCACGTAAGGCGACAATCGCTCGCGTATCGACGATAATTTCGTGTCATGTAAAAACGTTATTGTCTAAGATATCGTTTTCTTAGTCATTCATTCTCTCGCTAATAGTCATTGTGCGCGGAAGTACAGACCTACGGCATTAGTGAAACCAGCTAATTATTGCTAATTACCCTCGCATCCGTGGATGAATAAACCCATACGATTTGTAAGACATTTTGTAATGATTTAAAAAGCCATTAGTGACATACAGTGATAGTGAACGAATTAGCGCAAGTGCGCCGCCATGGAGCAGCCGAAAACAGCCAATGAGGCCTTCGAGGCAATCATGGGCCTCATAAAAATGAAGCCGGTCCCACATTCGGAAGAAAGATTCGGGACCTCCTACAAAAACTGTCCGACGGAGAGGACGACATGGCGGACTCGAATACCGTTGGCATGTCGAGCGGCTGCGAGTCCGCACCCGAGTCGCCATCTTCCAGTGGACAGAAAACGCATGTGCACCATCTCCATCGGCGGAACCAGGCCAGAAGAGATGTCTGAAGAAGACATCTTCAAAGCCATAAAAAAAATAGGACGACACAGTCAACTTCACTGACCTCCTAAGCAACGCAACAACAACGACAACAAAATACTCCCTTAAATAAAGGAGAATAAACAACTACACAAACGCCCTGAAATCGACCGGACATAAGGACATGCGAATCAACTACCACGTAGTTGAAATACAAAAATCAGCATCACTTGCGTAGGTGTACAGGAAGAGTCTGATCCTCAACCAGAGAGTGAGCTGGGACATACTCAAAACAAATGTCATTGTGCAGTGCAAAACCTGCCAACGTTTGAACATGTCGCGTTCAAAGGACCACAGGATAGATTCTGCAAGCTACAAGGGCTGCCCTTCTTATAAAGCAAAGATCGCAGAAAAGGCACAAGCAGTCGCAGTAAAAAAGGCACAGCAGGAAGTTGCTGCCAAATCGGCCTGCATTCCTACCCGGCCAACACTGAGTTTCACAAGTGCAGCGAAACCAAGTGGAGTAACCAAGCACCCACAGCCCGAAAACACCAGCCGGCAGCAGCTAAAAACCCGAACAGGCCACAGCCAAGGACATCGAACAACAACAGCAAACCCGGACAGCCCAAACTAAACCTGAACAACGAGGTCCAGAGGGTGTTCGGTGCAGACCTCTCCACACTCATTGGCAAGGCTCGCAGTACTATCCCAACGGAATACAAGAATATAAACGAGACCCAAAAGTCCATGGCACTGGCCACGTTTATCTTTGAAATATGCAACATCTAAACCGACTGCATATTATAGTGAAACGTCAACTCAGTACGCAACTTAGTGACACGAACAGCACTCAGACTGTTCTTAAAGGCTACTAAACCTGATATCGTATTAATTAGCCTCACTAAGAGAAATATGGTGCAGTATAAAGAAAAAGCGGCAAGAAAGCCGTCCTCATCAGGAAGACCATCAGCTCAATTATAGTTATAATGCCAGAGTGGAGAGATCATTTGAAGCTACAGGAGTCGAGATCCAAGTGAGACATTGCTGATCCTGAACATCTACGGCCACAACTAAATCACCGCGAACATGCAACACGACCTAGAAACGCTAAATGCACTTATTTCAAGGCATTCCTGTGGAATAATAGATGGAGACTTCAATGCAAGACATACAATGTGGGAGGACACGGATGTTGACTCGCAGGATAGCACCATGGTCAAATGGCGCGATGATAATGATGATAGGCATTAATTGGTTGTAATCTCACAATCAAAGCCAACATTCCCGCGAACACCATCAACAATTGTCTTTTTCATGGCAACCTCCAACCTGGTGAACATCCTCCCAGAAATAAGGAACTACTCCTGCAGAACTCCAATTAATAATTAATCTTCAACAGCCAATTTTTGCAAACACCCGGCCAGGAGTGGATTTCATCAATCTTCATCAGCTGGCCAGAGGAAAGCTACACGAAGACGTACTAGAGAATATCCAAATACCATCACCGACAAGGAATTTCAGCAAACGCAGAGATTTATGATGCTATTGGAGGGCTGGAGCAGACAATTAACGGTGCATTGGACCAACATAAGAGGCTAAGAACGAGCAAAGACAGGTATAGTCACTTACTACCTCAAAATAATTTTCCAGAATGCAGTGTACCACCACAACAACACCCATCTGGAAAACAAGCTTCGGCAAATAAGGCCAGGACCTGATACGTGCCGACAGATGCATCAGATCATCGATAAGAGGAGGAACTTACCAGGGATTCTTACCACAAGTGAAGGGGACGCAAGCACTCCAGCCTAGAAAGCTAAAGGGTTCGCAAGATCCTTCGAAGGCAACTTTCAACCATCGTCACCCGATGACCCAGAATTCGTCGCAGAGAGTAAACAACTACGTCTCCACCGTCGGAAATCCATCCCCACCAAAAGTCATCTTTAGCGAGGACAACCCAGCTGATGAACCTGTAGAAAATGAACAGCTGACAACAACAGAGGAAATTACAGGATTAATTCAACGCAGCTTAACGATTAAAGCCGCCGGAGCCGACAAAATATCGAACTTCGTCCTATAGCGAAATCCACGAATGGTGATGATACTTTCACATTCATCATGAGCAATGGCATCAACAATTGCTACTTTCCTAGCAAGTGGAAAGTCGCAACAATTGTTGCAACACCCAAAAATACCCTCTTAAGTAATATAAGCAAGATCTTGGAGCACTTGATAGCGATAAAACTAAAGCGATGGACACAAACATCGTCCCAGATATGCAGTATGGATTCCGGGAAAGACAATCAATGCCCCATATCTTAATGAAGTTTCATCATGACGCCGTAGCTGGCCTGAACAACCACCAAGACAGGCCACTGTGACTTGGACGTGAAAAAACATTTGACCCTATCTGGATAGAGGAAACTTATTCACAAAATTAATCTGATGGAATACCCCTCCAATCTAATTAAAATGATCTACAGCCATGGCTATATAACATCTTTACGGCAGACCTACCAGTCCATGTTGATACAGTGAAATTTTGTCTGTTCGCAGATTACTCACTAACATACACTACATCGATGTCACCAACAAATAAAGAAGTACAACTACTACACCAAATTCGGTTTAGGTATAAATGCGGAGAAATCGGTACTCATGTGCTTCAAAAGACCATCCGGAGGTAGATGTAGATCAGTAGATTACAATGGCGCGAAATAACACCAACTGATAAGGTGCAGTATCTCGGTTTTAACTTCACAGAGAAACTAAAATTTAACAAAGACTCGAAGCTGAATCTCAAAAAAGCGAGTTTCGGATTTCACCGCATCTACTCGCTCATGCCGAAACAAAATGGACTAAACCAGAAGACGAAGCAATCAAGTTATTCGGCCAATCATAGCGTATGGGTTCCCTATATAGCATACTAAGCTTTCGTTATTCACCGCCGTATCACACAAATATAGTGACACTGTTCGAGAAGCAACTACATAACATCCGCAACCACCCAAACATGGCTAACAGGGACCTGAGAAGTTCGACCCCCGGACAACGGTTCCTCAACGCATTGAATCTGCTAAATGAGCAGACATTCCCAAAGACATCAAGCAAGATGTGTCATTTCTATTGAAGCAATGCAGTCACCATCTCGGGTAAAAGAGCCGCCTTACCACCACCCCGACAAGGACACACGGACCCCGATGTTAAGGATCTCCATTGATAATTGATAAATTTTAACTTTTATAACTGACAACATTGTAAACCTTGTAAGCATTAATTTAATTTAATTTATTTATTAATTTTATAGGTAGCATTAAGTTTACATAATTTTACTTTGTTTGCACAGCTTGTACAGATATGATAATTATTATATCTTACTACTGAAAAATATTTTTTGTTATAAAAGTAGACTTTGGTTATAAATAATTAGACGAAGGAAAAACTATAAAAAAAAACCTTCATTTAAATCTACGTGTTGTGTGTCTCTTTCAAGAGAGTTCCTTAATTTGTTGTTTAATAGTCACATGTAATAAATATATACAGCATTTACATTTATATTTGTTTACATATAATAACAAAAAATAAATAAATAAATAAATATGTGTATATAGTATAATATAATATAAATAATAAATAAATAGATAAATATAAAAATAAATAAATTAATAAATAATTATAAAAATAAATAAATAAATAAATATGAGAATAAATAAATAAACAAACAAAAAATAAATGTATAAGTTATATAAATAAACAAAATAAATAAGTATTAAGAAATAAGGTAGAAAATAAATAATAAAGAGATATTTATAGATAATTTAAGATAATTATATATAATTTAACAGCTTACAGTTAAACGAACAACAAAACAATAATGTACAAATGCCAAATACAAAATGATTTTTACAAGTTTAAGTTGGAGGTATTAATTAAATTCGTAATTAGAGGATTTGTCGCTCTTCGACATCTATCAAAAAATGAGTTGTTGAGTTTTTCAATTTTCGTTACTATCTGGAGAATTCCAGCTCGCTCGTGTAAAATGTTTGTAGGGAAGTCCCAGGGAAGACGTAATATCATTTTCAGGATCTTGTTTTGAACAACTTGAATCTTCTTAATGTGGGTCTTAGCGCAATTTCCCCAAACAGCAGAACCGTACGTCATCATTGCTTGAAAAACCACTTTGTATATAACTAGTTTATTGTGATCACTAAGTAAGGATTTGCGGTTTATAAGTGGATATAGCATTTTCGTTGCTACATTTGCTTTGTTACGGATATTCGTTATATGTTCTGCAAAAGTAAGCTTCTTATCTAAAACGATTCCGAGATATTTAACAGAGCCAACCCATGGGATATCACTTGAGTTTAATTTTAAATTATTTGAGGGCATGAGACAAATCTTTCTTTTTCTTGTAAAAAAGATAGCTTGGCTCTTGCCTCCATTTACTTTAATTTTCCAGTGTTTGTAATATTCGAAAATTACATTCAACGCTCCCTGAAGATTATTTTCTATAATAGAAGGTTGATCATCTTCTTCTTCTTCTTCTTCTTTGTGTGGCGCTACAGTCCGGGGTGGACCTGGGCCTCAACCAACATGCCTCTCCAACTAGCGCGATCCCTGGCTAGCTGTCTCCAGTTTCGCACACCAAGTTGGTTGAGGTCCTTCTCCACTTGGGTGCGCCACCTTAAACGCGGGCGTCCTCTGTTGCGTTGCCCGACAGGTTCGGATTCGAAGATTCTTCGGGCCGGAGCTGTGGTGTCCATACGCTCTACATGACCTAGCCACCGTAGGCGTTGGATCCGTAGACGCCTAACTAGGCTCATGTCGCTGTACAGCCCGTACAGTTCGTGATTGAATCTTCTCCTCCAGAACCCGTCAACACAAACAGGACCAAAGATCGTGCGTAGAACTTTTCTCTCAAAGAGACCAAGGACTTCTTCATCCGCTTTCGATATTGTCCATGCCTCCGCGCCGTATAGCAGGACTGGGATGATCAGAGTCTTATATAGAGTCAACTTGGTTCTTCGAGAGAGGGCTCTATTACTCAATTGCCTCTTGAGCCCGAAGAAACAGCGGTTGGCAAGAGTTATCCTACGCTTGATCTCGGTACTGATGTTATTAGTACAGTTTACTCCGGAGCCGAGGTAAGTGAAGTCCTTGACTACCTCGAAGTTATAGCTGCCCATTGTGACGCTCTGTCCAAGACGTCGATGTTGTATGTCCTTTTTTGAGGACAGCATATAATTCGTTTTGCCCTCATTCACCGCCAGACCCATTTTAGCCGCTTCCGTCTCAATGTTAGCAAAAGCCTCACTGACGGCTCGCTGAGTTCTGCCAATCACGTCAATGTCATCGGCGTATGCTAACAATTGCACGGACTTCTGGAAGATCGTGCCTCTAGTGTTGGCGTGTGAGTTTCGCACGATCTTCTCCAGGACGATGTTAAAGAAATCACATGACAGCGCGTCGCCTTGTCTAAAACCTTTTTTGACATTGAAGGTCTCGGTGAGTTCGTTACCGACCTTGATGGAGCAGCGAGAGTTCTCCATCGTCATCCTGCACAGCCTGACGAGTTTGGCAGGAATGTCAAAACTAGACATGGCGTTGTATAGCTCGTCTCTATGCACGCTGTCATATGCGGCCTTGAAATCGACGAACAGATGGTGAGTGTCGATTTGCATTTCTTGGGTCTTTTCCAGGATCTGCCGTAGTGTGAAAATTTGGTCTGTTGTGGACTTTCCTGGCCTGAAGCCACACTGATATGGACCTATCAGATTATTAATGAATGGCTTCAGGCGGGTACACAAAACGGCAGAGAAGATCTTATATGCGATGTTAAGAAGACTGATCCCTCGATAGTTGGCGCAGTTGAAGGGGTCTCCTTTCTTGTGGATCGGGCAAACGATACTGAGATTCCACTCGTCGGGCATGCTTTCCTCAGACCATATCTTGCAGATGAGCTGGTGCATGCGCCCAACCAGATCATCTCCAGCTGCCTTAAATATTTCAGCGGGCAGACCGTCCGCTCCAGCAGCTTTGTTAGACTTCAGTCTTGATATTGCTACCTTGACCTCGTCTAAGTCTGGGGGACGGTATTCACGTCTGTCATCGTCCAGATTGAGTGGAACATTCTGCCTGACAGCGGTATTTTGGTCCTCATCGCCGTTTAACAGTCTGCAGAAATGATCTTTCCAGATTCTCAGTATCGACTGCGACTCTACTACCAGATGTCCATTTCCATCCCGACAGGCTTCTGTCCGAGTTTTATATCCATTGGATAATTGTTTTACCCTTTGATAAAACTTTCGGACGTCATTCCTGCCATAACACCTCTCCATCTCCTCGACCGCGCGCTTCTCATGCTCTTTCTTTTTTCTTCTGAGAAGCCGGTGCTCTTCCCTTCTCTTCTGTTCGTAGAGCTCACGAACAGCCCTCGTTGTTCGATGCAGCGTTGCCTTGTAGGCCTCCTGTTTGGCTGCATGTGCCTGCCTGCACTCGTCGTCAAACCATGGGTTCCTTCTAGGTGGTGTCGTAAAACCCAGCACATCAGTGGCAGCTTCTTTGATGGCTTCTTGACAACGACTCCATTCTTCTTCGATGGTTTGTGCAGGCGGCGTCGAACTAACAGAGAGTTTCTGGGAGACTCGGTCGGCAAAGATCCTGGCAGTCCGCTGCGATTGTAGCTTTGCGACGTCAAACCGTGGTGTTCGTTCTCGACTCCGCTGTTCTCGTGATATCCTGATTCTTACCTTGGCTACAACAAGGAAATGGTCCGAGTCAACATTGGCTCCTCGGAAAGTTCGGACATCGAGAATGCTGGAGGAGTGTCTGACGTCGATCGCAACGTGATCAATCTGGTTGACGGTTGATTGATCTGGGGACCGCCATGTCCCTTTATGGATGTTGAGGTGTGGGAACCGCGTGCTAGCAACAGAGAGGTTACGTCCCATGACAAAGTCCACCAGCCTTAGTCCGTTACTGGACGTGGTGTCGTGTAGGCTGTGTTTCCCTATGACTTTAGCAAAGATTTCTTCTTTACCCAGCTTAGCATTGAAATCTCCTAGAACGATCTTGGTGTCAAAGCTGGGGCATTGATCGTATGTTCTTTCTAGGAGATCATAGAAGTCATCTTTGCTACTATCATCTTTGTCCTCTGTCGGGGCGTGGGCGCATATCAGGCTGATGTTGCCGAATGTAGCCTTGATGCGGATTGTTATGAGGCGTTCGCTTTTACAGTCAAAGCTTAAGACTTTTTGCCTAAGTCTGCCTCGAACAACAAATCCACATCCAAATAAGCGCCTCTCTCTGCTGCAATCACCGTAGTAGATGTCGCAGTTTTTCATCCTCTTCTTGCCCGGCCCATTCCATCGCACTTCCTGGATGGCGGTGATATCTGCTTTATAGCAGTCAAGGGCCTCCGCGAGTTCTTCGGCTGCACGTGGCCTGTTAAGAGACCTCACATTCCACGTGCAGAACCGAAAAGCATGGTCATTTGTTCGTTTGCTGGGGTCGTCAACAGTAGATCGGTCAGTATCCGAGGCAAATAGTCGTCTCTGAACAAAATTTTTTTTACGTGGTGAGGGTGTTAACCCCACGCACAACCCCCAGCTGGGAGGCCAGGCCCATTTATTTTACCCTTGGGCGAAGGGTCCGGATGACTCCGGTATCGGTAACCTCGCTGAGGTTGTGAGTGCCGCCGTTGACCCTACACGATAGGGTTCCTCCGCCGCCAACTCTTCTCCAAAATCCCGATATGACCTTGAAGGCAACCTTTTAGATCTGAGCTCCGAATATGTCAGAGTAGCTCTAAAAGGAGGTGTACCAGGTAGCTCTGGATGTCGCCGTTGGCTAATCTGATGATAAGCTCCTCCGCCACCATCCGTAGAGAAGATGAGCCCTGATACAGACTCATCCACTCTCCCCCTCTCTCGTTTGCAGCCGCCAATGACGTCCCACGGGGGTTGGGTACCCCATCTTCAGTCGAAGGTGCTCGGCTCCCGGATTTCACCACGGGGAGGTGAGAGTAGGAGTTCATTGACAGAGGCTAAGTGCAGACGCATGTGCCTGCATAAGTCGCTTGTCAACGCTTCGAAATCATCAGAGGTGTATAAAGCTAAGTCATCAGCATACATAGCTATTTCGCAGTTTGAGAGGGAGGGAAAATCAGCGGTATAAACATTGAATAAGGTTGGTGCGAGGACAGATCCCTGAGGAACACCAGCGGGAATATACTTAACATCAGAAACGCAGTTTTTAATAGAAACCAAAAAACGTCTTCCAGTAATGTAGCTTTGAATGATTTTAGTGATATGATCCGGACACTCCGATTTGATGAGCTTATATATTAACCCATTGTGCCAAACAGAGTCGAATGCCTTTTGGATATCTAATAGTACTAAACCTGTAGATAATTTTTTCGAGAAACCCTTCTTAATGTAGTTTGTCAACCTTAGAACTTGATGGGATGTGGAATGTTCGCTGCGAAAACCAAATTGGTATTGTGGTATAATATTCTTCTCCGAGAGGTGCTTCTGTAGCATGTCTCTAATGACCTTTTCCAGAATTTTACTACACGAACTCAGTAGACTTATTGGTCTATAATTTGAGGGATTGGTAGAAGGTTTACCTTGGTTCAGGATCGGGACTACTTTTGCAATTTTCCATTTGTTTGGGAAATAGTGCAGCTTTAAGCATGCATTTATTATGAATGTGAAGAAACGTAAACCTATAACTGGGAGTTCTTTTAGCATAGTGTTGTTTATTCTGTCCAGACCGGGTGATTTTCTGTGCTTTAAATTGCAGATTAAAAATTCAATGTCGTCCTCAGTGGCGAACTGATTCGTAGGAAAGACAGAAGAGCGAGCATTAAAGTTGGCTATTTCATTTTGGACTACATTATCAATAGGTGTTGATACATTATTGACTGTAACAAGGTGATTTGAAAGAAAAGAATCCGCCAGCAGCTCAGCCTTTTCATTGTTGCTGGTTGCAGTAACATTTTCGGTTTGGAGTACAGGAATGATGGTATTTTTCTTCCTCAAACATTTTGCTATGTTCCAGAAGGGTTTAGAGTTTGAGTCGAGAAGACGGAGTTTATTATTCCACTCACTATTTCGAAAATCTTTAATTTTTATGGAGATAAGGTTGTTTAAATAGTTTGTGACTTTTAGATCATTCACTGATCTGAATCTTTGCCAAGTTCTTCGTGATTTATTTCGTAGCTTTATTAGGTCGCGAATACAACGGGGAAGAATAAGGACTCTTTGTGAAGGCGTTTTTTTAGGGACACACACATCAAGGCTTTCGAAGACTTTCTTTTCAAAACATTCAATGAAATTATCCACATGACTATAACAATTAACGCTTTCTAGACTAAAATGACAGTTACGAACATTCAAGGAAAAATGAGATCTAAACAGCTCCCAATTAGCATTTTTAAAGTCAAGGAATTGCACATTATTGTTTCTAGCTCCTAAGGAAATATCACAGCTTACAGGTAAATGATCCGAACTCAGGTCGTTAATCACAATAGGTTGTGAGCATAAGTCCGGCACATTCGTAACAAAAAAGTCTAATACAGAAGGAGAAGACCTACTGGATGTTGGGATATAGGTCGGGCTGTTCGGGAATAAAAGGGTGAAGGGAAGCCTTAGTGAGAGGTCGTAAAGGATGTTACCCCATGCATTTGCTCTTAAACATCCCCAATCACGGTGCCTAGAATTAAGATCTCCACCAATTATAAATCGATCAGAACCTAGCAATCTCAATAAGTCGTTTTTAAAGCATTTAGCGTTATGACGTCTTCCACCTGGGAAATAAACCGAAAAAATGTTTAGTGTAGATAAATCAGAAAGTGTTATTTCAATACCAATAGCTTCAACTACTTGTGTATTGATAATTGGTAGTAATTTATGTCGGATTTGTTTTTTGAGAACAATGGCAACACCACCACCGGTTCTATTTCTTCTGTCTAGCCTATGACAAGTAAAATTGTTATTGTAAAAACGATCACTAACATCAAGCCATGTTTCACACACAAGGCAAACATCTATATTGCAGTTTGATAGAAAATTGAAAAACTCAACAGATTTGTTGCGTATGCTCCTAGCATTCCAACACAAAAGCTTTAAATTGTTAGTAGAATTACTTGACATTGTTGTACAGATATTTGGTTGCAAGCTGTGCAATTACATTAAACTGTTCAGCCTTTGTTTTGCATTGACTTAGTTTGGAGACCTTTTCCGTGGTGAGAGATGAAAGCTCTTCGTGAGAGAAAAGTTGGTTTTCTTCAGCTGATCTGCTCGATGTTCCTGTTTGAAGCGGTTTTGGACCCCACTGCTGCACTGGTTTCTGGCGATTGGAGTGTGTGGACAATTTTGGAAGAGATGGGAAATGTTCGATGCTTTTGTAATCAAACACTGGAGCTTTTGAAATTGTGTTCTGAGAGCGTGTTGCACTAGTGACACGTACTGTATTGCCTAATGCGCTCTCTTTCATTTCCTTGTATTTTATGCGACTGAGGCATACGTCATCGGTGGAACGATGATTGCCCTTGCAGTTGGCGCATTGAAAAAGCCCAGTAGAGGTGCATGCATCGGTTTTGTGACTTCCAGCACAGTTCGCGCAATGAGTCTTAACATTGCAGTGACGTTCGCCGTGTCCAAACATTTGACAGTTGCGGCATTGAGTTAATTTATTCCGCAGTCTACGTTGGAACTCCCATCTGACTTGAGTCCGAAAAATCGATTTAATATTTTTCCTAATATCGGCAAGTCTCACAGAGCCGTTTTCCAAATAAACGATATAAAAGACATCAGTGAATGAGTCATGCTTCTTTTTTAACATTTTCACATCTTTGCACTTGAGCCCGAGAGATATAAGTTCATTTTTTAGTGAGTCTACGTTTATTTCATCCAAACCGAACAGAATTGCTTTGAATGACCTGTCGGATTTCAGGTCGTGAGAAAAAAATTGGCAAGCACTAGATTTCAGAGCACTTTGGACTTTTTCAAATGAACCGAGGGACTCACATGCAATTTTAATTCCGATTGAAAGTTTTCGGATTGAATAGTCAGCCACATTAAGTTTGTTTAACAAATTATGTACAAAAGCACTATTTTTGTGCAAAACCTTAATAGGGGGTATAGACATTTTTGGTTGTGGCCTTTTAATTAAAGCACTAGCATCATCACCGGAGTTATCCGTATCAGGGTGGTCTAGGAGAGAACTCCAGTAGTTTTCACTGCGCGACATTTTAGGAGTAACGATTCTCCTGAATTTATTAATTGAGGATGGCAGATCCTCGCAGCTATTTGATCGGCGTTTGGCAATTTTCGGAAATGATTAAAGCTCAGACGCGAGAAAAAAAAAAACAAAAACAGAGCACTTCTTTCTCGAGAGAGAGATAGAAACAGACTGATGAACCTTGTAAGCATTGTATATCCGTTGGGCCTCTATTGTTGAGCCAACCCCTTTTTCGCTAGCTTAAGCATTTCAGGATGTTCCTTTGACAAAGGTTACTCAGATAAAGAATCTAGGAGATATATAAGATTATAAGTTAACCTTTATTAGTCACATTGATTTTATTACTAGTAAGCAAATCGAGCAAATGCTTGCATTAATTAGGAGAAATTTGTACTTTGTATTAGTCAGATCATTCTTGGTATACTGCTACATTATCTGGAATCAATATACTACTGCAAGCAAATTTAGCATATCTATGTCATCCGGTAAAAATTCACTTCTCATGAAAACTGCGAAATTAATATAATGACAACAACAAAAAATGCTAAACATATGTGGCACGTTTTTTGTGCGCACGCCGAAGCCAATATTTGTGAATGGTACTTTGAATTTTTCAAAAACGTTTTGTAATATAATATAATGTAATATTGGTGGCACTACAACCCTTAGAGGGCCAGGGACTAGCTTTTCAACAACTACTCGTGTTGTGGTCCTTTTGAGCATTGTCAATGACTCAAAAGAGGTGGGGCTGTGATAATTATTTCTGTAGCACAGAGCAAGAATCGAGACGTCGAGATTGGGGTCGACGCACATACCCACAACGCCACGAGCCACCACTACAAAAACAGAAGTACTCATACATTGCAAAAGAACAACTGCGTTTTGTAGTTGTGAACTTAGGTCAGCCACAACACAAGAATCATCATGATCAAGGGGATGTGTACATTTCATATTTGTAAGTTTTTAAGTGTTTTCTGGCTCTAATGTAGTGCACAGAGTTCAAAATTGAGCTTGTTATTTTTATTATTATTATTATTATTATTACAACTTTATTAATAATGAACTAAATTACATTAATAATAACAATTTTTTTGAGCCTGGCTGCTAGGTCATATAAGATTTTTTTAGACTGAGTGCTGACATCAAAATATACACTTTATTTATGTTATCAAAAGTTACATGGGTTAAGAGATCTGATAAATTTTGTTGAACGATATTTTTGCTTACTAAGTTAATTTGATTGCATGTAATAAGATGATTAATGGTTAGCGTTTGGTTTTCGTTACACAGGTGGCAAAGTGGGGGTGGTTCTTTGGTGATGAGATGCTTGTGGGTTATGTTGGTATGTCCCATTCGAAGTCGAATATATACTTTCATCTTTTGTGGTGAAATATCTATCGGGTAATTAATTTTTTCAGCGTCAGGGTTGAATTTTGTGTAGATATGATTGTAGTTCAACCAGTTAGACTTCCTTCTATACTTCCATGACTTAAATAAATATTTTTGCAGGTCTCTTTTGCTGTATGCATAAAAAGAAGTAAGAGGTTCTTTAAGAGCTGACTTTGCTTCAGTGTCTGCAATTTCATTTCCTTTGATACCTTTGTGGCCTGGAATCCATGCGATTTTTAAGTTACCTTTATGGGAAATGAGTTTGTCGCGGATGGTTTCGATGATTTCACTACCATTGTTGATGTTCTTGACAGCTGTTGCGGTGGAGAGGCTGTCTGTGAAGATGATGGTCTTTTTGTTTTTTGCTTTTTCGATAACAGTGAGGATGGCAAAGGCTTCTGCTGTATATATCGAGGTGAAATCTGGTAGGATGCCCTTACAGACTAGTGTTAGATCTTCTGCGATCACGGCAAATGCTGTTCCGTCTTCTGTTTTTGAAGCATCAGTATATATTATGTTCCATCTATGTTCTTTGTAGTGTTTTTCTAATTCAGAAAACATAGCTTTGAAAACTTCATTACCAGTTGAAGAGGTGGAATATTTGCACAGGTCTGTGTGTATGGTGTCTTTTGATAGATTCCAAGGGGGATAGCAATTCGCATTTGACTTATGGATGACGATGGGTATGTCAAGGTCTTTTGCGGCTATTATAGCGGATGTTAGGGCCGAATGAATTTTTGGGAATTTTTTGCGACTTAGGATACGTTTTACATCTTCGTGGATTGGTGACTTCCTAGAGCAATTTATTTTTTGTACTATACCCGTTGTATGCCAATAAATCCTTTCAGTAAGCAGTGGTAGACCAGCGTCTGTCAGGAGGTTCCGAATAGGAGTTGTACGAAATGCCCTCATAGCGCTTCTAACGGCTGTATGATATGGTGTTGTGATGAGTTGAGTGGACGATTTAGAACATTTACCATAGACAGCTAAACCATAGTCGATTTTAGACAAAATAACAGATTTTATGACATTTATCACGGTGCTAACATTACAGAAGCTATTTTTTGACGAAAGATATTTTATAAGGTTTAACCTAGCAGTTAGGCTCTTTTTTAAGTTTATACAATGGTTTTTAAAGGTATACTTAGAGTCGAATATAATTCCTAGAAATTTGGCAAAGTTAACATTATTAATATTGGTATTGTTTAATACTATCGAGATGTTTTTATTGCAACTATATTTTTTACAAATGTGTAAGAGTTCACGTATTGCCTTATGACGAGTGATAATTGGGCTTATTTCGTTAAAAGCAATAATAAAAAGGACCACGGATAGAGGCGATCCCTGTGGGATACCATTTTTTAAACTGCGAATTGACGAATAGGTGTCATTCACCTTGACGCGAAAGAAACGGTTGCTCAAGAATGATTTTATGTAATTCAACATTTTTGGCCCGATTTTCCACTTGATCAGTTGGTTTATGACCGCGTGGATACCAATTCGGTCAAAAGCCCTCTCAAAATCAATCAAAAGGATTGAAAAGTGTTTTTTTGCCGAGAGAAATGATGTGATGGCTTCGTCTAGGTGGAGAAGGGCGTCGAGAGTGCCGCGCTCTTTTTTGAAAGCAACTTGGCGGAAGTCTATTAGATTGTTTTTCTCAAGGAACCAGAACAATCGTCTGGATATAATTTTTTCCAGGACTTTACCTGTACACGGTAGGAGGGATATGGGACGGTATCCGGAAATCTCAGAGCTATCTTTGTTCGGTTTGGGAATAGGAATGATGCTAGCCACTTTCCATGCATGTGGAATTATGCCATGATCAAATATTTGGTTAAATAAAGACAATAACCTTTTTTAAAGGTAATGGAACCGTTTTTAATCATGGCATAAGATATGCGGTCAAACCCAGGTGTTGTTCCTTTTACCAGGTGAATGCAGCTTTCTAATTCTGTCATATTTAAAGGACATTCAATTAGAGCCGCTGATGGGTTGATGGTATAAGGTGGGGCTGGAGAATTGAGTGCCAGGTGTTTTTCCCTGATGAAAGTGGGGTGAAAGTTAACATCCTTACTTGAGAGTTCCCATGTTTTAGCAAACAATTCTGCTATATCTTGTGGATCTGTAATAGTCCCTGTTTCGTTTTTAATAATTTTGATTGTGTGGGGAACGTAGTTACCTGTGAGGCATTTTATGTCAGACCAGAGCTTTTTAGACGTAGAGTTGGGGTTAATGTTTGAAGTGAATTTCTCAAAACATAATAATTTTTCTGTTTTGACAGCTCTACGAAATTGGGCGTTAGTTTTACGATAGGAAATAAGGTTGCAGTCGGAGGGATGTCTCTTGAAGAGTTTCCAAGCTTCTTGTTTCTTTTTGCGAAGATCGCTTAGATCTTTATTCCACCAAGAAGTAACCTTCTTGTAAGTTTTGTTTGTAGACTGTGGGATAGCTACGTTTGCGGCAGATCGTATGGACTTTTGCAGGATGTAAGCTTCTTGATTAAGGTTCTGGGAAGTTGGTCTTTGTGCGATTTCTCTTGAGAGAATTGACTGATACAGTTCCCAATTTGCCCTATCCAAAAGGAATTTTTTTTTGTAACTTAAAAGCTTTCACGGTTTGCCCAAGGTCAATGATCGTGGTGATGGGAAAGTGATCACTACCGTGCAGGTAATCTGAGATGGACCATGTTGAATTTGGGATAAGAGATGGTGAAACGAGGGTTAAGTCCACATGCGATAATGGTCTATGTGTTGAAAAATGTGTTGGACGACCGTCATTAAGAATTGCAAGACCAGAGTTGGTGATGAATTCTTCAACTATTTTTCCACGTGTGTTAGATTTGTTAGAACCCCAGGAAGGGCTCCATGAGTTAAAATCGCCAGTAAGGATAATTGGGGTGTTGATATCGCTTAGGATGCAATCAAGGTCATTTCGTGAGAATTGTTGCTCTGGCGGAATATAAACACATATAACCGTGAGCTTAATTTTTAGTTCTATTTGTATTGCTATTGCTGCTATATTTGAGTGGATAGTGATAAACTTATGTGGTATCGATTTGTGAACAAGAATGGATATACCCTGCTTAGAGGAGGTGTTTGTGGTCAAATTATGAAAAAAACCTGAATATTGTTGTGGTGAAAAAGGTTGGGAGTTATACATTAAATGAGTTTCTTGTAGAGATATGATACATGGTTTTAATTCTTTGATGAGGAGTTCGAGTTCGTGATAATTATTGAAGTACCCCTTAAGATTCCATTGGAGTAACTTAAATGGGGCTTTCAGGCGTGAGTGGGTGTTTAGAATATTTATTTGGGGGTGCGGGTTGGACAATGAGTCAGTTTGGGGGTGGGTCCGCTGATCTGAAATCGAGCCACCCAAGTTCCGAGAGGAACTCAGATCGTTCGATTCCGGATCAGCGGAGCAGGTTGATGAATAATGGTTGGGTTTATTGTTCAGGGTTTATTAAACCACCAACACACACAGACAGTCATGTGTGTTTTGGTGGTTTAATAAAATAGCTGTTGTTTTTCATAAATGTTTGAGTGAGATTTGAAATTGGTGATAGGACGATGTTATTGTTAGGAACTGTGGTTTGTGAGATTGGATTTTTAATGTTGTCTGAAGTGTTTGGGATGAGGTTGCTAGAGTGAGGGATGCTAGAAGTGGGGGTGGATGGCAGAGTTAAATTATTAGTATGAGTGACTGTGTTTGTGGAGGAAGGTATGTGTATTATTTTATTGTGTTCTTGAAGAGCCTGTGTGCTATTGTTGGGTTTGGTTGGGTTGGTAGATTGAATTGGTGTAAAATTGGAAGAAGCATTTGGAGTCTTGGTTGCTTGTTTTGATTGGTTTTCAGTAGGATTATTTGTGTGTGAGGGTGCCGTAATTTTTTTAGGTTGAGCGTTGTTTGCAACTGTTGCGTAGGTTGTTGGAAGGAATGTAGGAGGGTTTTGCTCCTTATAAATCTGTTTAGCCTCCGCCATACTGCATTTGTGGGTAGTTTTTATTTTGAGCGTTTCTTTCGCTTGTTGGTACCGTTGGCCATCCGTTGTACCATCCAATGTTTAAAGTGGTGGGTGGTCGGAAAATATCGAAGGTGAACAAAATCAAGCCGGTAGGACGCTGAGAACCATTATCTGATTTTTTAAATTTAAAAACCTCAGTCACACCTTGCGATTTCATTTCTTCTAGTATTTCACTTTCTGGGACATTGTTCAGGTATGGAGCATACACAGTACCTTTGGACGCGTTTAGTTGGCTGTGTAGCGCTACCGAAATGGGACATAAACTTGAAAGCACTTTTTTGGAAAGAAACAGATCCGCAATTTTCTTTGACTTGACAAGAACAAGAATACTTCCATCGCGGAGTTGAGTAATTTGGTCATAAGAAGAATTAAAAAATTGCTTTTTTAAGGAGAAAAACGCTGAAGGAGGAAAGGGGTTTATTTTCGTCTGCAGACGAAATGACAATGAACTTGGGGCTATCGGGGAGAGATTGAGATAAGGGGAAATTCCCTGGCGTAGGGGAGAGATTATTTCTTTTTCTTCTTTTGTTTTTTTGATCAGGTGGTGGAATCAAGGTCAAGATCCGATTGCCCGAAGGCACACGTAGCCCAGTGGCCATATCACTCTTGTAAATCTTGTAAATCAGATATTAGTTTATTTCTAAACACACGTGGGGTGAAAATATGCACGGTTTGTATGAAGAGATAAGGATTAACGGGATCGCACAAAGAAAAGTCACAACACAGTCGGTTGAGCGGTGTAACCAGAGCGAGTGTTAGTCGGTGACCCCCACATACCCACAACGCCACGAGCCACCACTACAAAAACAGAAGTACTCATACATTGCAAAAGAACAACTGCGTTTTGTAGTTGTGAACTTAGGTCAGCCACAACACAAGAATCATCATGATCAAGGGGATGTGTACATTTCATATTTGTAAGTTTTTAAGTGTTTTCTGGCTCTAATGTAGTGCACAGAGTTCAAAATTGAGCTTGTTATTTTTAATTTTGTGTTGACTTTCCAACCTGAGTGTTAGTTACTGCCAACAATGCATAGGTATAGATGTTTAGGAATCTGCTCATTTTTGCATGTTATTTTTTGTTTGGATCAGTTGGTCTTTGTTCATATTCTAATAAGTGTTGACTGTAGACAGGAAGATGTGTAGTGCTACTCTTACATATTATAAGTGTTTTGGTTATCTCGTTTACCATATGTGAGGTCCTTTGTATTTTTGGCAATTGATTTTCGTTAATTTTAGGGATTTCTCTCTTCAGTAAACTTATCATGTGCATTACATTTTCGCGTTTTTGTGCAGTCCAAGCTATTTCAGTTTTTCTTTTATACAAATTTGAATGGAGTTAATGTTTAAGTTGGTGGACATGTATTGTTGCACCACATCAGTGCATTACATACGACTTTAAAAAGGCAACATCAGTCGTTCACAGAGCTCCATTGAGTACAGACGTGTTTCGGCTTTCTTAAAAAGTGCGGAAAATCATCACTAAGTGTGCGAAGTGCCGACAATTCTTATGAGGACTGGTGGTCTAGCGGTAGAGTAATCGACCGTAGACTATACGTGTCGGGTTCAATTCCCGAAAAATTCGCAGAACTTTTTTTTTCTCCACATGATACAAATAAATTATACACTAAGAGTGAGTTAGTGAAATCTTCATGATGGAAGGAATTGAGCGGTCCGCGCTCTCTAAAGCGGACAACAACAAATAGGAGGAGGCCAAATGCACAACAAAAACAACAGGCTGTGCAAAAATGCAAAGCCCTTGACTACATTCTGTATGAGTCGGCAGAGGGCGAAGGTAGATTTTCCTTAGGTAGCACAGGCAATGCATACAGTGCTCTGTCATCCGAGTCGGATGACGAAGAGGAGGATGACCGAGAGGAGCTGCCAAAAGTCCCGAGGCAGAGGGAAGAATTGGATGCCGTCATCAAAGCCATCCAACAAAAATTAAGAGAGTGGCCAAAGAGGCTGCGGAAAAACATTGAACATTGAACAACAACAAAAGAAGCCGAAGCAGCAGCAACAAAAATAACAGACCTTTCACCAGCCAAAGGGACAACGTTTGGTAACTGCCATGCAACAACAACAACCTATGAAGCAGCAATAGAGGAAACAGAAGCAGAACCAATCGCAGCAGCAGCAGAAACAGAAGCAGCCACCACAGGAGAAACAACTACAGCAAACAGCAGCAGCCACACCAGCGAGATGCCCTCCAATTAATGTTTTCGGAATGGAGACGAAGGATGTTGACGCCATATGTAAATTGATCACTAAGCATTCTTTTCATATTAAGTATGAGGGACCCTTAAGGGTGTCAGTCTACTGCTTATCAGTGGTTGATTACAATGCCGTTAAAGAAAAGCTAGCACCGGCGGAGGCTGAGTTTTTCTCATACACTCCAAAAGGGGGAAAATTGCAGATCATGCTCCTTAAGGTCGTGGATCCTGCTACTGATCCCGAGGACATCCTCGCTGAGCTGCGCCAGGCACAGAGCTACGATGTCACGTTCGTTGAGGTCAAGCCCTTCAACACTGCGGTAACAAGAAGGGAGAACAGGAAACTTCCGTTCTTCCTTGTCCAGGTCACAGACAGCAAGATAGCCTAAAACGTATTAATCGTATAGGCTCAGTTGGGAAACATTAATAAAGACGAAGCACATACTCCAATGTGCTCGTTGTCAGAGGTTTGAGCATGCCGCGAGGAACTGCAACATGCAATCTCGCTGCGTCAAATGCGCACATTCAAGGGGAATGTTCCTTAGGGACAGAAAAAGTCGAAGATAGGATCCAACTTATGTGCGTATTCTGCAAGACCAATGGACACCCTGCAAGCTATCGGGGATGCCGAAGAGTCCATGAAATCAGGAAGATCATAGAGGCCAAAAAGAACACAAAAAATGTAGAAGCGCCTCATGCTCCAGCTACCACTGTTATACCGGAAGTCTCCTTCGCCCAAATTAGGAAGGCAGCCGGTACAACAGACAGTGTCGAAGGTGGCCCCGGTCCCAATGGCCAGAGAAAGCTTCTCAAACAAAGCCGTTCGGATCCGGCATAAGACTGTAGGTCCCTTCCATTCGTGAGAGAACAATAGCACGCACAACACGAGTGGTTGCTGAGAAGCTAGGCCCTGGCCCTTACGGGCCACGCCACCCATATTTTTATTATTAACCTTCTGCAAACCTACAATCCAGACGCGCAAACTCTGATACAAGAATTACCACGTAATTCGTAGAGACCGGCCCCAATCCTTGCATGTTGAGAGGGGTTGCCCTCTTAATCAAAAAAGTCCTATGTCATAAGGTCGTGTATAGCAGTGAAGTGCGAAGATTTCTAGTGCTAGAATTCCTCTCCATGGTGGAAAGCGGTTATATATGATCGCGATCTATGCCTGACCTCAATCGCAATTTTATATCAGAGCTCGATACTCTTTTCACTAGCCTTCGACCGAGCTCGGAGGGTAACTATTATATTATTGCCGGAGATTTGAACTCCAAGCTTGTTCAAGCTTGATTTGCTTGCAACCGATAGGCCATCGTATCCCAGAAGCGGATCCTACCTGAATCTGTTGCTGATTAACAGACGACTGACGATACTTAACGTACAAAGACACACGCGGAACTGTTTAACTGCAGTTGAGTTCGAGAGTAATCACTGCGGACTCTTAGCGGCTATTCATCTCCCGAACGAGGTGGAAGAATTGGACTAGTATGTCCAGAGGAACTACGTTCGAGTGGGATCAAGCCGCCAACAAACAGAGACCTGACGAACGATCAGGTACCTCATACAAATGGACGACGTAATAAAACGTACTATGGACAAAACTATCCCGAAGACAGTACAAGTCGATGACAGCGACGTTTATCGAAATGCTACCATCAATGCACTTCACGTGCACAAAAGTAGGCTGCTGTCAAGACTCAAACTCTTGTACAGACGATTTACAGATCAAAATCCGGAAGTAGGGGCACTGAAGTCGGGGATCAAGAACCTCCAACAATTAATACGCATTAATTATCGCTTAGCTATAAACTTGTACTGGGGCAATAAGATCCGGGCTGTGCGATCTATCAACCCGGGTTAACAAAAGTTACGAACTGGAGAACGAAGCCCTGCTGGACACAGTAATCTTCGTAACGAGATAAGTCAATGGCCAAACCCAGTCCCCGCCGCCGCTGGCTTTTCTAAATGACGCGGTAGTTGACCATGGTGGCCAACTTACATAGCTTTTAAGCCGTAAGAAAAAAAAAGGTGCACCGCAGCGTATAAATTATATATGTTAGGCATATACATAGCATATACGCTAAAAAGGCCTTGGTGCATAGTCTTAAGTTTAGTTTAGTTTAGTTAGGGTAAGTCAGGTTAAATAGATATATATATATATAGCTAAGTTTTTCCAGTTTTCTTGGCGAAGCAAATAAGACAAAACTAGTGTGTTTAACACAATACAAAAATAAAACAAAGCGTAAGCCGAAAGGCAGAGGAACATTTACGATTAGAATAGCTTAGAGTACCCGTATAGGGTCAGTAGGTTAGGTGTAAGAACATTTGTTAAGTTAGTTAAGCTAGTTTAAAGCATTTTTGTCTAGCATGTAAGTAAATGAATTAAAAAATTAAATAAAAATGGAAAAAAATGCATAGGCAACATAGGCAGTTTTTTCGGAATTTCCAGACTCATTCTTGGATCTCATTCACGGGAAGATATTATCAGCAAACGTTAAAATGTTTTTTATTTGCCGACCGTTTGTTTGACACTGCTTAAGGAACGATATCACATATATTGATGTCGAAATTAGAGATCTATGTAAGATTCCGTTTGCTAATCTGTGAATGTTGAGTAATGTCCATTTACGCACACTTTTATTAGTCGCTTGGAGATTAATGATTTTACTGTGTTAAGCAAATTTAAACGAGGTTATTACTTTTGCATGGAAAAAGAGTGTTTGTGTGTTTTTATTTTGAGGTTGGCCATGTTGCCAACAATCCACACTTTTTTCGGAAGTTCCTTTTAGCCTTAATTACGAGCATTATTTTTTCAAATAGTTTGGCATAAGGAAGAGGAGGGAAATTGGGCGGTAGCTTTTCGATGCATTACGCTCTGCATTTGGTTTCATTTTTTGTATATGAGAATATGCCCTATTCAATAGGGCATATTCACCCCTATTCTCTGACGACCTTTAAAGAACTGACGAATTTAGTTGTTATTACCAATATCAAGGCATATGAACAAATTTGTTTCGTTTTTTCATATTTTTTTATTTTTGATGCGTAGACATTGAATATATACGTACATATGTACAAGGATTTAATAAGATATATTTCAATGAAATTGGTTCCTAATTTTGATGTGAAAGATAACTCTTTTGCACTTTATTTTCCTCCCTCTTCAAACCTAAAGTTTATACCTCCAATTTCATGTGACCAGAATAAAATTTAATTTCTACAACTGCTCGTCAGAAAAATGCACACTAAACTCAAAACGAATAATAAACACAAGCAAACGTTTAAATTCTCCTAGTATAATGCTATGGTGCGAGTCATTGCTACCAGATTATGATATTCTTGATGGGCAGTTTCTTGGTTTGTGTATTTACAAATATTGTGTATTGTTTGCCGATGCGAACATGAGCATTTCAGAATGACAGCTTGTGTATGTACATATGTATCTCGAATATTGGATTTAATTAGTACTGTACTTAAATAAGCCTTGTGCTTTTTTATTTTGGTCATGCGGTGATTTTAGGTTCTTGCAGTTGTACTTTTGGACGATAACGTCCAATTATTGTATGTTTTTGTAGTATCCTTATATGTTCCATTGAAGTATTTTAATGTTATTTGTTGTTTAAGTTGAACGCCTCCCGCTGTCTCTTCAGTCAGTGGAGTTCGCATTCTTTGGGTTTTGTTCATGATCATTTCCTACTTAATCTGATGATATAGGCATGAATTATCTTCTTTTTCTCTTAACAATACTGTTCCTGGTTTCTCTGGCCCCGGAGCCATAGTCTGAAAGGTTTGACCGTTTACAGATAATATAAAGCACGCGTTTGCAGTAGGATAGAAAAAACTAGTCGTATGTGTATTTGCTTTTGCAATGATTTCAAATTAGTACTGATAGATAATAGCAGAAGACAAGTGCACGCTTTGAAGGTTAGTCGGTGACTTGAGATTGAAGAAGTATATAGTTTGTAATCTTCAATGAAAGTAATCCTGACAAACAATCAGATTACTTATTTGACCACAAAAATAGTTTATTGCGGCCATCTCTGCAGTGTACTTGGCAAAGCAAATGGAATCATTTCATGAATAAAAAAACGATAAAGGGGAATAGTATTAGTCAAATCAAGACGAACATAACGAAAACTAATTTTACTTTTTGATATAACGGATCTTTTAATTCTCTTTAGTTTTGCAATATATAGGCTATTTTCTTTCCTCTGACTTAAAACATATATTATATATCATATGTATAAGTTATTTCCATACACGCTGAAAAATAATACCATGCACGCGCAGCCCAATCGTCGCCGGATATGCTGACATCAACGTCTGCCGAACCGAAATGGTTATAGCTGTCCCACGGTGATAAATGCTGAGTTAGCAATTAATAGCCATAAATAGCTGTACGAAATTAATTTTGTATTAGTTCTTAAGTGATTGCGGTGAAATAAAGTGGCCTTCTGCCAGAAGAATAATTTTTTTAATAAAAGAAAAATACTTTTCTTATTTAACTTATATAATAACATGTAAAGACGAATTTTAAATGTTTTATATTATTATATTTGATACAGAATTATATTATCAACAGTGATAATAAGTGCATGTGACGGTTTCAATATGAACCATGCTTGCTTTTTATGATCCAAAATGCATCAATTATTGCACCATCCTTATCATCGGAAACTTGTTCAATATGTATATGTGTAGCATTATATGCCGTCATTCGAGTGTATCCATAATCCTAAAGTGGTGATATTTTATCAGATAATCGGATATACTAAATAGATTTGAAAATTATTAGTCTACCTGACTATGAAAAGCACTCCATTCCGGAATGATCTTATCGAACGGCTCTCGTCCCTCTTTGCAGCCAGCTGAGCCAGTTATAATATGAACAGGCGCTCCAGGATTCGTGTATGGATTTTCATGCGAACCGTTATAAACTTTGTAATTATAAATTGGCCATAGACGTTCATAAGAATGCTCATGAGCCCATAATTCAATATCAACACCATATTGGTAAAAGAGATCTTCTAGACCGAAGAATCCTAGTAAAGGCAACCCCTTTCGAATAACAGTTTCATGTTTTGAACAATCGTCTCCATTGTCGTTGCTACAGTACATAGGACGGTGTCCAAAAGTTACGATCCAAGGTACTCTTGCACGATTTTCAGGGTTCGTTGCCATTTGTAAATCCTTTTCCAGCCACTCATATTGATTTACTAGAGGTTTGTAGCCATAGTTCAGGAAATAATACACTTCGGTAGAAAAACCTATGAAATGGACAGGGCCTAAGTTGAAACTATACATAAGGTTTTCTGTTCCTCCAGGCATGCTAAAACGGGCTCTGTAATTTGAAAAATTGCTGCAAAATATGAAACTCTTTAATTCATTTTGTAGGTTGTTTGTTTCCACAACTCACTATCTCTCTTCGTGGTTGCCAGCGCAAACCATGTACGGTAAGTATGCGGCCACTGTTTCTATTTGTCTCATGAACTCATCACCAACTTCCGCATTTTCAGAATCCATATCGTAAGCAAAATCACCAACATGAATAATTGCATCATATAGGCCCCGTTGAGTATCTTGTTGTAATCTTGCAAGGGATTGGGCATTCTCATTGCCCATATCTCCGAAAATTGCTAAGCGAGGCGACCATGCTGTACCATTTGGTGTTGTGACAAACCAATATTCTGCTGACCATCCTAATGAACTTCCGCAATGATAAATATAGCGAGTGAAAGGTAAGAGATTTCTTAAAGTGACCTAATTGAGGTATATAGCTTATTTTAGATATTTAACGCGTATTTTCGTTTCTTACTTTGTGTATATATTGCGTGCTGTGATTTTTCCCATCATCCACGAACTTAATTGGCTTTGAGCTAGATGAGAATTCGAATGCGCTTTGACCAAATTCCACAATGGATTCTTTTGGATCATCTCGAGTGGACCAAGTAACTACAATATTTGAATTCTCTGTGGATATAAAATTTGTAAAATACTCGTTAACCTAAAAAAGCTGTATATGCATATTGCAATAGACTCAATTGAATCTTATAAAAACAAATAGACTTCCTCAACTTTGCATTCTTAACAGGATTTGAAGACCATTCGCTCACCTTTAACTGGCCTTTTAAGAACACTTTGGCTGCTTTTACACAATGATGCTTTGCACTTTTACACAATGATGACTATCTACAATCCCAGCGATTTTTTGTCATTCTCATCCCGTTGCGAGCCTGATTGGTTCTGAGAGGAAAACACACAGGATCCCACAAACCTAATGATTGCTATTTTTCTCCATTGTTTTCAAGATAAAGGAAAACTCAAAGAATGAATCGGAATACTCGAGCACCTTTTCACGCTCTCACACACATGCCCTATCTCTTATCACATTGGTCATTTGTGACCAGAGTTGGTTATTAATATTTCTCTTGATCACATTGTCATTTTCCCGTTTGGTCATATTTTCATTAAATGAAAAATAAATACAACTTGATCATTTTGTTATTCTCACATTCTCCCAAACGGAGCTCCAGCTCGGACTCGATAGGTTTGTGATCGCATTTGAAGTTGCTGGGATGGGATGGATCCACTGCTTTCCAAAGCGTTGTCATGATGGGAAATTGTCGGCTCGTATCTGGTCGCATATTGCTGGCGTTTTTCGGCTACTGCCCTCTTCAAACGGATTAATTGTGTTCGGTAGCGTTGTTCATTGATGGTTTCACTTTTGCCCTTGATTTCATCTGACACTATTTTTTATGCGCTTTTTGTCTTGTGTCAATGAATACGTGTGAGCTCTTGCGAACAGCTGAACCCTTCTCAAGACGCAGTACTGGGATAGATTAGAGTTCTTATTTTAAAATTTAGTTACTCGACATTTTTCAAATTTTTGTGTTAAATATTCAACACAGTGAGGAGGGGTAACCAAACGAAAAAAGCGTATGTTCACGCGGTAAATTTATTTATCTTAAATGTATGTTTTTTGCTCATATGAATAATATATATAATAAGCATTCGCACGACACTTATATATATCTTAGAAACATTTGCATTACTCAATAAAAAAAAGCAGTTTCTTCGCTGCTTTTCCTTTTTGCAGATATATGATAGAAGTTACTTCCAAATTTTGGCAACTGTTTTTCTGAGTTATTTTTGGTTTCACTATATGGGCATTTGTCTTAACAATTCATTTTTAATTCTTTAACTTTTTCGAATTTATGAATAAATGCTATAAAAGTGACTTCATTTCTCACTCACACGTATGGCATAGAACAGGCTGCATATTACATTAAAGGATTAAATTGTTGCAAAATATTTCTGTAAATAATACGTGGCATTAAATTTATATTCACACAATCCTACCATTAAGAACATGAACCAACTGAACAGTCTTCGAACAATAGTACATGGTTGTCGTCAACTTCACACGATTTTCCCACAAAATCCACGAATCGGCCGCCATATTATGGTGGATACATAGTTTTTGTGAAAGGATGTGTGATATAGGAGAGATTTCCACAACGCTTACTTTATCTCCCATGCAAACAAGGGGAAAAAAGGGCCGAAGATGGATATTTCCAGTACTACCAGAAGTTAAATTATTTATGAGATTCAGCTTAACGTTTAATTTAGAAAAGAAATGAGTGTTTGAATGCCTCCTTATTAATAAGGAATCATTCAGACTCCAAACTGGTCCATTGTACTGCCCGCAAGACAGCCAGCAAGGGCTTCTGTGATGGAGGACCTATAGAATCAGCTCTTACCACATCAGCTGAAGATATGCCACCTGATCCAAGGAAAGGCGGGACAATCGCAGAGGGTTTCTTCGCTTAAACTTCGCATCTGTAAGTCATCTACAGTTTTTACTGTCAAGCGATACTGCCAATCAATGGAAGCCCCAGGTCCTGGGAAAGTTTCCTCTGATCCTTGTCTAGCAAGTTCATCGGCGATCTCAGTTCCAGCGATTCCTTGGTGTCCTTAGACCCAGATATGAATTTTGACTGCTAATCAAATTCGGAGAGAATTTGCATTCCTGAACTATTGGGAAGGGGTCAAAGGGTTGTGTAGGGGCTTTAGGGCAGCGTGGCTGTTACTACAGACACAGATGTGTCGTCCCATCCACCAGTCCTTCACAATGTTTGTTGCCATTTGGATTGCATAGGTTTCCGCTTGGAAAACTGAAGCAATTTTACCTAAAGAGGTGTACAATCTAATGTTGTCACCCTCGACGAAAATACTAGCGCAGGACCCTTCATTGGTTTTGGAGCCATATTTGAAGATACGACTACATTGTATTCCTGGCTCGAAGTCTGGCCAGAAGCATTACCGTGTGCAATACTAGTATTCAGGTATTTTAAATGAATGCGTTCAGGAAATAATAAAGTGTAGTTCACACTTTGGAAAGTTATGACAATAGAAATGTGAAATAAAATTACGTTAGGTATATTGTTCTTGAAAAAATTAGTCAAATCTAAAAATGATGAGTCTCCGAGTCTGACTAAAGAAAATGAGTCCTTTTGACTTTATAGAGTCCCTATAGTAACACTGGATATTTCCTTACTCTTATTTCTGAATTAAGCATGCACAAAATAATCGAAGTCTGACAAAAGAGAATACTCAGAATCAGAGATAAGAGAACATATGTTGCTTTCACACTCGCTAAATTTTAAAGCAAGCATTTCCATCAGGTATAATAGAGGAATAAATAATAATTAAATAATTTAATTCCATTACCTCTGATTTTCTGCTTGTAGGCAAGGGTAGTATAACGTAGGAGGCGCTGACGAATTGCTTACGCACGCAAAATCATGGTGCATTTGAGCCTAATGTGCAAGGTTTCTCCGTTACCTTTCTCCCTCGATACCTTTGGCCCGCGCTGTATTATACACCAAAAAATATGAGGACTTGGGCCTCAGTTAGCATTCCAGTTGGTTACGCCATCGGTGGGGAAGTTTTCCTACACCGCGTTGTCTCTCAGGATTGGTTTCGAAGATTTTTAGAGCCGGTGGGTCCGTACGAGTTGGCTCGTTTTTCATACCTACCTACCTACCTGCAGTAGCTCCTCTAAATTTGTCCCGATCTTGCGTTTCTCATGCTCTGCTTTTTTATGGAGAAGCCGGTATTTTTGACTTCTTTTCTGCTCGTAGAGCTCACCACCGTACAGTGGACTGGTGTGTATGGGAGAGCGGAATAAAGTCTGTCAAATTTGAACTACGAAATGGGTCATAGTGAAATTTGGTACGAATAATAAGGCTAGAAAACAGTTTTTAATATTTTTCTAAAATTCCACGGTTTTGTACGGATGTTTTTTAATGCTGCTACACAGTTTTTCTCTTCTTATACCTTGAGAATCAGTCACAATATACTGTTTGAGGGTTTTCCAGCATTAGTTGACGTTGTGGGCAGTTGGGTAAATAACATGAAGATTGCATGTTGTATAAAACTGAACAGAAACTTAAATATTGTTTGTTTTTAAATGTGGTTAAGAAATAAAGGCAAAGTAATAAGTGGTAAGAAAGAAACTAACATCCGAAACAAGAAGTGATAAATACAGTAATAATAATTTCAACCCATATGCCCTTTTTATGCCCATATCCTGATACGGACCCTAGATAACTTTTATTACATCACAATAAGCAACAGATAAAAACATCGCCATTATAGTCATTAACTTTTCAAAACTGACTCATTTCTATCTTGCATCAATTCAATCCGTCTGGAATTCTAATGCAAAACTTGCACCTACTGGCTTGCAACTTAGGTAAACATAGTGCCAAACTTGAAACGCTCATGCGCCCATAGATGGAAATGACTTCACAGTTCATAGAACACGATTCCACCTTTTAGACCCATTGAAGCCTATTGAACCTTTTTTCTACTGTCAACAAACATTAAAACATTCCCCAGTCTCCGTCTAGCTCTCGTAGCATTCACAACGTGGTGATTATCTGACATTTGGTTTTTTCATTTCAGTGCTCTCCTATTCGAGTAGTATTCTCCTCTCGCACACTCTTCGGTTGTTTACTTTTTTTTGCATTCGCGTGTTTTTACTTTCCGCGCGTACACGAATTTTCTCCACACACATCATGGCTCCGGGGCTTAAGAAAATAAAGCCCGGAAACAAATTTAGCTTGCTTGCAGATGCAGACAAAATTAAATAATCCGAGATGAAGTTTCAAGGTGTGATTGACGTATGTTTTAAATTCACCAAACCTATTGACGGTACACGTCGTGCTACAGGTCTAGTTCTTTTAGCCTTCGATCTCTACGAGCCCCCGAGTGCAGGCAATATTTCTGTGTATTATCCTTGTGGGTGATGTTAACGCCTTGAGTGTTTTATGGGGCTCAGGCATCTCTCCAATGTAATCATCTTAAATGGTGGTTCGCGGACACATCTTTCCACTCACAGCTCACTAACAAATATACCTGCTGTACCCCCGAATTATATACAGCAGCTTCTGGGGAAATATTGGAGGATCTCTACAATAGTGATCACTTCCTAATCATTTCCACTATTTGCCTTGGCCCCGCTAACTGGGAAATACCATTCAACCCCAAAACATGGTAGGTAGTCTGTTAAAGCTACTTTAGAAAACTTAAATGAAGAGGCCGCAACGCTTGAAAAAGTTATAAGAACAACCGCAAACATCTCCACCCCACAAACCATCGCTAACATCCAGAAACGAACAGTGCCATGGTGGAGTCCCCTTTTAGCAACTCTGCGTATGGAAACACAGTCCGCATGGATTCTTTTCAAAAGACATCCCACCACAACAAACGTCATCTCATCGCATCGGAGAGTGAGAGTTACCAATAATTACTCTTCAACCCCCCTCTTTTTGACGGTAGATCGACTATAGTTTGTTTATCTACGGCAATTCACCAAAATCAACCATCAACACCATCAAAGTCCCATACCATCAAGCCGCCCGGCGGAGCATCAACGCCTTCCGAACCAGCCCTATGAAAAATATCCTCGTTGAAACCGGATTTCCCACTATAGAAGCACGAATAGAATCTGTTAAAGCCAAACTTTACATAAAGCTCCTACACTCTAACAAGTGCATCATTAGTAAGGACTTTGCTTTAACGAGAAACCTAAAACACTCAAAAAGAGTTCCGTCTTCAATAGCAAGTGCTCTTTTAATTGCAAAAAATCTGGATCTCCCGCAGAAAATGCTCAACCAACGAACTCCAATTGTCCCACCATGGGCTACTAAGCCAGAGTCGCAAATACTGGACCTGACCCTTCCCGACAAAACAGCAAAAGAGACTTATCTAGCTTCTTTTCTTCGCATTTCCACATTTTTAAAGGCGAAAGGCTGGGAATTCATATTTATGGACGGCTCAAAGAGGAACTTTAGGACTTTTTTTGCCGTCACCACAGAAAATTGCATTTTTTTTCTTAGTGGTTTACTACTAATTGCCTCCGTGTTGACAGTAGAGTTCCTAGACATCTACAAAGCTCTAAGCACAACCGCTAAACAGTGTGGAAGATATACAAAAATATATATAAAAATCCCAAACAAAACACTGATACCATGACACATGATCGCATATCCGTAACTACATTGCTCAGGCTGAAAAAAAATAAAAATAATGTGAGTCCCAAGCCACGTCGGTATGAAAGGGAACGAACTTGCGGACCAAGAGGCTGGGCTTCAGCACCGCGCCCCATGTACCAATTTGAGGCTACCACCAAATCAGATGCACTATGCTTCCTAAAGCACTCACTCAACTCCAAATTAATATCGTACTGGCAAAAATACCAGCACCACTATGTTCTCTACAACCCAGACCGCACCGCGCCCAGCATATCCTATTACAACCTCAATAACACTATATTTACGAGACTACGGCTAGGGAACATAGCCTATACACATCAGCGTTTACTGAAAGGCACCTCTCCACCTATATGCAACACTTGCAACAGACTGTTTGATGTCAGCCACATACATGGGGTACACTCACCCGTCTTAACACTGCACACACAGACCAGCCCATCTACTACTCAAATCCCCAAACCGTCAAAACATTAATTTAATTTTCGATTATATCAAAAAACTGAACATATATATTTATAATCACTTCAGAGCCGCAGGTATCGGCAGCTAGCGCTCAATATTCATAGATAAGTTTTTAATTTAAATTATATTCTAATAAATTATAATAATAATATTATTAAAATATAAAATAAATACAAATAAAAGATGGGTTTAATTAGCATCCTTGCATATGAAATTGAATATCTCACAGCTTCTTCTTCGGATTCACTTATTTTGGAAGGGCTGGAAGAAATATCTAAAAATAAGATTTCAGCTGAATTCTTTCTTATCATAATTAGCCAAGAACCTAACCTAGCCAATTACTTGTGTAACATAACCAAAGTCAATACCGTGTTTTTTAAATCTGATACATCGACATTAATTTGAATATAAAAACAATAATAATATAATATGGGTGGCGCTACAGCCCATAAAGGGCCAGGGTCTAGCTTCTCAGCAACCACTTGTGATGTGCGTGCTATTGTTCACACGAGTGGAAGGGACCTACAGTTTTATGCCGACTCCGAACGGAGTCTCTAGACGGAAAATACTCTTTGAGCATTGTCAGTGACTCGAAAGAGGTGGGGTCGTGAAAATTGTTTTCGGCGCACAGAGCGGGAATCGAACCTACGACGTCGAGGTTGGGGTCGACGCACATACCCACAACGCCACGTGCCACCACCACATTAATTTGAATATAACTATGATATGTACAAAAATATGCAGTTTATAATAATTTAATATTATATATATATATATATTTCTTGCAATTTAGATGTTGAAGGATAAACCAAACTTTTTCGAAATTATGCTTTACAATTTTTATAAATAATTTGTCTGATGGCATCTTGACAATATTGCCGTTGGCCTTGACACTTGAGGACTTTCTGAGAGGTAAAGAAAGACTCGATCTGATTGCATTCCCTGGCGATCTCTTGCGCAGGGTTCGGACTTCCATTTAAAAATTTCGAAGTTTATCAGAAATTTTCGAAGTAGATTTACAGGTATAACCAGAAAAAGAACATTTTTGTTTTGTTAACGAACGTATGTTAAATACCAATAGTAAGTGAGTATATATAGTATATATATACGGAGAATTCAGTTGGTCTTTAATATATTTGTTCCATCTATGAACTTGCAGTCTTGTAAAAATTTTATTAACTCGAAAAGTGGTTCGTATATATTTTTTCGGTTTTCTGAAAGCGATCGTGAAAACATTAGACTTTCCAACCTTCTTACATTTAAATTATTTCTAAGTTTGTTTCAATAAATTCATTTCTGAGAATTTTTTCATATACTCCGATAAATTTTTAAATACAAGTTCTTCTACAATGTTTTTTGTATTCATTATAGAATACCAAAATTTAGGCAAATCACTTTCGTCGTGAATCCGAATTTTTTTTGGACTTTAAGTCTTAATTGTATTAAGCTAAGTTTATCGCCTTCACAACCAAATCTTGATTTGATTTGGATACATAGTTATATAATATTTCAAAATGTTTTTTTTTATTTGTAAAATTGTTTCCTTTGAAATATTGTTTTCACAAAATCTCTCTTACACAAAATAGTTTTTGAACAGGAACATGAACATTTTCATTTTGGAAAGAAGAACTCAGTTTCAATAACATTACTTCATTAAGAATTTTTGTAGACATCATTTCACATCAACGCCGTTATTTCTTTTTTTTTTTCAAAAAGATGACAGTAAAAAATAATGTTTCAAAGGTGTCCATTGTTCTAACATCCTATCTACAGCTCCCTGAACTGACAGCCACCGAGTAGAACAGGTATTCAACATTTTATGTTCGATAGTATTAAAATATTTTTGAAACGTTTTAAATTCTGCTGATCTTGTAGGACTGTGCGAAAAGAAATTGAAAACAGTTTTAATTAGTATATCGATTTCGGAAGAAATCTGCTTTGCGGCTGCCTTTGCACACAGATTGAGAGAAAGACAAGTGCAACTCAAGGAAATTTTGATTTACAGATCTCAAATGTGTTTTGACTCCATTAATGGACCCGTTCAGTGTGTTCAGTTTTCAGCGCTGTGTTTATTTTTTTATTGCTTAAGATTTTTTTTTAAATGAAGTAGATCCCCAAATAGCAAAGTAGACAAGTAGATTATATTTTTTTCTCCAAATCGAAGTAGATCTACTACGATGGAAGTAAAGTTCGAACGCTGCTCCTGCGATTGTTTTTGTGTGACATTAAATTTCCTTACAGCACTTTCTTGGTTTCGCTTTGTACGAGAAATCCTCGTTCGGAATTTGGCCACCTACCACTAGGTAGTGATCCAAATCTATGCTGGCACCTCTGCACGACCGGACATCCAGAACGTGGGTGTAGTGTTTTGCTTCAATCGCTATATTATCAGTCTGATTCACTGTGGATTGATCTGGAGATCGCCTTGTACCTTCATAGATAATGAGGTTACGCCCCGTAGCTAAGTCTATGAGCCTAAGTCCGTTGTCTTGATAGTGACTTCTTGCCTAAGTCTGCACCTAATGCCAAATCCGCAACCGATATGCGCTGATCTGATTCGTTGAAACAATCACTGTAATAGATATCACAGTTTTTTACCCTATTTTTGTCCGGCCCGTCCCACAGCATTTTTTGGTTCACGGTGATATCAATTTTATAGCGGCCTACGGAAGCTGTTCGGTTGCACGCGATCTATTCATGGTCCACACACTTTGTTTGGGTCGTCAATGGTAAAACGATCCATATCCGAGGCTTGTTGCTGCTTCGTGACTAAGCTTTTTCCACAGTGGGGAAGTAACCTGGTGGACCGTGTACTGGTTAAGGCCCCCGGAGAAGGGGCCGCTACATACATTGCTTCACCTCTAAGCGGTTGCTTAGAAAGGCTATCCAGATGGCGCCGGTATTAGGCGGTATGTCAGCTTGACCTATTCATTTACAGGGATCGTTGTATGCATCTTCCCAAGTTGAGAGCAATCGACAACTTTGCCCTGGAAGCACAGGTCCATAATTTCTACCGCATTACGCTAAGTACATTTTCGAAGTTTATTTTATATGTTTAATCTTTCTCTCAATCAGCAATAAAATTTTTAAAATATTCCTCGATACACAATGCATTGAAAGAAATCTTATTTATTTATTTCTATACATTACATCAATACTTTTGTGGGATTCATTTGTTGCCTATTTGTTTGTATGAATTACACATGTACATGTAGTTTTACTGAAAAGAAAATACGTGTGCGTTTATTTTTGGTTGCGTCCATATTTGGAATTTTCATCTTTGATTATCCAAAAGGAATCAATGATTTCACCATCTTTATCGTCAGATACTTGTTCAAAATACAAATGTGTACTGTTATGAGCCTTAAATCGAGTATAACCGTAATCCTGTAAATTTTTTTTATTTTAAATACATGAAACACAAATCGATTTTTCCCAAACCTGGCTGTGAAATGCGCTCCATTCAGGAATTTTTGACACAAATGGCTCTCTTCCTTCTTTACAACCAGCGGAGCCTGTAACGATATGCACCGGAGCTCTAGGATTTCGGTATGGTTCGCTTGACGATCCATTATATACTTTGTAGTCATAAATCGGCCATAATCTTTCATATGAGTGCTCATGTGCCCATAATTCTACATCAACTCCGTACTTATAGAAAAGATCTTCCAAACCGAATAAATGTACAAACGGCCAGCCAACCCGAACCAATGTTTCAGAGTGAGTGCAATCATTGTCATTGTCGTTACTGCAATACATTGGTCGATGTCCAAAAGTAATGATCCACGGTCTAACCGCTCGATTCTCTGCTTTGTTAGCTTCTTCAAGGTCTTTTTCCAACCATTCGTATTGAAAAACAAGTGTCTTAAGACCATAATTCAAAAAATAGTAAACTTCGGTTGAGAAACCAATAAAATGAACAGGTCCCATATTAAAACTGTACATAATATTGTTTGTTCCACCGGGCATACTAAAACGTGCCCGGTAATTTGAGAAATTGCTTTAAATCAGAAACAAGTAGTAACGCATACATTTTTATTTGTTAATTTTAAATGGTATGTCAAACTTACAATTTCTCTTCATGATTTCCTGGACATACCATATACGGAACATAAGCTGCAACCGATTCAATTTGTTGCATGAACTCATCTCCAATTCGTGCATTCTCACTATTCATATCATAAGCGAAGTCTCCTACATGAATAATCGCATCGTAAAAGCCAAGTTGGGTCTCCTTTTGGAGCCTACCTAAGGACTGAGCATTTTCGTTGCCCATGTCACCAAATATTGCTAGACTCGGAGAAAAGTGTGTCCCCTCTGGCAAAGTGCGAAAAGAAAATTGTGGCGACCATCCCAGTGCACCTCCGCAATGGTATAAGTAAGTAGAATTAGGTTGTAAATTTGTCAAAGTAACCTAGATTAATGAGATGAGAAAGAAATATCTAGAAGTATAGACATAGATCTCAGAGGCTTATACTTAATTAAAATACAATTTACCCTATGAATAAATTGAGATCTATGCTCATCACCACCATCGACAAATAGCTGTGATGAGCCATTTGTGGAAAGGATCAAACCTCGAATACCATATTCAACAATGGAGATACCAGCGTCATCACGTGTAGACCATGTAACAACTATTTCGTTGGGTCTGTCTATAAAATAGAGAAAGATGGAAGATCCAGATCTTTTAGCATCACAATTGTAGTTATAGTTTTGGAGAAAAAATTATAAATAAGAATAACAATATGGTGGCGCCATAGCTTGTAGAGAGCCAGGGCCTAGCTTCTCAACAACCACTAGTGTAGTGCGCGCCAGTAATAAAGTACTAGAGAGATAGCCGACTTCACAGCTGTTTGCCCCCTATGGCGGCTTTTACACGAACTAAATTCGTCACTAACGGGACTCTTCTTGTAGGCAATGGAAGTGAAACGTAAGGGGGGTTGACCGAATTGCATGTACACGAAAAATCTTGGGATTCGGCCTATTCTCTTTTGTCACCCTTCGCTTATTTTTCGGTTGCTTCATTCTTGTTCTCGAAGCGATGGGTACTGCATGGATGCTATGCATATGTGAGAAAGAGAAGGGGCGTATGTGTGAAAGGGTGAAAAGATGATCGAGGATCGAGATTCATTCTTCGTGTTTTCCCTTATCTTTCTTCGATTTATCCTTTAGTATCATGTGCGGCCTTGTGTGGCTGGTACACGGACGCATTATCAGATGTGTACCACAGATGTTTTATGAGGCCGGGGATTGTTGGAATGAAAATGCATTTTATTAGGGGCTTTATTGCAGGAAGACCTTGTTGATGATGTTGTGCTCTTATCTACTGTTTATTTAATTTTTAGAATATTTTTTGGGATGTATTTTCAGGATTTAAATATGGACGCATATGAAATTTATTGTCATGAACCCTTTTAAGTACGCATGTAATTGCGCAAAAAACTGCAACTTTTTTTAAAAACAATTATCAAGAGGCATCGATAATTGTTTTTATTGGGTACATTATACATAATTGTCAGCAATTTGATTCGCAATGTCTATTCTATTTTCTGTAAATGTACATAAATGTATCACAGTATGCATTTCAACATCAAAATCGTCACTTTGAATTTCTCCTTATCAGAAAAATTTTCTCCGCGCAGAACCACCCCGGTTCGCGACGAAATAAAAATGACGAAAAAGCCCAATCGTTGGGATCGTTGGGATTTTGTGTGTAAAAGTGGCTTGGGATCACAAAAGGGAATACGATAGAAATTGCTGCTCGATTTAACGCAATGTAAAAGCTGCCTATTCAATCGACGAATTTGACGGATTTTCCCCTACTTTTTGACGGATATTCATGAATGAATGACAGTTATTCATGAGTGAACGCACACTGTCTCCTTTTTACGCACACATATCCAGTACACCACGAAAATGGCGGCTGATTCGTGCATATTTACCTCCACTAAAGTAAAAATTCGTGAATTCCCCACATAAACAAAATCATTCATGAATATCTGTCAAATTCGTGAATAGTTTTGATGACTCTGTTCGTGAATATAATAAATAAACCAAATGCTAGATGTTATTAAAAGTTTTATCATTCATGAATATAATGATAAAAATATATTATGAGAAATTCTTACGAATCGATATATGTATATATTATATGCTCATTGGTACTTTTAATTAATGTATAATAGAAAAGAGCAGACTACTTTTAAATGTTTTTTTTTACAACAGTAAAATATTTTGTAAATATCAGGCAATTATTTGATACCCAACAAACACATAGACATAAGACGAATATATTAAAACACATTCATATGAACGGCGAACTGCGAACGCGAAATTTCGGAACAACACAAAAAGTTATACTTCTTGGTATGCAAAAGGATGGGAGCCGAATTAAAGAGTTTTTTCAAAATCTCTGTAGTCCTTTGCAAATGAGAAAACTCCATATGAATGAATTGTCAGAGTTTGCGAAGTTCACAATTCGTGGCGATCTCATATGAACGGACCTTTAGTATTTGGTAACTATTAGAGATTTTATAATAGTTCAATATTCGCCAATACACATCTAAATATTGCAGGAATACAATTTCTATGAAGTATCACACACGCTTTTCTCTTTCATTTTTATATCTAAGAGGAATACGAGTATTATTGATATTTTTGTATATCAGAATATGAATATATTCGCATCATCCCTTAATGAAAATTTACAAAAAGACATGACATAAATCATGAGTCAGCGCAATCTAAATGAGTTAAAGGAAAAAACTGCTGATATGATTTATGGAAAGCAGATTTTGTTTTTAAAAGATCCGGTATTTTTTTATATTGTTTTTCTGAAAACAAGCTTCTTCTGATACACAAAATTTCCTATCAATGCATACACCATATTTGGATTTAATATTAGAAATCAAATACCATTGAATTAACATAATTACTTGATAGTTATTTTTTTACCAATAAGTTTATTGTTTACGACTGTAGTTCGTGTACACTGCCCAATATTAAATTCTTTGCGCAGTAAAGTAGGGAAAAATTTTCGGGGTAAGAAACAATCTAAATTCGGATTTGAATTCTAGAACTTGCATTGAGTTGTAATAGTTTTAGCTATGATATTGTTGTTGTCGTGGCGACCGTTAAATATTAAACCTCAGTCGCTTTCAGGGGAAGGCTATCAGCTGTTCGAAGAGCTCACACGTATTCTTGTCCGCCGTGTCGGTGAAAACCTGGGGAAAATGTTATAAAAAACGCTGTCCAAATAATTTTAGGTGAAAGGGACGTAGAAGTCGGCTATCTCTCTAGTACTTTTTTTCTGGTGCGCGCTATTGTACTCTCACGAGTGGAAGGGAGATATAGTTTTATACCGACTTCAAAAGGCCAAGTTTGCTTGGCTTATTCTAGACAGGAAAATACTTTTTGAGCATTGTCAGTGACTCGAAAGAGGTGGAGTCGTGAAAAATTATTTTTGTCGCACATACCGGGCCTACGACCGAACCTATGACGTCGAGGGAACATAAAATAATGAGTTAACAAAAGAGATCTTGAGCTGAAGAATGTTTGCTTTGCGAGGTTCGGGTGAATGTACATATAAAATAATAATCTCGAACATTTTTTCCTCGAAATAAACGCGAGGTTTATGTGGATGTAACAAAGCCATTCGTTATTGAATATGCTAGATTTGCTATCAGTGCTATAACAAACAAAACGAACGATATTTACTACACAATTAACTTTGTTATACATTCATATGAAAAAATTATAATCTAAACGAAAAATTAATCACTACTTGTGATGTTACTTGATTCCAAAAATAACGTGATCGATTTCAACGATGTCTTAAATATCAGATAATGCAAATGATCAGAGAATTAAAATTAAATAATGAATAAATATGAATATAGCGTTTCAAGTAATGACAACTATGCCATACTGAGAGTTGCCGAAACTAGAACAAAAGACCAGGTCATCTTATCACTTAATGTTATTACTTCTGAGATAAGAGGTTATAGTAATTTGTGATTGGTTAAAAACTGGAGCGCCATTCAAAAGAGGAAAATAGGAAAGGAGCGCTTGATGGTGATTAAATAACTGGAACAGAAACATTTTTAAACGAAAATAAAATAACGTGCTTAGCATTTTGCAACATTTTACTTGATTCTATTAACAAAGGCTGTGAATAATCATAGACATTACACGCAATTTGTAACTTACACATACATATACATATGTATAGATGTGATTTCTCTTATGAGGACGTATTCATTTCATTTCGTATTCATCATTCGCATTAAAAAAAACGTTAAGATTTGCAGCACTTCTGGTTATGGGATGTACTTTCGAATGGAGTTCCATCACAGCAATCTCAGCTATTTGTTAATAGTTTATTGCACTATATCAATATCTAAATGCGATTTTTTGCTTATATTTACCATTTACAAACATTATCATGCAGATACATACGATAATAATTCGACATTTGAACTTCTGTTGTACATAGTAAATAATATATGTACAAACAGTATAGAAAGGTTTTGCGAATGCAAAGAAATCAAAGGAAAACACTCAACACAAAACACAAATTAAATAATACTATCTAAATATAATAAAATATGCATCCCTATAAATTCATCACTTTAATTTACCTCCAAATGCTAAATGCACTTGTTCCGGTTGGTAGTGAAAAACTTTTTCCACTTCGCAATTAACTGCTGCAACAACAAATATTAGCAAAACAGCCGAATTCATCTTTGTCGCCTATCAAAATACATATATGATTAAAACACTACTTGAAGCCCATATATTTACAAATACACGCCGTCAACAATTGCAAGTACTATTTAATGTGACACAGAGCCTCCGATTGCAAATATAGACCAGAAATAAGAGAGCAAGGAGATATCCATCTCCGGCCATTTTTACCCCTAGTCCACAAAAGAGAGGAATGTGAGAGTAGTGGAAATCACTTATAAATTACAAATACTTTCACAAAAACTATGAATCTACCGCAATATGGCGGCCCATTCGTGGATTTTGTGGGATAAGAGGGATAAGAGAGTTTCATGGATTTTGTGGGAAAATCGTGTGAAGTTGGCCGCAACCATGTGCTTTCGTTCAAAGAGTGTTCAGTTGGTTCATGTTCTTAATTGTAGGATTAGGTAAATAAAAATGTTATGCCACGTATTATCTACAGGAATATTTTGCATAAAAGTACTCCATATATGTAATACAAAGCATATGTATATGCCATTCGCGAGAAATTACGTCACTTTCATAGCATTCCTTTATAAATTCGAAAAAAGTTAAAGAATTACAAATTAAAATTTGCTTATTGTTAAGAGAAACTCAGAAAAAAATTTGCCAAAATTGGGAAGAAACTTTCATCATAAATCTGTAAAAGAGGAAAAGCCGCAAAGAAAGTTCCACAAGTTTGTGCACAGTTTCTCTCTCAAAGAGAGATTTATATTCCCACTTCTGACAATTTGCTCAGATACGAATTTCTGTGCACAAATCAATTGGAGCAGACCTATTGCAATGTATTACTAAACAATAAATCTATCAATCTTACTTGGTTTATTTTTACAATTTATATGCATTTGTTACTTTTAAGATAAGAAATACATTTTTTCCCATGGCAGTCCGTCGAACAATTTCCATAATTAACTTAACTTGAACAATATTTAAGCGTTTATTAACTTAACCCTAGAAATATAAACTAGGTCTCGATTGGACATGATTAATGAAAAATTGTTTGTAATTTGGTATATGGTATTTTGATTTATGCATGTTGAACAAAATACTTGGATAGACAAATTCGTTTGTCAATGCATCAAACTATGATATTTTTGGCGATATATACTCATTTCCACAAATATGTGTATGTATATCTAAAAGCGTACAATGTATAGTGTTCTTCTTCAGTAATTTTATTTATATTTATTTTTTTTTTCATTGGGTTATTATTTGCAGAACAATAACTTTATTTTATTTTTATCCACGATGATATTATATTACGTATTTATTGCTCTTCTATTATTAGATATAAAACCAACATTTTCATTAGACTGAGTTTGCTTACTTTTATTTTTTATTACATTCAATCGTCCACATCGGCAAAATATGTTCACATTTTCAAACCAAACGGACTAGTTTCCAAGTAAGTATGTATGCGTAACTTTTATTAACACGTTCCCTGCCAAGCTGTTTTTCACTAGTTTTCGTTTCTACGCCGCGTGTCCCGAAAACAGTACACGGTAAGCGCTTTAATGATTTTGTATAAATTCTTATTTTTTTTTGTTTTGTTTTAGAGAGAATTTATCTTATTTTCGAGATTATTAATATTAAAACAATAATGAATACATAGTAACATCAAAAAATAATATTTATTTCATTTTATTATTATTGTACCGTTATCAGTACACGATGCAAAAATTCCTTAAACATCACTAAATAACATTAAACAATCATAACGGGAATTAAAATTTAGAAAAAAAAAATTAATTTGAAAAAAAAAAAAACACGTTGGGGTAGAAATGAAGCTAAGCGTGTACTGTTTTCGGTACACGCGGCAGGGAGCGTGTTAACCGAGTCACACTTATTGAACATATTTTTGCTTCATTTTTTCGCCGTTTTGTAGACAAAAATTCGTTTGGAGTGTGAATATGAACTCTCATTCATCATAGTTATCATAATTCGTAATCACTGCAAGTGCTTAAAGATAAACAAACTTTTCAATTGATGTGTAAATAGAATTGCAGTGGATTACACTGTAAAACAGTGCACACAGCCATCAAAGATTTAAAATCTAAAAGAAAAGTTTGATTTGTAGTGGTTGAATCATATTCATCTAATTTAGTGTTGTCAGAAGCAAAAAACCACATGGATAGGAAGTCTTGCATTCTGGGATCCTAAAGCTTTAAGCATGCATACATCATGAAGAATGATTCCATGTAAATTTTCCGTTAATAATTTTTGGTGGAGATTTTGCGATACCTGTATTGTTCCTTATTTTAGCTAGTCTGCGCACATTCGTCTGTGTTAACGCGTTTTAGTCTGGGTTTATTGACGAGTCATAGCACACTGTCTCATTTTTAAGCACTCTTGTTTGGGGAGATTAAATACCCCACGAAAATGGCGGCTGATTCGTGTATATAGCCCTCAATAAAGTCAGAACTCATGAATTCCACACATAATCAAAACAAATATCTGTCAAATTCGTGAATCGTGTTGGAGACTCTGTTAGTGAATATAATAAAGGAACCAAATGGACATGGACGGCATGGGCCTGTGCATCAAGGGCAAAGTTGTTAATTGCTCTCAACATGACGAGAGGCCAGCAACGATCCCTGTAAATGCGATCCCTTGACATACGGTCTACAACCGGCGCCCTCTGCATAACCTCTACTGCAGCCGCTTAGAGGTGAACCAATGTATGCAGCTACTCCTTGTCCGAGGGTTTAAACCAGGACCCGGTCCACCAGGTTCGGGGGTTTCGCGTGGGGTTAACTACCCCACCGTGTAAAACATACACACAAGTTCAGAGACGGCAACAAGCTGACGACCACGGGAAACGATTTTCGGTTCTGCACGTGGAATGTGAGGTCACTTAACAGACCACGTGAAGCCGATGAACTTGCGGAGACCCTAGAAGTCTATAAGGCTGACAATGGGATGGGCCGGGCAAAAAGAGGATGAAACGCAGACTTAGGCAAGAAGTATTAAGCTTTAGATACATAAGCAAACGCCTCACAACAATCCGCATCAAGGCAACATTCGGCAACATTAGCCTAATTTGCGCTTACTCCCCAACGGATGACAAAGACAATGTTAGCAAGGATGACTTCTATGATCTCCTAGAAAGAACATACAATCAATTGGACTTCGTGACGGGACGAACCTAGCCACGCGGTTCCCTCACCTCAACATTCACAAAGGGACCTGGCGGTCCCGTCTTCCATCAACCGTCAACGAGATTGATCACATTGCGATCGATGTCAGATACTCTACCAGTGTCCTCGATGTCCGAACATTCCAAGGTGCTAACATCGACTTGGATCATTACCTTGTTGTAGCTAAGGTCAGAACCCGCATATCGATTGTACAACGGAATAGAGCAAGACCAAAACAGTTTGACGTTGGAAAGCTACAATCGCAGTTGCCGATAGAGTCTCCCCGAAGTTCTCAGAGAATCCAACCCTGCCAGGCGAAACAATCGACGAACATTGGAGCCGTTGTCAAAACGCAATCAGAAAAGCTGCCTCTGATGCGTTGGGTTTAAAAATTCCACCTAGAAAAAACCCATGATTTGACAATGAGTGTCGGCAAACGCATTCAGCGAAGCTAGCAACATATAAGGCGACGCTGGATAGAAGGACAAGAGCGGTTCTTTAGCTCTACGAAGTTAAAAGAAGGGAAGAGCACCAGCTTCTCAAAAAGAAAAAGAAGGAGCGTGAGAAGCGCGCGATCGAGGAAATGGAAAGGTGGCACGGCAGAAATAATGTCCGAAAGTTTCATCAGCGGGTGAAACAACTACCCGAACGGTACCAACATCAGACAGAAGCCTGTCGGAACGAAGAGGGACAACTCGTAGTAGAGTCGCAGTCGATACTGAGAATCTGGAAGGATCACTTCTGCAGACTTCACATTACGGCAGACCCTTGAAAAACCCAAGAGATGCAGGTCGACACCCACCACCTATTTGTCAACTTTAAGGCCGCATATGACAGCGTGCATAGAGACGAGCTATACAACGCCATGTCTAGTTTTGACATTCCTGCCAAACTCGTCAGGTTTTGCAGGATGACGATGGAGAACTCTCGCTGCTCCATCAAGGTCGGTAACGAACTCACCGAGACCTTCAATGTCAGAAAAGGTTTTAGGCAAGGCGACACGCTGTCATGTGACACCCGAGGCACGATCTTCCAAAAGTCCGTTCAACGACTTGCTGCGTTCAACTGCGAGCCGTCAATGAGGCGTTTGCTGACATTGTAGCGGAAGCGGCTAAAATGGGTCTAGCGATAAACCAGGGCAAAACAAAGTACTACATGCTGTCATCACGGAAGGACGCAAAACATCGACGTCTCGGACAGTGCGTCATATTGGACAGCAGAAATTTTGAGGTAGTCAATGACTTTCGTCTTCCTAGACTCTGGAGTAAATAGGAACAACAACACCAGTACCGAGATCAAGCGCAGAATTACTCTTGCCAATCGCTGCTTCTTTGGGCTCAAGAGGCAATTGAGTAACAGAGCCATCTCTCGAAACACCAAATTGACCTTGTATAAAACACTGATCAACCCAGTCCTGCTCTATGGACGCTATTGAAATCGGATGAAGAAGCTCTTGGTTGTTTTGAGAGAAAAGTTCTGCGTAACATCTTTGATCCTGTTTGCGTTGATGGCGTCTGGAGGAGAAGGTTCAACCACGAACTGTACGGGCTGTACAGCGGCATGCACCTAGTTAAGCGTCTGTCCCGAGCCATTGGGACAGCGCGACAGAGGACGTCCGCGCACTAGGTGGCGCACACAAGTGGAAAAGGACCTCAACCAATTTGGTGTGCGCAACTGGAGGCAGTTGCCGAAAGATTGTGCTGGCTGGAGAAACATGTTGGTTGAGGCCCAGGTCCACCCCGGACTGTTGCGCCAATTAAAGAAGAAGATGACGAGGCATTCCAAAAAGCGCTGTAACGGAAAACATGAGCAGCGCAAGAGGAGTTCCAGGCTAGAATACGGGAGGAGAAAAAAATGTATACGCCTGAAGAATAGGTCTCTAGCAAACTACTAGCTCAAGGATATTGAAGAGTCTAGGGACAAACAGAAAATACGGGCCTCCCACAAAAACGCCAAAAGCCTAGCCACAGGCTTTAGGAAACGCACACAGGCACTACGAAATTGCGGGGTAATCTAGTTAGAGAACCACAGGCAATAGTGGATGTTTTTAACAGCACTTCGAACAGCTGCCTAGCGGGCGTGACCAGGAGAGAGTAATAGGGAACCAGGAAATCGCAACTCCAGTCGACGAAGTAGTCCTCTCACCTAGCTTTGAAGAAGTCGGTACAGCCATTAAAAGGCTAAGGAAAAACAAAGCCGCAGACTCAGATGGCTTACCATCGGAGTTGGGGCAATGTACTGGTACGAAGCATGCAATATATCATTTGTCGAATTTGGGAAGACGAAAGCATGTCCGACGACTGGAATATCAGCTCCATATGTCCCATCCACAAAAAAGGCGATCCTAACTCCTGCAAGAACTATAGAAGTATATCCCTGTTGAACGTCGCCTACAAGATCCTATCCAGCGTACGTACGTACGTCTCAAGCCGTTTTGCTTCCGACCCGGCAAAACGACTATTGACCAAATAGTCACACTAACGCAGATCCTGGAAAGACCAGCGAGCTTGAAATCGATACTCACAATCTTTTCTTCGATTTTAAAGCCGCATACGACAGCAATTATCGTAAAGAGCTATTCGAAGCAATAGCCGAATTCGGTATCCCGGGAAAATTGATCCGGTTGTGGCACACATACGCGATGCACCTCTGAACAGTTCGAAACCTGCACCGGATTTCGTCAAGGAGATGCGCTGTCCTGTGATTTCTTCACGCGACTTATAACCGCCGGGCCGGAGTAAACCAAGAAAACAACCTTTCAACTTGAATTTCGACTACAAAATCAATAATTTTATTGTTAACAATTAGTTTTTATAATATTTCGTTTGCAAGCTTGTAGAAATGATTTGCAGTACTTTTCGTCTGCAGCGGAAATGTGCCAGACGCTGAGTTTGCGAATCACTTGTGCAATTATATTTCGATTTCATTAATAAGTTTACAATTTCAATGTGCTGAATTCTGCTGACTTTGATGTGGAGCATGTTGACGTGGGGTGCGGGGAATGCTGGTGTAAGGCAGAGGTTAATGTGCAGTCGTAACTGTGGGGTGTGGGAATGTTGGGTGTAAGGCGGAGTTTAATGTGCCGACGTAACTGTGGGGTGCGGGTATGTTGGGTATAAGGCGGAGGTTAATGTAACAGGCGGTCACAACGCGCCGTAGTGGAATCTTTCACGGCAATTGAGGAACAGGCGAAACGACTGGTCTAAAGGTTTGTATTAAAAGCGAGAAAAGAAACAAATCTGACAAATAGCTAAAATTATACATTAATTTGAGTCATAACACAGCGACCTTTTCATTTACAAAAAAAAAAATATACAAAGCCAGTGTATTGAGGCAAGTAGAATATGGATTCAACTGAGAGACCCGATCCCGCAAAAACGGGTGACATTGAAATGGAGGCTGAAAAAGCAGGCGACCAATTAAAACAAGATGGAAGAAAGACGAAACGGAAGAAAATTCAACCGAAACCAAATTTGATCAACGCCGTTACACGGAAACACCAAACGATACTGAAGTTGCGTTGGTGCACCTGCAACTTCGTCCACAGAATCTGCAGATACAGTAGCAACAGATTTAGTAAATGTAGCATTCGCTGACAAACAGCTGCCAAGAATCACTTACGGTATTAGTAAGAATTCGTATCATGCTCTGTGTACATCTGAGTCGAGGATGATGAACAGGACGCCCATATGCAGGCAATCCAAAAATATTAAAAGCCAGAAGAGCGGCCAAAAAAGCTGCACAGCAACAGCAGCACCTTCAACAGAAGCAACAACAACAACAGTAGTTAATGCTGCAGCAACAACAACAGTAGTTAATGCTGCAGCAACAACTTCAACAATTGCCAAAGGGACAGCGTTATTAGCTGCCAAACAACCAAAAAACAGTAACACCAAAAGCAGAGAGATGCCCGTCTCCGTCTTCGAAATGGAGACTAAGGACGTTGACAAACTATGTAAGTTGGCCACTGAAAACACTTTTTTGTATTAAATTTAAAGGGCCCTTAAGGATATCTGTCCACTGCTTAGTCCACTCGGTAGCAGACTACCGCGTTATAAAAAAAGAAATTAATGACTGCGGGGACCGAGTTTAATTCGTATACTCCCAAAGGAGAAAGAAAGGCAGACCGTGCTCCTTAACGGCGTGCATACTGCTACTGATCCCGAGGATATTGTCGCTAAACTGCGCAAGACGCAGAGTGAGGATTTCACGTTCGTTAGGATTAAGCTCTTCAACACTGCATAATCAATTCTTAGGCTCCGGATATGTAAAGTGGGATACATTAAAGAGGGCGAAGCACATGCTTCAATGTGCTTGTTGTCAGAGGTTTGGGCATGCCTCGGCGAACTGCAGTATGGAGTCTCGCTGCGTCAAATGCGCAGAAACCCACAAAACAAGGGGAGTGTCCTTTAGGGACGGAAAAAGTTGAGGACAGAAGCAAACCCAAATATGCACTATGCACAATCAGTCATCAGTTTGAAATAATGCCCAAATTAACGCCCTTGCTTGTATTGGTGCGCTTTAAGTAAACTGCGTATAAATGGTTCTCCGCGTCTCACCATCAGCAAGATATTTTAAATTTTAATTTCAATTTCTATTTAATTCACTTTATGAACGTTATCTTTGGGGCCAAAATTTTGAAATAAGTAAGATTACAGGCGAATATTTTAACGAGCAGTACATAGCAGATAACAATCGTTGGAAAATCAAAACAATGAGGAAATGTGCTGTCAGAATTGATATTTGTCACTTTAAGAGTTGAACTTTAACGCAGAACTTCAGAAAAATTACAAGTTCAATAGATGCATTGAAAGCCAGTGCTTCTGATTTTTCTTGAGAAACATTTTCATTTAAGCGGTGTCTTTTCTGTGAATAGTTATATATTTTTCAGATTTTCTTTTTCAAATATCCGAGTTTTTCACTTAGGTGGGTTTCAATAAAACGGACCAGATTGTATGAAATTTGTGAAAATGTTCACGGGGATAGAATATATGTTTCATATAAGCGGGTTTTTCAATCAAGCGGGTTCGACTGTACATCAAATGGGTTCTTATAATTTCAAACATTGAATGACGTTTAACTTCGAAAAAACAACACAGTGTAACAGCTCGATCTAGAATTAACATGTAGATGAGTCAAACAATTATTTGACAGCTATGTGATGCCAAGTTTTGTTGAGATTATAGCATTGATGTATATAAACACTCAAGAATATGCAGTCAATTGACTTTGTATCTGTAGAATATTCTGTAAAAAATCAATTGTCATTCAATTCAGCTTTAAGAAATATTTAAACAAAAGATCACCATTTGCAAGCCCGTAACTTAATCAGATGTAATTTAATTCTGCTGAAAATGATTTACCAAATGTAGTGATTATAGACTATGTACTGCAAACTAGCGCCAATGATAATTGTGTAAGTATATGTATACACATAGTTTCATTTAAATGCAGCGCGATCTGTGATCTCGATTTTTGTAAAATAACTAACAGCCAACAGAAACATCAAAACAACAAATCTTGCGTAACATGGTGTACCAAGTGTTTTGCACCCACATCTTAGTACAATCTTACAGCTTTGGTAGTCCGAATATAAATCCGCAAAATTCACCGTAATACGTAACTTACTTATGTAACCAATTTTAAAAATAGCAATAACACTTCTTCTTTGGTCAAGAGGAAAACAAAAATAAATTATACCAATAATCAAACAACAGAAAATCTCATGTTCGGAGATATTCACCAAAATACGTAAGATATGTCAAATCTATAGTAGTTGTAATAATTTCAACAATAATAATCGAGTATTTGTTTACTGTTGAAGTGAGGAGTGAGCTTATTAAATTTAATCGCACTCGAATTAAATTGACTGCAACATAATTATATTGGTAAGTTAAAATCACATTCTTATTTGTACAAGATTCAAATAAAAATATTGTCACAAAGCGAAAAAATAAACATGTATCGTTTTGCGTTTTGTCATAATGACAGCGGTTGTTTTCAACATGCGGTGTTTATTTTTTTTGTGCCTTAGATAGTTCGACATCGACTGAAGTGTCACATTTTTTTCAGAAAATAGGTCTAGATAATTTAGTTACTTTTGTATACATTTTTAATGAGTGGTACAGAAAATCAACTTTATCAAGGAGTATTGTCATCAGTATTATGAAGTAATTCCAGTAATTCTAGGAGTGAGTATTCCCGTTTGACTAAAAACAATAAAAAAATACTGCTTTTTTGGTGTGAGTACGCCTTGTAATATGTGCGGTGTAAATGTCCGCCGAAGGCTAACACTTTACTTTTGTTGGAATTTATTAAATTGTTTAGATTTCTGCATAGTTATAAATAAAAAAAAGTATATTTTTCCATTATTTTCACTTGAATAATTTTCATGACACGTTATCTTATAGGTCGTAAACAATTGTTGGATAATTAGAGCTAATCTTAACGTAGATAGATACATATCCTAAAATCTTTCCAGTCTTACCAAATAAGCCAATTGTTTTTCAACAAAACTCAAAAATATACATATAATTTTCTTTGAAAAGCTACATAAGTATAAAATCACACGTGAGTTTTTAAGATAATCTGATGTCGTAATGTTTTTTTTAGTAAAATTCGATAGAATTTAATCTTCAATCTTTTCTATTCATATAAAGGCATATATATGTATGATGGAGAAACAATTTACTAGAAAAAATTAAGGTTACTAACTCATACCAGTATGATTAACCTTTTTTTTAGTGGAATTCGCCCTCGAGATAACAGTCATAGCTTAGTTGTAAATAAAGTCAAATGTGTCTATGTCATCATTGTGGATATAATTGACACTATATTACAGTGACCAAGGAATGTGATATTTGGATCATACTTATTCAATATAAAAGAAAGAATGACTTATTTTAAGTCTTATAAACTTCAAATTCGATTTCGTATGTATGTATGTCCAATTATCAAGGCCACTATTATGCAGAATAGGGTGAAAGCGTCATGTGCAAAAGTAACTGTAATAAAGCCAAATTTCATGGATTTTATATTGAATGTCCTTAGTTTGGAACAGTCTCCAATTCTTGTCAGGATAAGTACCTTGAATTTGTAAGGTATACATATGTGGTAATGAAGGGTTGCCAGTATGCCAGTATACATGCCAGTACGTGTTTGCACACTTAAACAAAGCATGATGTGATCACAGATTGCTTGAAATTATGACAATTTTTTGTATATACACTTCTTTCCTATAGTCATTGCCATGTAGCTAAACAGCACAAGCCAAATTACAGTTTTGCTCAAAATATCAAAATACATTTCAAAAATATTTAATTTGTAATAATGGAAAATTGTAAATATGAGGCAATTATATAAATGAATACATTAGAGATACTTGGAATAAATACTAGAAGAAAATAAATATACCTATATACATATACAAAGAGCAATGCCAACACGAGTGATAGTTTTCTAGAATAGGTCCAAGTCGATTTAAGGCTTGAGTCTTGTGAAATTATAGTAAAGCCAAGGAGTAGGTACACTGAAGTGTATCAAACTTAAAAACTAACTTTTGAAGACAAGATAATCAAACAGCACTGAGAGTGGTCAAGATCGATTTTGAAAGCAAAATAATTGTAACCAGTGTTCACTTTTTTTGAATTGGAGTCGGCATAAAGCTGTAGGTCCCTTACTTTCCACTTGTGAGAGAACTATAACACGCGTACACATACAACAATAATCGTCGGAATGATTTTATTTTAATGTTTGGTTATATTTCATTCGAATGACTAAATTATTACGAATTCGTCTACCATATATTGCTAGAAAGATTTATTGGATTAAAAACTATTCTCTTTTTTCATTTCAGAGAGTAAAATGGGACTAATTCTATAAAAATTGCTCTATACATTTGAATATGAGTTACGTAAAAGGGTATGTATTACAAAACATAGTTTATATATAGGATGCTGAGTTGATGTTAAATTATGCTCAATGAGCAACTTTTGTCTTGTCCGCTTCAGTTATCATGTTTTAAGGCTATTTTTTTTAATATATGTATACAACATCTTATCGGTTTATATGCAAATGCCGGACGAAAATAAAATAATTGATTTGAAAAGTGTTTTATCGTGTATTGAACACTTACAAAACCGTAAAAAGGAACAATGAAAAGTGCATATTTTACCTGAAAGGATCACTACTTGTCACTCGTGTCTTTTTTGATTGACTAGTGATTTTTAATCGATTTGCCTACGCCTGAATGTTTCAGTGGAAAAGATTTCGATTAGATGGTTTCCTCTTACTTATTCCTTTACAGGCGGCACAGTAAAACCAAATTTCCTGCGACTCGTACAAACCAACGAGGATATACCTCCAATGTCGCATAAATTAACAAACAATTAGATGTAAAAGTTATTTGCATTATGTTTTACACTTTTAAAATGACTTCACTTGGCATTTACTGAATTAAATTTTCTTTACTAAAAAATGATGAAAAAATAAATATATTTATTTTAAGATTAGTAATTGTACTGTTCTTATTGTGTATGTCGTTTGCTTTTGTTAGTTTGTTTACCATAATTACAATGTTTACATATATTTAGGTATGTATGTGTGTTTGTTTGACCTATATGCTGAACTCTATTTTGTTGTTCAAATTGAAAATTTTCTAATAAATCGTTACCATGTCGGTAAAGTAAATAATATAATTTATTTCTATTATTTCTATTATTAAACGTCGACTATTCGAAGAGGTAATTAAATCACCCAAAATTCCATCACTATATTGGTATATTTCGAAAAAGATTGGTTAAATTTTCCAACGCTCCTCGAATGGTCGTAATTCTTCAAGCTTCTAATATAAAAATGCAAACATCAATCATCAAATTCGAATAAACGTTTTTGAGTTTTACTATCGTTCATAAAGCATAAAGCACTCCAAACCAAAAAATGTATGCTCTAAACAAAAAAACCAAAATATTTTTATCTTTCAGATTCCTTAAATATCCTGTTGCTTTAATACGAACAGCAATTGTAATAATCAATAATATTTATTGCATCCCAACTTATGTAATATGGATGACTTGCTTGTTGCCATTTAAACTTGTGTATCCTGTATTTTATACCAAAATCGAAGGATTTTTGTTTTCGTGGCTTTTAGCAGTTGTTGCAATGTGGTCTTATTCAGCAGGATATGACAGTAAGTAATATAAGCGACCTCAAAACTGTTTTAACGAGACTATTGTGTTAATATATTTCAAATTGAAATAAATATTTGAATTGGAAATATGAAAATCTTATTAAACATTTCCAATTGCATTGCATAGAGCACCATACGAAGCTTTATACACAAATTCATAAATTGTCATCCTTTTATGCAAATATTTTTTTTTTTTTGAATGTCAACAATGATGTTTGCTAAAGAAGAACACACTCAACATGTGTTTGGTTGCTTTAAGTTATATTTATTCGTTCTGTTTAAAAAAAAAAACTGAAAAGTTTGTACGACATAATAAAGTGTGGAACAACTAGGTTTTAAAATAGTCAGCAATGAAACAGTATTCAAAATGGTGAAATAAGTTTTCTTTTCAAGATGACTGTGTTCACATATAATAACTTTATTATTTCTGCACATACTTGACCAAAGAAAAATATGTAATACACAGTTACAGCAAGTAAACTGTAATATTGAAATATTATGTAGCCAATAAATAATTTGAACGAAATTATTAGTATAAATATGTTCACCTTTTAATTATTGTAAAAATATGGAAAACTGGACAACATTTTGTGTGTTTTTTTTTAAATGTGATACATTTGTATAATATGGAGCTCAATCTTTGGATTCAGATTAAAAAAAAAGAAACACACTATACATATGTTAGAGAACTATCGGTTCTGCAAATATTCGATTTGTGGTGGCTACTGTAAAACCTATTGTCTAAAAAATGCGACTAGTCTATATAAATAAATATTTATAATATACTTTTAAAACTAAGTATGTACTGTGCTATATACACGTATATACACGTACGGACTCAGTACAGGCAGAGTGTAGATAGTTTCTGTCTTCAATATACGAAAATGGACAGTTACATGTCACTGACCGATCAGACATTGTCATTGAAATGTATGACAAATTTGTCCCTTTTCAGGTAGATAGATATGTAGCATTACACTATAACAAATCGTTATGTTAATATAGTTTTACGATCGCATGGCGTTTGTGGAACCCGAACTATTTGTACATTCCTTTTATATTAATGACTTCACTATATACAATACAAAACATCTTAAACAAACACCCAAAATTGCATTGAATGGAATGTTTTGTTGACATTTATGATATCTTAGAAAAATGTAAAATAAATACTGTTTTATATAATAAATCATTTCAATTTTTTCTGTTTTTAGTTGTGGAAGTGGGAGACGACATCACTCCTTGCTTGGAGCGACCAACTTTAGTATTAGCTAATCATCAAAGCACAGCAGATGTCCCTTTACTAATGGCAAATTTTAATTCAAAGCCAAATATTTTACCAAACATTATGTGGATAATGGATAGATTATTTAAATATACAAACTTCGGACTAGTCAGCTTAATACATGAAGATTTTTTTATATCATCTGTAAGCATTTGTCTTCAAGTCATTAAACAGAAATTAAATGGTCGTCATAATTTTCTAACAGGGTAGAGAAAACCGAGACACTTCAATACAAGCATTAAGGCAACATCTTCAACATTCCTATATAAAAAATAACAGAAAATGGATAATTTTATTTCCTGAGGGAGGCTTTTTACGAAAACGCAAACATATCAGTCAAAAGTACGCAGAAAAAAATAACCTACCACACTTGGAGCATGTAACGTTACCCCGGGTAGGGGCTATGAAAGCAATTTTAGATGTTTTGCATCAGGGTCACAATGAAAAAGGTAAATACGAATTCATGTGAAATTTATTTACAATGATTGTTTTTATTGCTATTTCAGAAGCACAAAGTTTTCTTGATTATGTATTAGACATAACGGTTGCATATCCAGACGGTGTTCCATTGGATTTGCCAAATATTTTACATGGCCTTAAAGATCCCTGTAAAATCCATATGCACTATAGATTGTATAAAATAACCGAGGTGCGTATATGTTTTTATTATTAAGTAGAGCTTTCATTTAAGGGTTGTTTCTTATTGCCTATGCCACAAGAAGTAAAATGTATACATTGAAAAATGTAAACCTAGTGTGGTAGGAATGAAATTTGAAAGCAAGAAAATATTCATATATAGCGGGTCGCATCGATGGTAGAACTATGCACGAAGAGATCATACCACATCTGGATCATACCGCTTAGTGACTAAGCTAGGCCTGCCAGTGTCCTGTACGAAAATGATATGCATATTTAAATTCCTAGCCTAGCCAAGATGATTTGAATAAAAGTGGTTTTACCCATGGGCTTAATAGCATCAAATAACAGACAAGAAATATACATAACTCTCATTCATATAGGAAAAAAAGTGAAGTCTAATGCCGATACGGTGGTATTATGGATATGGATTCAAAAGTAAGTTTACCCACATGTTTATCATTTAAAAAAATTGGGGGGTTTGGTTACTTCAACAATCTCAAGATCAACCTATGTCAACACAATTTGCAAGCAAAGTTTAGAAGGACTTTGTTGCTGACGAAAATTTCGCCACATTTTTAGGTTATCACCTACTTCGTCTATAGTTTTTATGCTATTCTAATATTTAATATTTCTCTGTTGGCTTTAAGTACATTATTTATTCCTAGGAAAAACTGCATTTATGTCCTTATTTTTTTTGGAGTCCGTCGGATCGCTAGTCGATCAATTGATTCCATTTTTGGTATTGTGTAACTCAGTCAACTGAGAATTGTGTTATTGTGAATGGGAACCATGTATGTCACGAATAAGTATAATTCTAACAGCTGTGGATATAATTCGTTTTTGCATAAACCTGAGCACACGGATATTATATAGAGGCAGCGTGTGAGGTTGTGGTTTTTGCTTATGAACGAATATGCGTACACACATATCCATGACACCACGTCTGCATTGAGATATTTTAATTTTCAGGCTCTGGTACCCTGCCAAAGCGACGTCTGGGCAAGTTTGCTGAAACTTGGTAATTTAATTGCTTATGGTCTAGATTGATACACAAACTAGTTTCTTTCTCGAAATGTTGAATTTGACTACAAATTCGGAGAGCAAAACCAGCGCAATCACTGCTCATATAAAAAAGCAGAAAAAATAACCAAATAATCTTTTCCCGATCCATTGAAACCGCTGACAAGGGTTAAAATTGTGTGCAATCTTCAGAAATCGTTTATTTCGTTATTGTTATTCGTAAGGGTGCAAACGACACCGTATGTGAATATTAATGTTTCAAATATATGTACATACATACAACCTACATTAACAATACCATACTTGGTCGACGATCGTTAACTAGCGACTATCACAAGATGGTCGACTCTCGCAATAAGGGCTTTACTTTTGAATTTCACTGTAAATGTGCAAATTTTTGAGCAAACAAAAGCAAAAACGATTTGTTCGATTTTTGTGGCAAGTACAATTTCCACACCGCGTGGTGAGGGATGTTAGGAGATTCGTAAAAAAGGGTACGTGTGAATTGCAACGTGTGTGCGTGTATCCGTGCATAGATACACACATACATCTGTATATTTCTTGTCTCTGATCAAATAGTTTTGCCTTTTGGATACCACACATCTCTTGAGCCAGAACAATGCCTCTTTGATGGGCATAGTGACAAATGGTGCACTACTTAAAAAGGTTGTAAAGAAGTGCCTCTGCAGACGTTTGTCCTTATTTCAGCAAAACACAAGGCGTGTGTAATAATTTGAGCAAGATCATTTCGTCACATTTCCTTTAATATCCATAACGTAATCATTTCTTTTGTGAATCTACAGGTACCTTGTGAAGAAGAGTCACTAACCGCATGGCTTTATGAACGGTACTATGAAAAGGAAAAAATACTAAAAAAATATTATGAAAACGGATTATTTGAAGGTATAAAATTTCCCGCACAAATTATTCGTCAAGACGTATTACGGCTTATTCTTATACACATTTTTTTCATAACTTCTTCTTATATTCATTACCAAATGTTTCGTATACTTTTATTGCAATACTTTTTAATAAATCGTGTTTATATTCAAGTATCTTAAATTGAAACTATCAATCAGGTCTTAAACTGCAATATAAAGGTATTTATAATCTTATTTTTGGCCTTTATTGTATACGTGTGCTGAGGATGCGGAATTGCTACGTAGTACACATTCGTTAATACATGTGCCTAAAAGGGATATAATTAAAGTGAATGCACAATATTAAATCCTATTGACTATTTTGTTAAATTTATATGTAAGTAGGAAAGAACATAACATAAATAAAAGATTCATTGATCAAACCATGTGATAATAGTAAAACGATGTCGTTATAATTCAATTAAAATTAATATAAGTTAAGCTAAAATCAATTGAGGACACAGAATAAAAATTAAAAAAAAAAACAAGATTTATTAATATGCATTGTTTATTACTTCGTTTTATTGAAGTGCCTTTCATGCTCGGACAACCAACGATTGGTTTTTCGTTAGAGAGTTAGAGTTCACATTTGCGCTCAAATGTAACCTGGACTTATATTATTTCCGTTGAACTTTCTTCCTTCTAGCCTTGATACACTTCCGCACTATTTTCTTGTTTGCTTCCTGGTATCTAGCCGTTGTCGTGTCATAGGGCTGTGTTTCCGGGGCACTCTATGAAGGACATAGTCCTTAACGGTTTTTTTTTATCGAGTGCTAAAGGGATTTCTAATTCCATTAAGTGTCCGGGGCCAAGACAGAGAACGGGCGTGAAGTATATTGGTTTTAAATATCTGCGGATTGTAGTGTTTGGGAAATGTTGGGATGGAAAGAGCAATTAATATTGTGTAGGGCGGCTGAAAAACGTGTCTCTAAATTGCACTGTGTCTGAAAGCAAGCTTATAGGTAAACTGGTGGGCATTACTGGCGAGATGTATATTGCGGGTGAATTCAAGCAGAGGAGGAATGCAGTTGGCTAGCTCACTTGAGCATCGTTTGTAAAAATAGCGATACATCACGGACAAAGAAGACACGGTACGTCAATCTTCGAGGGATTCTAACGAACCATCGATATTGTTGTTCCATATAAGTGTAATACTCGCTTTGGATTTTATCTAGTAGGTGCAGGGTGGTTTTGGTGGCGCTTGAGGTTTTTAGGTTAGGGCGAATAAACGCCGTGTACATTGTAGCCAAATCAGATGCGTTTAATATCGGTACTAATGTTGTTCGTACTATTAACTTGTTAGCTTACATTGTGACGTTCTGACGGAGTCGTCGATGTTGTTTTGCCTTATTCACCGCTAAACCCATTTTTGCCTGTCGTCAATGCCCTCCGCGTATGCAAGCAATTGCATGATTTTTTGAAGGATGGTGTCTCTTGTTAAAGCGAGTGAGTTTTGCACCACCTTGTCAAGTACGATGTTGAAAAAATCACGTCGTCGTCTTGCCTAAAACATTTTTCGACATAAAAGTTATCTGTGAGTTTGTAACCGACCTTGTCGGAGCAGCGAGAGTTCCCCCATCGTCATCCAGCACGACCTGACGAGCTTGTCAGGAATGTCAAAACTGGACAAGGCGTTGTGTAGCTCGTTTCTATGCACGCTATCATATGCGGCCTTAACGTCGACAGAAAAGATTTCTTACGCGATGTTAAGGAGACATCCCTCTAAAGTTGGCGCAGTTGAAGGGGTCTCACTTGTGGATCGAGCATACGATACTAAGATTCCACTCATTGGGCAGGCTTTCCTCCGACCATACCTTACAGATGAGCTGGCGCATGCACTCTACTAGCTTAGCTCTAGCTGCAGACAGTCCGTCTGCACCAGAAACTTTCTTGGACTTTAGTCTCCATATCACATCGTCTAGGTCGAGGGACGCAATTCTCATCTTTGAAAGCCGCATCCCATCTTTTAAGTTCATAGAGCTCACGAACTGCCGGGGCTCATTGTCCAACCAGGGGTTTTTCTGGGTGGCGTTTTAAAACCCAACACATCAGAGGCAACTACTCTGATTTAGTTATAACAACGGTTCCTATATTCGTTGATTGTTTTGCCTGGCAGGGTTGGACTCTCTGAGAGCTTCAGGGAGACTCGATCAGAAAAGTTCTTAGCGGTCGGTTCCGATTCCGAGCTGTAAGAACACTCCATACACCAGACCCGCTCAAAATCAGGAAAATATCCTCATGCAGTATAACGCCGATTCTTGCGCTCCAGGAAATGTCCTGGATAGAACAAGGGATTATAAAAAAGAAAGAGTGCGACATATATTACAGCTGCTATAAAAGGTTCTACATATTTGGATGCGGAATCGTCGTGGTAAAACAATTAAGATCGAAAATTATCAATTTTCAATCGATAAGTGATCTCCTGTCTGTGATCCGTATCTGACGCAGATTCTACAACATCAGCCTGATATGTGCACACGCCCCTATCGACGAAGCTGAAGACTCTGTCAAAGAGGATTATTACGACCTCTGGGACGGTGCATACGGAGCCTGTCACGGAGATGTCAAAATCGTACTTGGAGACGTCGTGATCGGAAAGCGCAGCCTCCACTACACGACAACAGCCAACGGCTTCCGACTAGCGATGGTCTCATCAGAAAACAATCGAATAATAATCGAATGCCGGGTACTAATTCCTCGATTTATTCATATGTTGGTGTCAGTGTAAAAAATCAGCGTAAGGCTGTGTATCCAGTAAGAAACTGTACCTACCAAAATAGGAACATTGGAAATGGAAATACAGCCAAACCTCTGTAATTGGAACATCCTTAAATCGAATTTTCTATAATTCAAACCAAATTTCTGAAAAATATTGGTTCCTGTGGCTATTTGAATTTTGGAGGTTCGACTGTATTCTTCGTCCTTCTCGATCCTACCTCCTGCAAGAACTATAAAGGTATATCCCTGTTGAACGTCGCCTACAAGATCCTATCCAGCGTATTGTGTGAACGTCTAAAGCCGTTTTTTTGTACTAGTGCGGCTTCCGACCCGGCAAAACGATTGATATTGAGCAAATAGTCACACTAAGGCAGATCCTGGAGAAGACCAGCGAGTTTAAAATCGATACGCACATTTTTTTTTATCGATTTTAAAGCCGCATACGACAGCATTCATCATAAGGAGCTATTCGAAGCAATAGCCGAATTAGGGATCCCGGGAAAATTGATTCAGTTGTGTCGCACCACGCTAACACATACGCGATGCGCTGTGCTGTTCGGTTCAAAAACCTCTAAACCGTTCCAAACCTGCCCTGGATTTCGGCAAGGAGATGCGCTGTCGTGTGGTTTCTTCAATTTGGGACTGGAGAAGATAGTGTAGCGGGCGGCTGTAAAGACACAAGACACTGGATGTTACTTCGAACTGTCGAAACAACTGGGGTCAACACTTCTGACTCAAAGGACCAAAATCATACTCTACAAGATTTTTATCTTGCCAGTCCTGCTTTATGGAACTGAAAGCTGCAAGATAAGCAAAAACAAAGAGCTGATCCTTGGTGCCTTCGAAAGAAAAATTCTACGTCGTGTATTTGGTTCCGTCCTTCACGTGGTTGCACCTTGACGCAGTGCGAAAGCTTAGTAAAGGTCAATGACTCAAGGGAAATTATTCTCTAGGAGGAGACCCGAAGGTAAGATGTAATCATCCCTTCTCTCCCTCCTACTACTTTTCATCTCTCCCTTTTCTCTCCGGTGGGCTGGATCAGGGTGTCATACGACCTGGGACAAGGATTAGCTTCGCTGGGGCCCACTTGAAAAAATGACTCAGTGGCGAACGGACTATCTGGGAGACCTAGTAAACTAAATCCTTAGCTGTGTAATGCGGATCTCTGCACAGTCTGACCTTCCTTTCATGTGCTACTCGTGGGACTCATCATGAATACAGATAAAACAAAAAAAGAAATCGGTGCTATCGCACCGGCTGGAACGTCCTCTTCCAGGAAAACTTTTGTCCGCGAAGCTGCCTCTTCTTCGGACCTTCCCAGGACCTTTTTAATGAAGGTCAGAAAGGCACTGTGCAGCCTGGATTCTGGAGCGCTTTAAAGGCATTCCCCGGAGAAGCTAAATGAAAAGCCAGTCACAGGTGGACACTACTAAGGGCACTACGTCCAAACGCGCCGGGTCACTGGAGGCGTCACCCTCGGAGCCCAAAATCCAAAAACCGATAAGTGATATATCTAATATTGCCAGCAGGCTCAACAGACTGTATAGGAAGGTTTTGTAAGGCGACATCACTTGCGCCGTATTATATAGAAGCGGCGTTGACTGTGCTCCGTTGAATTGGAGAAGGGTGGAGTCGGCGATAAACGATATCTATCCGAGCCTGGTACTAGTTGGTACCCACAACATGAACATAGCTAAAATTATAAACTAATTTGAGTCATAACCCAGCGACCTTTTCATTTACAAAAAAAGCAAAAAAAAACAAAGCCAGTGTATTGAGGCAAGTAGAATATGGATTCAACTGAGAGACCCGATACCGCAAAATCGGGTGACATTAAAATGGTGGCTGAAATACCAGGCGAACAATTAAAACAAGATGGAAGAAAGAAGAAACGGAAGAAAATTCAACCGAAACCAAATTTGATGAAGCGCCGTTACACGGAAACACCAAACGAAACTGAAGTTGCGTTAGGTAAATGTAGCATTTGCTGACAAACAGCTACCAAGTCAGAGAATCGACGACGTTGATTAGGGGGTGGCAAGAATCACTTACGGTATTAGTAAGAATTCGTATCATGCTCTGTGTACATCTGAGTCGGATGACGAAGATGATGGTGAAGAGCTAGTCAAAAGCCAGAGAAAGAGGGAAGAACTGGATGTCCATATACAGGCAATCCAATAAAAATGACAAGCCAAAGAAGCTGCACAGCAACAGCAGCACCTTCAACAGAAGCAACAACTTCAACAGTTGCCAAAGGGCAAGCGTTAATAGCTGCCAAACAACCAAAGCAGCAGCAGCAGCAAACACCAAAAGCAGAGATATACCCGTCAATAAAAGTCTTCGAAATGGAGACTGAGAACGTTGTCAAACTATGTAAGTTGGCCACTGAAAAACCTTATTTGTATTAAATATAAAGGGCCCTTATGGGTATCTGTCCACTGCTTAGCAGTGGCAGACTACCGCGTTATAAAAAAAGAAATTAATGATTGCGGGGACCGAGTTTAATTAGTATACTCCCAAAGGAGAAAGAAGGCAGACCATGCTCCTTAACGGCGTACATCCTGCTACTGATCCCGAGGATATCGTCGCTAAACTGCGCAAGACGCAGAGTGACGATCTCACGTTCGTTAGGATTAAGCTCTTCAACACTGTGGTCGAAGAGAGAGAATGGGAAACTTTCGTTCTTCCTCGTTCAGGTCACCCCAGACAGTGAAATCGAGAGCCTAAAGAAAATCTTAGGCTCCGGATATGTAAAGTGGGATACTTTAAAGAGGGCGAAGCACATGCTTCAATGTGCTTGTTGTCAGAGGCTTAGGCATGCCGCGGCGAACTGCAGTATGGAGTCTCGCTGCGTCAAATGCGCAGGAACCCACAAACAAGGGGAGTGTTCTTTAGGGACGGAAAAAGTTGAGGACAGAAGCATACTCAAATGTGTACTATGCAAGACCAGCGGACACTCTGCTAATTATCGGGGTTACCCAAAAGTCCACGAGATTAGAGGAAAAATTGAGGCCAAAAGAAATATTAAAATGGTACAAACGAGGCCAATGCCACGTACTCATGCTACCACTGTTACGACTCATGCTACCACTGTAGACGACCGGTGCAACAAACAGTGCCAAAAGTAGCCCTGGTCCGAGTAGCTAGGCAACCCGAATCTGGTTTGGATCTGAAAACGGTCATGCTGTCTATACTGGGGGCAAATCGCGCAGCTTCAAAAACAATTCCTTGAGCAAGCAACGAGAGTAGACATTATCTACTCGACGTTGTTCGCCGAGACAAACGGGGCTTCTCACTAATGGCTGCACTCGCTATGTAATTCGTAGAGACCGAGCCCAATTCCTCCGAGGTGGTGGGTCGCTTTCTTTATTAAAACAGACCTTTGCCATAAAATCATGTATAGCAGTGAAGTGCGAAGATTGTAAGTGCTAGAAACTTGTATTGCACGCAACCCTCTCCAAGGTGGAAAGCGATTGTATGTGATCGCCGTCTACGCACCGGTCAAACCGGACCACAATCGCAATTTGATTGCTGAGCTCGATGCTCTTCTTACTAGCCTTTGACCGAGCTCGGAAAAAAAACTATTATATCACTGCCGAGGATTTGAACTCCAAGCATAGGGAACATATAACTGATTGGTAGAGCACAATACTTACTTCAAGCTTGATTTGAATCACGAACTGCAAAACGAAGTCCTGCTGAACAACAATTATCTTCGTAATGAGATAGGTCAATGGCGATCTGAAAATCAATGTTTCACCAGATTCAGTAACGTTAATATGGCAAATAGTGCTATCGACAACGATGTACATCATATCTTGATTTCTCAAGACGATCTGCAGGGTATCCTGAGCTCGCTGAGGAAGAAAAAGTCAGTCGGAATCGATGGTATACCGAATATTGTAGTAAGCTAATCTTTACATCGAAGCCGTAAAAATGTACACAACTTTGTTCAACAACGCGTTGAGTAATGCACATTACTCGTCGCACTGGAAAACAGCTGTAGTGCAGCCAATCCCCAAACTGGACAAAGATAAGTCCATCCCTACAAATCTCCGGTCGATCAGTCATCGATCACCGGACAACCAATTCGAATTCATGATACCATACATGCCGCTTCAAAGTTGGTTTCTGACATTCAGTGGAACAAAATCAAAAATCAATGCACTGGTGCCTGTCTAATTGAGAAGGCTTTCGACACAGTTTGGTTGTAAATCATTGCTGTACGTGATCTGTGACATGATAACTGGTATAAAGTTTGTGGTGAAAAGTGGCAACGTAACTTCTAACATGGTCTTTGAAATCAAAAATGGTTTGCAACAGGGAGCGTTTGGTTCGCTAATCTTAGACCATATTGACTGCGGATCTTTTAGTTCGATGCCGCAATTAATTGCGTACGCCGACGATTTAGAACTGCACCTAAGGTCGAGGTAATAAATATATTGATGCAGCGTGACATCGATAAGGTTAAGCTATTAAGCAAATAAAATCACAGATACACACGTTGATTCGTCAGTTGTGTTTTAATTGATTTAAAATTTGATTGTAGCTTTAAAACGTCAAACTGTTTTGGTCTTGCTCTACTCCGTTGTATAATCGATATCCGAGTTCTGACCTTTTCACAACAAGGTAATGATCCAAGTCGATGTTAGCACCTCGGAACGTTCGGACATCGAGGACACTGGAGGAGTGTCTGACGTCGATTGATCTGGGGACCGCCATGTCCCTTTATGGATGTTGAGGTGTGGGAACCGCGTTCTAGTAATAGAGAGGCTACGTCCCATGACAAAGTCCACCAGCCTTAGTCCGTTACTGGACGTGGTGTCGTGGAGACTGTGTTTCCCGATGACTTTAGCAAAGATTTTTTCTTTACCCAGCTCAGCGTTGAAATCTCATAGAACGATCTTGGTGTCAAAGCTGGGGCATTGATCGTATGTTCTTTCTAGGAGATAATAGAAGTCATCTTTGCTACTATCATCTTTGTCCTCTGTCGGGCGCAAATCAGGCTGATGTTGCCGAGTGTAGGCCTTGATGCGGATTGTTATGAGGCGTCCGCTTTTATAGACAAAGCTTAAGACTTTTTGCCTAAGTCTGCCTCGAACAACAAATCCACATCCAAATAAGCTCCACTCTCTGCTGCAATCACCGTAGTAGATGTCGCAGTTTTTCATCCTCTTCTTGCCCGGCCCATTCCATCGCACTTCCTGGATGGCGGTGATATCTGCTTTATAGCAGTCTAGGGCCTCCACCTGTTAAGAGATCTCACATTCCACGTACAGAACCGAAATGAATGGTCATTTAGTTAGTATCCGAGACAATTGGTCGTCTCAGAACATATTGTGCCAGGAAGGCCAGGCCCATTTATTTTACCCTTGGTCGAAGGATCCGGATGACTCCGGCATCGGTAACCTCACTGCGGTTGTGAGTGCCGGCGTTGACCCTATATGATAGGGTTCCTCCGCCGCCAACTCTACTCCAAAATCCCGATATGACCTTGAAGGGGCTGCACCAGGTAGCTCTGGATGTCGCTGTTGGCTAATCTCATTATAAGCTTCTCCGCCGCCATCCGTAAAAAAGTTGAGCCCTGATACAGACTTAAACACTCTCCCCCTTTCTCGTTTGCAGCCGCCAATGACGTCCCACGGGGGTTGGGTACCCCATCTTCAGTCGAAGGTGCTCGGCTCCCGGATTTCACCACGAGAAGGTGAGAGTAGGAGTTCATTGATAGAGGCTAAGTGCAGACGCCTGTGCCTGCATAAATCCTTTGTCAATGCTTCGGAACTTACTTTACACATTAATCAAAATATTTATTATTTTCAAACAAATTAATTTGACATTGATATGCACTTGATAAGTTCATTATCATAGATATAAGAGTTATAATAGAATCTTTGTGTTACATTTTCTATAAGAGGGTGTAAAAGGTTGATATCAGTTTGGCTGCGAAGTCTGTGGATTGAGTTTTACCGCTGTCATACCAAACACGAGCTCCATAAAGTAAAATGGTTTGAAAGCTAGATTTGTACAAAATCAGCTTATTGTCAGCTATATTTTATCAACGGTGATAGAAATGTGTTTCTGAAAAGTTAAATTCTTATTAATTACGATTCCAAGATATCCGCAGTGCTCAGACCAGTCAATATCTATAGAACCCATTTTGAGTTTTATATTGCTTGTAATAAAACAGTCTTTTGGTCTACCTGGAAACCAAACTGCATTCGTTTTCGAAAGATTTGTTTTTACAATTAGAAAATTAATGTAAACCCTTTGAAAGTGCCGCTTGCAGCACATTAAAGACATATAGTATGTTCCAGATGCAAATATTATTCCCTAATATTATCGGCAAACACAACAATATTCACATGCTTGCCAAGATCTGGAATGTCAGAGACAGTTGCTGCAAGTATAATACAATGAGGCAGCCCATATGTGTTATTTTGTATTGCGGATTTAAAATTTGCACTTTTACTACACATTTTCTTTAATTCAAAAAACTTAGTATGGTTTTAACGGTCTCTATAGGAAAATTTAATTTAAAAAAGTTCTATATCAATACATCATGCCAAACCTTATCAAAGGTATTTTCAATATCTAATAAGACTAATCCAGACTACATGGATTGAAACCTATGCTTGACATGTTTCTTCTTGTTTTCTGATTTGATCATACGTATTGTGCCAACGCCGAAATCCAAATTCAAAGGTGGGGAGTAAATTATTCATAATTAAGTGATTGTCCTTCCTATCTTTAATTATTTCTTCTCATAGATTGCTTACAATGCTTTGGCCTGTAATTGTTGACGTGGTCTTTGGTTTACCAGGCTTGCCAATCGGAATTACCAAAGCTGTTTTCCAACGGATAATCCACCTCATCAGCTGTTCGCAAAAACTAATAAATATCCACTGGCCAGTGGATTCACAGTCTTTATCTGTGAAACGGATGTGAAGTACAAACAGCTATGAAATGATATAAAAATCTGAGGGGCAAGAAACGTAGAAGTTGCATATCTCCTCCTCCATTATCTATGTGACCAAAAATTCCATAAAAACTGCATTCCCATCTCCGAAAAAACCCTTAATGCGATCCATGCTGAAAATTAATTTTGTTTGTGTAAGTGAATCTCTGCTCTCATCTATCGTACAATTAAAAACAGACGTCGGGGACATCAATGCACTACTGCATTTACTTAACATTTCTTCGTGCACCAATATTGACACAAATTCAAAATCAACGTTTTAGAAGGTCAAATCAACAACCAATGGATCACATACTTCCTCCGCCGCACTACCTCCACCAGCACCATCGGAATCTGGAACTCGAAAACATCACAACAATCAGCTGCTTTAACATTTCTTGCACCTCGCAAAATTACACCACCTCTTCATCATCACATGCAACCTCGAACCAAACAAATGGTGTCAATGACTAGCCGCATGTAGAAGTAAACCCATGAATGCTCTTCTTCTTCTTCTTCTTCTTGTGGCGCTACAGTCCGGGGTGAACCTGGGCCCCGGTCAACAATCCTCTCCAGTTGGCATGATCTTTAGCCAGCTGCCTCCAATTTCACACTCCAAGTTGGTTGACGTCCTTCTCCACTTGAGTGCGCCATCGGGTTCGTGGTCGTCCTCTATTACGTTGTCCAACTGGTTCAGAGTCGAAGACTCTTCGGGCTGGAGTAGTGTTGTCCATGCGCTCTACATGGCCTAGCCATCTTAATCGTTGAATCTGTTGACGCCTGACTAGACTCATGTCGCTGTACAGTTCGTGGTTGAATCTCCTTCTCCAAGAACCTTCAACACAAACAGGACCAAAGATCGCAGAACTTTTCTCTCGAAGAGACCAAGTGCGTCTTCATCCGCTCTTAAGATAGTCCAAGCTTCCGCGCCATACAGCAAGACATGGATGATCAAGGTCTTATATAATATGAGCTTGGTCTTTCGAGAGAGGGCTCTATTACTCAATTTCCTCTTGAGCCCAAAGAAACAGCGGTTGGCAAGATTTATTCTGAGTTTAATGTCGGTACTGATGATTTTTGCACTATTTACTTGGGAGCCAAGGTAGATGAAGTCCTTTACTACCTCGAAGTCGTAGCTGCCTATGGTGACGTTCTGACCGAGTCGCAGATGTTGTGTGTCCTTTCTTGATGACAGCATATACTTTGTTTTGCCCTCATTCACCGCTAAACCCATTTTTGCTGCCTCCTTTTCAATAAAAGCAAACGCTTCATTGACGACTCGCTGATTTCGTCCAATCACGTCAATTTCGTCCGCGTATGCTAGCAATTCCACGGACTTTTGGAAGATCGTGCCTCTAGTATTGGCGTGTGAGTTTTGCACGACCTTCTCAAGTACAATGTTGAAAAAATCACATGACAGCGCGTCGCCTTACCTAAAACCTTTTTTGACATTGAAGGTCTCGGTGAGTTCCTTACCGACCTTGATGGAGCAGCGATATTTCTCCATCGTCATCATGCACAATCTGACGAGTTTGGCAGGAATGTCAAAATTAGACATGGCGTCTCTATACACGCTGTCATATGCGGCCTCTAATGAGGTTGAGGAAAACACGATCGGAAAAGGATTTGGCAATCTCTTGCGACTGTAGTCGGCTGACGTTAAACTTCCTCACAGTATTTCTTTGTCTTGGCGGTATTCGGGATATCCACAACCACAACCGCAACCAAACACGTCTAAAGGCATTGATAATTCACGAAATAATAACACATTTCAATGGCTCGGACCAGTAAATTTGCTTGTATGCACTAAAAGGGAATTGCCTTAAATTTGTGATATGAACATACTTAGCAGACATTAAATTTGACAAAAAAAATGTAAGCACAAAACATGTGATGTTTTTTGGCGGAGATGGCAAATGGTTTGTAAAGGTGCCCACTGTTTCGATCTGCAGCAGCCAATGAACATCCATGAAGGACTGACCTCAAGGTAAGATAATTGACGCAGTATCAGCGAAAGACGGTCAAATGCACAGAGTGATGAAGACGCAAATGTCTTACTTCAGATTCCGGTCAACAAGGCTACAGTTTTATAAAGAGGGCGACGCAAATTAAAAACAAAAACATTTTATGCCAAATTGGCCGCAAAACACGAATCGGAAAAAAATTTTAGTTTTTTTGTTTGTTATTAACAAATTAAGCTAGTTATTTCGTTATTCATTTACATTTTCTGAACATAACTAGTTTTATTTAAAGGAGATAACGTAAAATCAAGCAAAAAATCCCAGAAGTATATATTTTTGTATGTCGAAATACTGAAAAAGGGCCTTTCAAAATTTGCAAATTCTTTAATAGTTTATAACCTTGTTAAAGTTAGTTTCCTCGAAGAAATGAGCTACATATTCGAGTCTTGATTTCAATTTGGCACAAATTAATTTTGCGTGCTCCTAGTTGCAGGAACCTACGACTGGCAAGAGCACTACAGGAGCAGAGTATTTTCTTTTCTTTCTTTTCCCATGATGAGGGTCCTTAATGACGGCTTGCTGAGTCTAAGTAGACTGAGTGACCGTTTTAGGTTAAGTTATGGCCAGATTTCTTTTGTTTTGAGGCAGGTGGTGTCTTCTAGCCGGCAGGAACTTCCTCTACAAGCCAGTTCAGCTGTTTGGATACGCTAATGACATAGACTTTGTAGCGCGAAACGAGCTCGTCTTATGGTCAAAGATTTCAACGAGGACTAGACAAAATATATGCTGTCGAGCAAAGAACGAGCCGTGGCGCACTTCCTCGGCCAAAACATTACAATCGACAGCTACAATTTCGAGGTAGTAAAGACCTCGAGGCAAACGTTAACTCCACGAATGACAACGTAGTGGAGATCTGACGTAGAATCGCCCGTGGCAACCGATGCTACTTCGGTTTGGAAAAACAACAAGACTCGAAGGCCCGAAAGTTAAAAGTCTTTAAATTCGAGCATCCTGGTTCGAGAAGGAGGGGAAGACCGAACCTTTGGTATAGAGACCAAGTCATCGCAGATGTAAGACTGCTTGGCTTTGATGAATGGAATCAGCGCGCCTAGGACCGAAGAGGTCCTGAGTAAGTAAGTAAGTATGGCACAGTTTTTGCAAAACGTGGGATTGTGACAATGGTGAAATTTGTGAGTCTAACAATGGAACACTGAAATAAGGAGCCCGCCTTTCAACAAGCGGAGGAAAGGCTGCATGATGCTCCAGAAAATATAATCGATACGGACATACGGACGATACGTTTCGAGTTAAAATTCTCATTCTATGAAATCTGCGGGTGTAACCAAGTTTCAACAATTACGATCGTAGAAAATTCGTGATGTATTGTTGTATATACCGCTTGTGTTTTGGTAGTAAATGTTTAGATGACGAAGAAGCACTTTTCAAATTGGAGGCGGTACAGATCCCATATACCTGTTTTTTGATTTAAGGTGATGGGAATCGTTATTTGTCAAGCCGAGAGAGATGTAGAATTTGCAGTTTCGGAACTGATGAGAGCGTAGCCTCTACTCCTTCAATGTCTGCAGCACTAAACAGTAGATCGCAACTTTGCTTTCTTTGTTTATGCTTCGCTAGCATCGATGGGTTTTTTTTCAACATTGTACTTGAGAAGGTCGTGCAAAACTCACACGCCAATACTAGAGGCACGATCTTCCAAAAGTCCGTGGAATTGCTAGCATACGCGGACGAAATTGACGTAATTGGACGAAATCAGCGAGCCGTCAATGAAGCGTTTGCTTTTATTGAAAAGGAGGCAGCAAAAATGGCTTTAGCGGTGAATGAGGGCAAAACAAAGTATATGCTGTCATCAAGAAAGGACACACAACATCGGCGACTCGGTCAGAACGTCACCATAGGCAGCTACGACTTCGAGGTAGTAAAGGACTTCATCTACCTTGGCTCCCAAGTAAATAGTGCAAGAAAAATCAGTACCGACATTAAACGCAGAATAAATCTTGCCAACCGCTGTTTCTTTGGGCTCAAGAGGAAATTGAGTAATAGAGCCCTCTCTCGAAACACCAAGCTCATATTATATAAGACCTTGATCATCCCTGTCTTGCTGTATGGCGCGGAAGCTTGGACTATCTCAAGAGCGGATGAATACTCTTCGAGAAAAAAGTTCTGCGTTCAGTCCTTGGTCCTGTTTGCTTTGAAGGTTCTTGGAGAAGAAGATTCAACCACGAATTGTACGGGCTGTACAGCGACATGAGTCTAGTCAGGCTTCTACGGATTCAACCCCTTAGATGGCTAGACCATGTTGAGCGCATGGACAACACTACTCCAGCCCGAAGAGTCTTCGACTCTGAACCAGTTGGACAACGTAATAGAGGACGACCACGAACCCGATGGCGCACTCAAGTGGAGAAGGACGTCAACCAACTTGGAGTGTGAAATTGGAGGCAGCTGGCTAAAGATCATGCCAACTGGAGAGGATTGTTGACCGGGGCCCAGGTTCACCCCGGACTGTAGCGCCACAAGAAGAAGAAGAAGAAGAAGAGCATTCATGGGTTTACTTCTACATGCGGCTAGTCATTGAAATTGATCATTGGTTGTTGATTTGACCTTCTGAGACGTTGATTTTGAATTTGTGTCAATATTGGTGCACGAAGAAATGTTAAGTAAATGCAGTAGTGCATTGATGTCCCCGACGTCTGTTTTTAATTGTACGGTAGATGAGAGCAGAGATTCACTTACACAAACAAAATTAATTTTCAGCATGGATCGCATTAAGGGTTTTTTCGGAGATGGGAATGCAGTTTTTATGGAATTTTTGGTCACATAGATAATGGAGGAGGAGATATGCAACTTCTACGTTTCTTGCCCCTCAGATTTTTATATCATTTCATAGCTGTTTGTACTTCACATCCGTTTCACAGATAAAGACTGTGAATCCACTGGCCAGTGGATATTTATTAGTTTTTGCGAACAGCTGATGAGGTGGATTATCCGTTGGAAAACAGCTTTGGTAATTCCGATTGGCAAGCCTGGTAAACCAAAGACCACGTCAACAATTACAGGCCAAAGCATTGTAAGCAATCTATGAGAAGAAATAATTAAAGATAGGAAGGACAATCACTTAATTGTGAATTATTTACTCCCCACCTTTGAATTTGGATTTCGGCGTTGGCACAATACGTATGATCAAATCAGAAAACAAGAAGAAACATGTCATATCTTATTAGATATTGAAAATACCTTTGATAAGGTTTGGCATGATGTATTGATATAGAACTTTTTTAAATTAAATTTTCCTATAGAGACCGTTAAAACCATACTAAGTTTTTTGAATTAAAGAAAATGTGTAGTAAAAGTGCAAATGTTAAATCCGCAATACAAAATAACACATATGGGCTGCCTCATTGTATTATACTTGCAGCAACTGTCTCTGACATTCCAGATCTTGGCAAGCATGTGAATATTGTTGTGTTTGCCGATAATATTAGGGAATAATATTTGCATCTGGAACATACTATATGTCTTTAATGTGCTGCAAGCGGCACTTTCAAAGGGTTTACATTAATTTTCTAATTGTAAAAACAAATCTTTCGAAAACGAATGCAGTTTGGTTTCCAGGTAGACCAAAAGACTGTTTTATTTCAAACAATATAAAACTGAAAATAGGTTCTATAGATATTGACTGGTCTGAGTTTTTACGGATGGCGGCGGAGAAGCTTATCATGAGATTAGCCAACGGCGACATCCAGAGCTACCTGGTGCACCCCCTTTTAGAGATACTCTGACATATTCGGAGCTCACATCTAAAAGGTTGCCTTGAAGGTCATATCGGAATTTTGGAGTAGAGTTGGCAGCGAACCCTATCATATAGGGTCAACGGCGGCACTCACAACCGCAGCGAGGTTACCGAAACCGGAGTCATCCGGATCCTTCGCCCAAGGGTAAAATAAATGGGCTTGGCCTCCCAGCTAATGGTTGTGGGTGGGGTTAACGCCCTCACCACGTAAAAAACAATATGTTTTTTTTTTTTTTTTTGTATATTTTTGTTTTATTTTCTTTAACTATTCTTAAATTCTAGACAAAAATACTTAAAACTAGCTTAACGATCTTAACATCGTTCTTACATCTAACCTACTGACCCTATACGGGTACTCTGAGTTAATACTATCTTAATTTTACTGTGCCTTTCAGCATAAGCAAATTTTATTTCATTTTGTTTGTGTCTTATGGACAAAAAACAATATGTTCAGAGACGGCCAATTGCCTCGGATACTTACGGATTTACTGTTGACGACCCCAGCAAACGCACATATGACCATGCTTTTCGGTTCTGCACGTGGAATGTAAAGGCTCCCCTGGACTGCTATGAAGCAGATATCACCGCCGTCCAGGAGATGCGATGGGATGGACCGGGCAAAAGGAAGATGAGAAACTGCGATATCTACTACGGTGATTTCGCTGTTCGAGGCTTTGATTATATCAGCGAGCGCCTCATAACAATCCGCATCAAGGCTAAATCAGGAACATCAAACCGATTTGGACGATTTGGACACGCGCCGACGGAGGAGAAGGATGACGATAGCAAGGATGACTTCTATGACCTCCTAGAAAGAACATACGATCGTTCTAGGAGACAGCTGGGCAAAGAAGAAATCTTTGCTAGAGTCATTAGAAAACACATGCAATCGACCGCTAGAAACTTTGCCGACCGAGTCGCCCTGAAACTCTCTGAAAGTTCGACGCCACCTGCACATACAATAGAAGAAGAATTGAAACGTTGTCAAAAAGCCATCAAAGAAGCTGCCACTGATGTACCTGGCTTTACGACACCACCCAGAAGGAACTCATGATTTAACGACGAGTGCAGTACCTGCCTGCACTGCAGCCAACAGCAAGCAACGCTGCATCGAACAAGGAGGGCTGTTAGTGAGAAATTACGTCCAAAAGTTTTATCAAGGGTAAACAATTATCCAATGGATATAAAACTCGGACAGAATCCTGTCGGGATGGAAATGGACAACTGGGAGTAGTGTCGCAGTCGATGCTGAGAATCTGGTAAGATCATTTCTGTAGAATGTTAAACGGCGATGAGGATCAAAATACCGCTGTCAGGCAGAATGTTCTACTCAATCTGGACGATTACAGACGCGAATTCCGTCCTCCAGACTTATACGAGATCAAGATGGCAATATCAAGACTGAAGTCTATCAAAGCTGCTGAAGCGGACGGTCTGTCGGGTGAAATATTTAAGGCAGCTGGAGATGATCTGGTAGGGCGCATATACCAGCTCATCTGTAAGATATGGTCAATCCACAAGAGAGGAGACCCCTTTGGCTGCGCCAACTATCGAGGGATCAGTCTACTTAACATCGCGTATAAGATCTTCTCTGCCGTTTTGTGTACCCGCCTGAAGCCGTTCATTAATAATCTGATAGATCCGTATCAGTGTGGCTTCAGGCAAGGAAAATCCACAAAAGACCAAATCTTCACACATCGGCAGATCCTAGAAAAGACCCAAGAAATGCAAATCGACACTCACCATCCGTTCGTCGATTTCAAGGCCGCATATGACAGCGTGCATAGAGACGAGCTATACAACGCCATGTCTAGTTTTGACATTCCTGCCAAACTCGTCAGGTTGTACAGGACGACGATGGAGAACTCTGGCTGCTCCATTAAGGTCAGTAACGAACTCACCGAGACTTTCAATGTCAAAAAAGATTTTAGACAAGGCGACGCGCTGTCATGTGATTTCTTCAACATCGTCCTGGAGAAGATCGTGCGAGACTTAGACGCCAACACCAGAGGCACAATCTTCCAGAAGTCCATGCAATTGTTAGCATACGCCGATTACATTGACATGATTGGCAGAACACAGCGGCCCGTCAGTGAGGCTTTTGCTTACATTGAGACGGAAGGGGCTAAAATGGGTTTGGCGGTGAATGAGGGCAAAACGGAGCATATGCTGTCCTCAAAAAAGGACATACAAAATCGACGTCTTAGACAGAGCGTCACAATGGGCAGCTATAACTTTGAGGTAGTCAAGGACTTCACTTACCTCGGCTGCGGAGTAAATTGTACTAATAACATCAATACCGAAATCAAGCGTAGGATAACTCTTGCCAACCGCTATTTCTTCGAGCTCAAGTGGCAATTGAGTAATAGAGGCATATCTCGAAGAACCAAGTTGACTGTATACAAGATACTGATCATCCCAGTCCTGCTATAGGGCGCGGAGGCATGGACAATCTCGAAAGCGAATGAGAAAGTCCTTGGTGTCTGTCTGTCTAAAGATTAGATTTTATTAGAAATAATCGACGCACATACCCACGCATACGCCACTGGTCACTACATACTCTTATTGTGTTGGGTCTGAATATTTATTATTATATACAAGGTGAGAAGTAAGAATCTATTTATATGCGCTTGATCGGATCCCTTGACCGTTTTTTACATTACTCTAGAAATAAGAAGTTTAAGTAGAAAAATTACAGTTAAAAGATATTGGAAGAAAGATTATGTTTAAGGAGAATTTTGGAAATAAAAGGGGATTGAAGGGAATTTCAAGAAATACCAAGTTTGAGCAGAATTTTTGAAATACAAAGGGGTTCAATGAGTCAGAAAGTAATACACAATTTTAATTTAAATCATTTTTGGCTTCCGTGGGTGGGTGCGAACTTATAAGGCTTGTCTTCGAATCGCGGAGTTATTGAAAACTCGAGCTCAATGTCTGCGTTACAAATAAAAAGTATTGTTATGCCATATTTTGAATTTCTGGCGGAACATGTTGATAAAATCTATCCAACGAAGTTTTGCAAATCTCTGAGGAAATCGTTAGAAAAGTCAATTTAGAGATTGTCCTTTAAATCACTGGCTGAGTTTTGTCGCATACTTTTTGGAGCAGCAATACAATGCATAAATGAGTGGGTAGAGTTTTTTGACGCGTTCCGTATGGAGAAATTAATATGTGTCAAGTATTTATCACAGATAATGGAATGAAAGAGATATTCAACTTTCCATTGGAAAGCACCTAATCCAAAACAAAATAATATGTTACAATGTATAAACAACGCAGTTGGATGACTGCGAGCAAGAAACGTACAAGTTCCATATCTCCTCCTCGATTATCTCTGGTATTCATTAATTGCATGCAGAATACATATTCTATGTCTCACCTCTCTTTTGAACAAGATGGAAAATCCTGCTATTTAAATTTGCGTGTGTAAAAGTACTCTACCAAATCTAATAAAAAAAAACCAATGTAAAGCTATGTTAGCTATGACAACAGAAAATCAAATGTCATGAAACTTGTGATCTGAATGCATTCAGTTAGATTGTTGAAGAGAGAATTAAGTTAAAAGATAAGGACTTCTTCGAAAGGTCAAAACGAAATACTGAAGTTGTTATCACCTGTGTGAATGGTTTACCAAAATATTTAGTCGAATTTCTATAGGCTTGTTGAATCTTGTTTATTTGTTGTTTGCTTGTAAAAGCTGTTTGCGCATAGTGCAAAGTTCCACACAGTCGAATATTAATTCAATACATTGCAATGGCATTGCAAGCAGACAACCAGGAATTAAATGTGAAATCAAAGCGACCCTCGGGTGAGTCATTACTGTGAACACGAATAAGAAATAAAGTATTGATTTGTCCACTCTTATATTTGAAACTGTTGTTTAATAACCTTTTGTATACATCGCTTCATTATAGATTCTGCATTTAAGCAACAGCGATTGCCTGCTTGGCAGCCCGTCCTTACTGCTGGAACTGTGTTGCCTACTTTTTTCATAATTGGAATCGCTTTTATTCCTGTAGGCATCGCCCTTATGTATTTTTCTGAAAACGTTCGTGAGCACATCATTGACTATACTCACTGCGTCAAGTACGGGGAAAAGAATCAAACATGTGCGGACTTTTTAACTTTGTATCCAAGTTCGTCCGAATGTGATTGTCACATTGATTTCACGTTAAATAAAGATTTTTTGGTAAGTTTTGTCTATATAAGATATCCATTTTATATATCTTCTATTTTAGGGAAATGTATATATGTACTATGGATTAAGCAATTATTATCAGAACCATAGGCGTTACGTTAAGTCGCGCGATGACGACCAGTTACTGGGTCGTCTGTCACTTACTCCATCAACTGATTGCGCACCATTCAACTATGCAGAAAATAAACCAATAGCACCCTGTGGAGCAATTGCCAATTCATTATTCAACGGTAAGTTATTCCTTTGAAAAGAAAAGCCATTATTTGGATATATTACAGATACTTTGGACTTGAGGTTTGGCGGTGAACCTGTCACTCTACTGAATACTGGAATTGCCTGGCCATCAGATAAGGAGATTAAGTTCAGAAATCCACCAGGAAATCTAAAAGAAGCTTTGATAAATTTCTCCAAGCCTATTGCTTGGCAAAAGTCACTTGCGGATCTTGATCGTAATGATGATAATAATAACGGATTTCAGGTATGATATTTGCATTACAATAAGATAAAAAAAGTAAGTTTGTAAGTGCGAAGAAGTTGGTTTGTGAATATTTAGGTTGTGTGTAGTGTATTCTTGAAAACAAGAAAACTAAGACAGTGTTCCAGAATAGATTCTACTTATGGAGATGTTCAATGATAATAGTCTATTGACAGCCAAATTAAAAAAAATAATGCATTATTTGAAACCAAAAAATAAAGTCAATCAAGCTGGTATTTAAGTGGGTGATATACACAATACTCTTAAGTTAGGTTATTGGGCTCTCAGCAAAATTGCCAGAACACTTGAACCATTTTTGGTACATTGTGATAACAAGTGTCGTTAATTTAGCCCAACGGCAAATGTTGACTGGACTGGACCAGATTTCAAAACCACATACTTTAGCTTTCACTGGGGCTCGAACATGGGCGTCAGAATGCATAATACTGTTCGTTGATATTGATAGTTGACATCGAATCTAATCGTAATTGTGTATTTTTTTAATTTCAGAATGAAGATTTCATTGTATGGATGCGAACCGCAGCTTTACCCAGTTTTCGAAAGCTATACCGACGAGTAGACCATACCAAGCCCTATTTTACTGATGGACTTAGACGTGGAAACTACACACTTATAGTTAAATATCGTAAGTCAATAACCCATATACTGAGCATGTCAGTAACTATATTTTATTATATATTTTTAATTTTCAGAATACCCTGTCACTGCGTTTAGTGGTACAAAAAAAATGATTTTATCTACAACTTCAATTATGGGCGGAAAAAATCCTTTCTTGGGAATCGCATATATTGTTGTTGGCTCCATCTGTTTGATAACAGGCATTGTACTTCTTTTCATTCATATCAAATGTAGCAAAAGGTTCGTCCCATTTGATATAGTCAAAATAGCATGTACATCTGCGGTTATCGGAATTTATATTTGCTGACTAAGCTACCTCTACATTCCATTGAGTAGAGCTTACATTAATATTTAAAAAATGTTTTTTTCTCTCTTTTTAGCACCACCGAAATGATAAACGTAAACCCACGAACACCATATTCATAAATGTATCAACTTGCACCATCGTTACAAAAAGTATCCAAAGAACTGTAACGGCACTTCTGTTAACGCCTTCAGTAAATTGTATTATTTATCATGTGTATTTTATTTTCCTTAAAAATTTGAATTGTTGATTTGTTTCTTAATCATTGAAGTGTTTGCAGTGAAAGTGAAAGAAATTATATTATATATATATATATATATATATATATATATATATATATATATATATTATTTTATATTATATATATATTTTTTTTGCTTTTGTGACTTGTTTAATGTAATCAAGGGAAACAATTCGCTGCCTTATATAAAGCCGAACGTATGTTATTTTGTCGTCATGTACACATATATTTAGTGTCACATACACAGTGGAAATGTCTGGGTCAACTACATATCGTGTTGGCACTCGTGTAAATTAGATTTCAAAATAAATAAACTTGAAAAAAAAATAATAAAATTTGTTTGCTTTTGTTAAATTTATTCTACTACCTAGATTGCGGAATGCTCAGCATTTATTTGAGAATTAAAGCTGGTTTGATCTGTGTTTTGTAAACTTAGTCATTTGTAAGTTAGGCGTGTACATGACATGCGGTATCTTGAATGTCAGATCCACAGTCATAACTTTATCTTACAATTAATAAGAATAGCCATGAATATTGTACATTGATGATACGATAAGAATTCGCGATAATGCACTACGTTAAGGCCTGTATTTATGTAACGTAGGCATAGATTGTGATGTTATTTACACACAGTCCTCGTTAGTGTAATGAATATTCTATAAATCGGCCTAGTTGCTACCCGATATTATCACGCGGTTATTTTAAATAAAATTGCGAAATGAATTCTCTATAATGCAATGTTTTAAAGACATTTGTCCATTTCAGAACAACGAAACCTTACGACATCTCTATGGAAGTTCAAGTCCAAGTTCTGAGAATAAAAACAAGCATGGTTTGTATTTCAGTCTGAGTTAATATCCAATTGTCTGATAGAAGCATCTTCGAATACATTTAAAACCACAATCCATGTATGTAGTACGTTTCATATCAGGTTTCATTCAAAAGATTCGACGACCTTTGCTATTTTATTAATTTTAAATCTATTTACAATGTAATAATTCCGCCAATAACAGAATCCCTACCTCTTGGTTCGAGACAGTGTGAAAGCTGAATTCCCAGCCGATTTTGAAAGACTATACCTGCCTATACAGTCTGCCCAGAATCAAATCTTAATAGCACAAACTCAGGGTCACTATGGGGCACTTAACTAATAAACAGAAAATACAAATTAAAAATGAGGTGCAATGTACAGAACTATTCGAGGTTTATTGGGGGTGTCAACAAATATATTTGATTTGCTACACTAGAAGCACGGCTTTGTTTTTCAATAATAAAATGTTCTAAAAATCTACAAAAAAAAAAAAACTTGGATATTTATTATAAATTAAAAATCTTATATATAAGTTAGTGTTATTGACCACGTCGAAAAATGTATGTACGCATACAGGGAAAATGATGAGCAATAAGTTGTTAGTATTATATTGTATTTGTAAGGATTTTGCGCACTTCCCTACGATTCCAATATCCTCGTGGACTACGATTACTACGTAGTGATGTTGTGTTTATTATTATTATTATTTTGGTCGGAAACAGCGCACAAGTTATTTCATAGTTATGCAAAGATAAAAAGACAACATATGTAACTGTGAGAGTGTACATCATTTTTTAAAATGCAGACTGTAAGTTGATTAGTAAATTAAAAACGTGTCATGTTCTGCAAGCTGTGTATATAGCGTTACATAAAATATAACACTATTTACATAAAATGTAACACTATATAATCTATTAATCTATCCTTTAGTACTAAATCGTTTTTTTTGGGTTGTATATATCTATGAAAATAGCGCTATAAGTATGTACATATGATGATGATGATGTACAAACAAAATCAATTTTAAATCCAAGCAATATTCTCATTAATAAGTCAAAATAAGCATGAAAGAGGATATTTTGGTATGTAAATAAATAAAACACAAGTTCGTACCCAAAAGTTCAATGGGCAAACATACATATGTATGCACATTCTTATGATATTAAATAATTGCACCTTCGCTGTTTTAATTCTCAAAAGCCATGTACATATGTGTCTTTACATATTTTGTATTGTCCATACACATATAATGCATGATACACGTGACCTAAAAATTCAGGCATTAGAATGTGTTTAAGAGCAGTGTGTCAGCAATGTGTTTTTCCATGCGTAATTTGCCAATACGTTTAAATTTGATTTGTTTGTTTATTCAAAAGAAGTTAATTGTCATCAATAATATTATGTGGTACATTTATCTAGTGTAATATGAGTGAACATTTCTGTAATTCTTCCGTTTTACTTACTTACTAATGTGTGCTTTATTATTTTAAACAGGACAGGTAAATAAAACAATATATGCACTTTTGTAAAAATTAAGTAGGACCGGTGAGAATCATACGAACCTAAAACTGCACGTTTATCACATTGTTAAGTAAAAGTCCAGCGATAAAAGTACATAGCATTTGTTTCCAGCATTTTTTGTAAACATTTTGATAAAAAAAAACATGATCCTATAAATGTTAATTATTTGAATTATAAGCAGGCCATTTTATAATCTGTACCGGAAATTGGTTTAAAACGGAAGTTCCTAAAACATCTGAAAGTAATTACAGCCATCCACTAAGGTATCTGTCAAATGAAATTCATGATAAATACTAGCATGCTTACCATATCAGTAATATGTAAAAAAAAACATATTATTTTAAGCATTCCGGATATGGTACATGGATAAAGAATGCTTACTTTCAAGTGTCTGTTATCGTTTCATTATACACATGCTTAATGGTTGATGAATTGCTTGGTGATCTTTAGTTACTTTCAACGAACCAACATATTTACATACTCATGTTCATATGCATTTATGTGGAGATTTCTTATCAGATTTGTGGTTTCCTATTAAAGGACTTGTAAGATTGTATAATTCCATCAGTTCTATAATATTCTTGAAGTGAGTCGGGCGCTTGGCAGAGATGTGTTCTCTAAAAGTTATAATAAAATGATTTTCAACAATTTACAAGCCGGTCCATCATTTGGCAATCTAACTGAATTTTAATTGTTAGCTGCCTAGTGAAGGGCTTCCTTGTTCATGTTAACCATCGAATAGTATTTGATATTTTTAATAGGAATTGAATACACCTATATTATTCCGTTTTCTCTGTTTTTATTCGCCAATTGTGTCGTTAGTTTTCGCAACTATATTTGAAAATAATATTGCGATCATGAGACATTTATTACTTTTTATGTACATATAATATTTTAATGTATATATTTATTTAATTAATGATATATACTTAATAATATTTAATATTTTATTAAATGCAAAAACCTGCAATATATTTTTTTCAATAACTTTAAAGGTGGATCCCTACGACCGGAGGTTAGTGTTAGTGTTAATCGCTTATTTGAAGTACATTAAATTAAGACTTTCACGTTGGTATGTATTTTTAAAATATATGGAGGATAGATGTTTCCTGATTTTAATTCCAATTAGGACTCACTTTTATTCCAAGTGTTACTTTGAATAAAGTTCTTAACTTATATATCTTACTTATATATCTTATATATCTATCACCCATTTTCCACACTTTTGGATCATTCCCATAGCTTTTAAAAGGTCAGAAATTTTTTGTTGTGCAACATTTAACATTGCAGCCATTTGCTTTTGACTCAAAGTGTAGTCTCCATCCAATATCGTTTGCAATTCGGCGTCTTCAAACTTTTTTGGCTGTCTTCCACGTTCTTCATTTCTCACATGAAAATCATTATTTCTGAACCGTTGAATTATCTTTTGCATGTTGCTTCTGATAGAGCATAATAACCATATGCCTCGACAAGCATTCGATGCGACTTTGCAGCACTTTTCTTAAAATGAAAACAAAAAATTAATGCTTTCCGCTAATCATCACTTTCTGGTACAAAATTCGACATTTTTAACACGATGAAAAAATATGATCTTGTCTGTTCGATGACTTGATGTATGTCATAGCAAACAAACAAAAAAAGAGCTGGTTCACAACAAATGATCTTAATGCTCATTTCATACAGGTATCCCTGGTATTTATGTTTTGGTTGTGAGTAATCGAAATTTTGATTCAATTAGCACATCGTCAGATTTAAATTTTATTTGACGTTGTAGTCTTACCGTTACTGTGTCTTCAATCTGGAAAGAATTCTTTAACAAATCTCCGTCTATAAAATACGGTTTGAGATTTTGTATGTAATTGTTTAGATATTGGAATTACGAGTGCTAACCGTTGTAATTTACCATAGGAATAATTTACGAACACGTTTCATAAATTTCCGTGCACTTCCTAAATGTAGTAGATTTACGAAATGTCAGACCTTGTCATTATCGATTCGTATTAAGGGGGTGGATTTTTCACCCCGCATCATAAAAAGCATACAAAAATCACACATAGTTCACACAAATGACCACCATCTTTGAAAATTTCCGAACCTCATGAAAATGCTGTAACACACTAGGACACTATGAAAATGTGTTTGTCGTATACAGATGAGTTGTTTACAATCACCTACATTATGTGTGTGCGTGCCAATTGAACACTAGTACAATGCTCGAATGCATTTTCTCCCTAGGGCAAGTGTGGCGTATTTGGAGTCGTGCTGAAACAAAACTATTAAAAATGTCGAATTTCCCAAAAATCGCGGTTAATAATCGTCAATTAATTTAATAGTAGCGTGCAATGGTGTTGTTGAAAGTGTAATTCAGTGAAAATCATCAAAAATCACACGCAGGTGCGTACGCAGTCGTGACAGAAGAGTCCAACTGGGCTTGCTCTCAAAAAATAATTATTTTTGTTCGGATGTAAAAAAGTATAAACCAATGCCAATACTAATTCACACATGTCCAGTTGACTGATTTTTACCAACATATTCCTGTTTTTCATATCATAAAATGTGGAAATCAAGCTTTTCATTATTAGATAACCGCTCGATGGATTCCAATTGCATTTAATTGCTTTTATGGGGGCAAAGCAGTTCCAATTAGACACTGGGTAGTGGGTTTTGCCTATTGTTGAAAAGGGATGCTTCAACTTATATATATTTAGCTAAAATGAATCGGTCACATAAATTTTAACTCAGATTAAATATTGTTTTTGTTTATATTTCGCGCTTCCTTGGATTTTTATTCGACTTTAAAATACAAATCCATCAGACCATTTCTGTCATACAGGATGCTCACTGTGAGGTTGCAACACAAATTTGTTGTCTGGTTCCTTGCTGCGTCCATTATTTTATTGAAATCGGATATAAAAGAAATAAAAACAAATGAACACACGTACATATATGCAAAACATTTATTTTAATGAATATCGTGCAAGGTTTTTTCGTTGAATTCTAGGGGTGCAAAGTTGACGGATTCAAGTTATGCTGCCATCTATGTTTCGGTTACATTGGTTTGTGTTTTGGGTCAACATTGAATGCTGACTTTAATATCAAATGCAGATTTTTAATATTAAATGTTTAATACTGTATGTAACATATTCTCTATAGAGATAACAGGTATAGAATTCTTATGGATTTCGTAAATTATATTTGAAAATTGCTGAAAGATAAATCATAATTCTTTCGAAACTCCCGTTCAAATCTTTTCCACTAATTATCACATCTATATACATAGTATAGTTAGGATATAGTCGAGTTTAGATGGCCCATGTATGTACATAATCGAATTTGGATAATGCAGTCATTGGCCTTATCCCTCTGAATTGATGTATGCCGAGGCTTACGCGTGCCTTAAACCAAAACACGAGTTTTCATATTAGTCTTTAAAAATAGGAAGTTATTACTTTCACCGATACTGGATTCTTGTTTGTTAGTTTTTTTGTCCTCGGCTTCAGTGGGAGGGTTGTTTTTACTTCCACTTGCGCACACATTTCTTTATAAGGGGTGCGATGCATGCGTAACCGCTTCAAAAGGGATGATAATCACAACCCCACATGCTGTAGGAGGACTTGTACTGCGAGTAGGGTCGATTTATGATGCAAGGTAGTCGTAGTCACTGCGTCGGCGCGGCAGCATTATAATAATTTTTGTTGAACAAAAAATCATTAAAAATATCTTTAGGAAATGTGTATTTACAAAAAAAAACTGTGCTAAAACAAAAAATAACAATGTTTAGCTTAGCCTAATTGCAATAATAAGCCAAATGAAACGGCTGCGATGACAAATATAATATATATTTTTGACGAATCGTTATAGTTGTGAGGTGTTTAAACGGGTTATTGATTGCCGAGGTCACTTCAAATGAAGTTGCATTCATGTTTGTGTAATGCCAATTTTATTGTTAGGAATATATTTATTAATTTGATTCTGTATATGATTTCTAGTTAGGAAATTAAAGCAACGTGACTACATAAGACATTTATGTGTACTTAATAATAATAGCAAACCGAAATGCTTGGTGAATCGTTGATTCGGCTGGTTATTTTTAAAATTAAAAATATTGCAAATATTCGTCAATGTAAATGCAGATAGATGTAAACGTAAATGCATATATATAAAATTTGAAGTTGTGTCTACCATATTCGAGTTAGTTTGCAAAATTTGGAAAACGAAAAGACAAAGGCAATATTGCAAGCTTGGTTTTTCGAGAAATGGCTCTGTTACTCAATTACCTCTTGAGTCCAAAGCAGCAGCGATTGGCACGAGTAAATCTGTGCTTGATCTCGGTACTGGTGTTATTGTCTGTTTACTCCAGAGTTTACTCCAGAGCGGTGTTAGTCGAAGTCCTTGACTATATCAAAGTTTCTGCTGCATTATGAAGCTCTGTCAGAGACGTCTATGTTGTACGTCCTTCCGTGATGCATGGATTTTGTTTTCTGGTTTGCGGCTAGACCCATTTTAGACCGCTTCCGCTCCAACGCCAGCAAGCGCCTCATTTACCGCTCGCCTTGCTCGTCCAATCACGTTAATGCCTTCCGCGTAAACTAGCAGTTGAACGGACTTTTGGAAGATCGTTCCTCTGGTCATGGTGGAGTGTTATTGGTTAGGGATGTATGAGTATACCATGTTGGTTTTTATCGATGGTATTATTTACAAGACAATGAACCTATGCATACAGCTAGAAATTTAAAGCTATGGCTAATTTTTAACATCGCGAAACAACTTCAAACGCCCATACTCCTGATTTTAATCTTATTGATCACATACATACCATACATATGAAATTTAGGAAAGCGTCTAGAAAAATATGAAAATATGAAAATTGAGCTTATAGAATAACGTTAAAAACAATATCTATTACATGCTGCCTCTAGTCCTCCAATGGTTTATGAAACATGTAAGACACAGAGCCTCATTCATGTTTGCCTATTGGAATAAGGGTTTTAAACTGCTTAGCATACATCTGACTGTTAAATTTGTCATTTGTTCCTCACCTCGACTCTATTGGGAACTCAGATTTGGCTCACTGAAGAGCAACTATCCAATACTGATAACTCATCTAAGACCTGATTTCTGGTTGCTCAGATATATAATATATACATATATACAATATATTTATAAAATATTTAAAAAAATGTATGCAACGGATTGTTTATTATGTACTTATTCGTTGATTGTATTTTCAGATTTTTCGATATTTGAACATTTCAAACCCAAAAGTTACACCATAGTAAATAAGGATAAACACGCACGACGATTCAACATATACCAAAGATTTAGAATTACAACAGTTTTTTTAGTTGTAAATTAGATAATAATTTATAAAAAATAGATTATAGAAAATGAACGTGACCACCGTTACTACGGGTACCACTACCCACACAACCATGGATAACACAACGTACAAAATAGAAATGATCGAAGATGACCAATTAAGTATTGCATCGGATGATGATGACGATGATGTGATAAGCAGTGATGGAGTAAGCGTTTACGATGACTCGGATATTGTACATATGAGCATACAAGATGAGGTGGCAACCCAGTTAGCCGCCGCTGGTCCGGTTGGTGTAGCTGCAGCGGCAGCAATTGCCTCATCAAAAAAACGAAAACGACCACACTGTTTTGAAACAAATCCTTCCGTTAGAAAGCGTCAACAAAATCGATTGTTGCGTAAATTACGTGGCATAATATACGAGTTCACTGGTCGTGTGGGTAAACAGGCAGTGGTTTTAGTGGCGACCCCAGGCAAACCAAACACTAGTTATAAGGTATTCGGAGCTAAACCACTGGAGGATGTTGTTCGAAATTTAAAAAATATCGTAATGGAAGAATTGGAAACTGCTCTAGCACAACAAGCACCACCCCCGCCTACTGAAGATCCAACACTTTTTGAGCTTCCACCTTTAATAATTGATGGCATTCCTACCCCGGTGGAGAAAATGACACAGGCACAATTGCGAGCATTTATCCCGCTAATGTTGAAGTACTCTACGGGCAGAGGTAAACCAGGCTGGGGTAGAGAATCCACGCGTCCCCCGTGGTGGCCGAAAGAGTTGCCTTGGGCTAATGTACGAATGGACGCCAGAACGGAAGAAGAGAAACAAAAGGTTAAAATGGAAACAATTTTTAATGAATTAATTTCATTTTAATTTTGTTGATTTTATATTACAGATAAGTTGGACACATGCTTTGCGCAAAATTGTTATCAATTGCTATAAGTATCATGGACGAGAAGATCTTCTGCCAACGTTTGCCGACGAAGATGATAAGGTTACACAAATTGTTAGGCAAACAACTAGTGAACAATCAACGTCAAACGTTTCCACAATAACAACGCCCAATAATAACGTAAGTTTGATTTGCAATTTGTAATTCTAAAGTAAGTACTTATTAACGGGAAGCACATTAAATTAAACAAAAGGAACTAAATCTTCAAGCTAACAATTTCTTATATAAGAACTAACTGTTGTATTGTATTAATTTATTCATATTGAAAAATTGGGAATCCGTTAATTTATTCTAAGCCATTTTGTTTCATATTCATCATTCAAATTCATCATCAATTGTTAATTTAATGACATGGCAGCGGAAAAAATACAAAGGTTTCTCTCCATCAGATGCTTAATTGTTGATATACTGCGTCAGATTTAGCCTAGTAGGGTTCGAGTGGCTAATTAAATATATACATTTTTGCTGTATCATATACACATAAATTTATAGTGACTGCCATCTTTTTACTTCCGAAATGAATATTTAACTCTCGTAGGGTAAATTTGCTACTTAGTTCCGAATGTGTAAATATGGTACATATAATTATATTATTCTTCTGGGCATATAAATAGCAGTGTCTGGACTCGTATCAAATCTTGATCTTTAAAAAAACGATTGCTAACAAATAAAACACAAATTAATAATAGCAATTGGTGAACAATATTAATTAACATAATTGTAAAAATATATACTATAAAACACAATCCCACAACATAATATATGTCGTGTGTATTATTTAGTATAACACTAAGAATGTGAAAGTAATATAATGTATTTAATTTAATGCTGCTCTCATATAGCAAATTGGAGTCGTAAAAATGCATAACACCGGAACAATTATTCAGAATACACAATCAGTGGTCCAATCCAACAATCAATCAAATCAAGGAGGAACAAAGATTGAAATCCATACAAGTACCCCGAACTCAAATTCATCATCTGGACAAACAACAATAGGTGGCACCCAGGTTTGCCTAGACCCGATGACATTAAGTGACGTTGATGTTCGTACTAACCAAATATTAATAACTCAGTCAATGTTTATATTGTTTTGAAAATTTTGAGTTTTTAGTTTTAATTTCGTAAGTGTTTTCGTTTTTTTTGTGATAATTTGTTTGAATAATTGTTTTTTTAGTATTGAATAAGTTGTTGTATTTGTAATTACTCTGAGTTTTAGCTGCTCGTACTTTTCAAGCCGGATGTATTAACATTGAAGGAGACTGTAAGTTCTCCGACTATTATTATAAGTAGTATAGAACTCCATTACAAAAGTTTGGCTTCTTAACTGTTTTTCGCGAAACTAGCTTAACTTTAGTAATTTTAGTTAGAAAATTTACTAAAATATGGATATGTTTTTGATTAAATGTCAATAGCAAGTAGTTTTCTCCCTCCCTTCCTTCGAATACAGAGACTTAAAGGACTGTGCTGTCGGCGAATCTTTGACTGCATCACATCCTTCTATAGCTCTTAGAGTTATCGTTTAGTTTTTCCTACAAACCCCATCAAATACCAGAAATGTGGAATCGGCATTTACATTACCTCCTTCCAGCTAGGAATTTCGAACAGCAAATGTCAAGGAGGTATATTTATTACTTCGCGGTCTTCTGTGAAGTTTATGTTTGCTCACATCAAAATAATCCCCTTAAATACCTTAAATTATGTCTGCCAACCATAATGTTAGAAATAAACTACAATCCTAGAATGTTTGCAGAATTTTGAATGTTAATTATAATTTCCTTTTGGTATGACTTTTAATTTAAAATATACTGTTTGCAGCTTTTGTTTTAATAACTATTATTTTTTAAAAACTTAAAAATACTTTAAATTCTATGGTATACATGTGATTTTGTTTATAGTACACTCAGACTGTTCTATCGACCATTCAAAACGCTGATGGTACCGTTTCGTTATTTCAAGTGGACCCCAATAATCCAATCATCACGCTTCCCGATGGCACAACAGCTCAAGTTCAAGGTGTTGCAACGGTATGTTGCCTTATTAATATCTGGAAATGTGCTTTAATTTTTATATTGAATATAGCTTCAGCAAGGCGAAGGTGGTGCGACGATACAAACTGTTCAAAGTCTTTCAGATGGCCACGAAAATATGACTGTGGATTTAACTGAAGCACAAGTCGGCCAAGATGGACAGATCTATATCACAGCCGAAGATGGTCAAGGTATGTTTTGTAAAATTCTTATTATAAAAAAATATAAATTACGTGTCTCAACCTCTAAACAATAGGCTATCCTGTTTCAGTGAGTAATATGATCACTGTACCAGTTTCGGCTTCGATGTACCAGTCAATGATTGCCAATATACAACAATTGCACACAAATAGTGATGGGACAGTGTGCATAACGCCAATGCAGGTAGATTCTAATAGTCAAAATAATAATATGCAATACTATTCACTTTTATCAGCCCCGGGTAATTCAAATGGGGCTGGTACGGTTGGTATGCAGCCAACTCATGTAGGCGGTCGTATTATTCAAACAATCGCGCAGACGTTAGGGCCTACAACAACAACTCCACGTTGCCAAACTTTTAATAGTCCTTCTAGCATAAGTAACTCTAGTCACCAAAACCACCAACAGCAATCGCAAACAGCTGTTGCAAAAGTTTTCATCAGTAACAGCAGCAATACCGTTGGAGATCACCGAATAAGTACGAATAGTAATAGCATTATTATAAGTTCAAATAGCAATATTCGTAACTGTGTCGTTAATAAGAACAACAATAATACGTTATGTCAAGATAATAAAAATATTACAGTAGCATCAGTAATGGCTGCGAAAAACCCAAAGAGGCGAAAACAAACACTAAATAAAAATGTTGTTAAACAACTAGCCAAAGCTGCGGCGCAACGAGGGGATAGTGAAGAATTAGAAAACACCAAAGTCATTAAATTAGAAAAAGAAGAAAAGTGATGGTTAAAGGAAGAGTGACGTTTGATTATGTGACATATACATTATACAACCGAATCCATATTTAAGCCTCGTTTTCTTTAAATAAATTCATTCATATGAAGTAGTTTCATATCTAGTCAACAAACAAAAGGCAGCAAAAATCATTGATTTGTGAGTGGTTGAATTCTACTAGTATTTTACTGTACCAATATGCTGTAACGTTACAAGTAAGACGTTTACATATGAATATGCAGGCACATTTCCTATTTATATTATATACTTGCTTATGCTTCAATAGCTCTAGGTAATTATAACTTCTTTTTAATATTTCTGGAATGATGTCTTGACGTAAAATAATTTGACGGATGAAATAGAGTATAACTTGTTCGTAATTCGATTTATATGTGTGTAGTTAGTTAAGATGGACCCCTTCGCATTCGTTAAGATTTGTAGAGGGGCTGTGTTGGTATACAGTATAATTATATTAGTTTCCTTACTGTTGGCTTATAATAATTCATCTTGAATATGATGGTCGCGTGTCTCTCGATTTGTATTTTTTTAGATATCTATCTTATCTATCTTGTATCTTTTAGATATCTACACACGTTGATCTATTGTCTTACTTTTTATGGAAACATTTCCCTGGGTAACTTACCAACCTCTCTCTTGCCCAAATAATAGCGCAGTGTCAACTACTCCACTACCAAGGCAGGTCATTATGTTCACTGATACCAGATATACATGTTTTCATTATTTAATATTCCATGGGAGTATTTATTACTAGAATTGCATTCTCTTTCAATAGCTATAGTTCTTCGGCTACTATTCAGTGCATTACACTTATATAGGTCTTATTGAATTCTGAATACACAAAATCGTTGGCAAAATATCGGGTTATGAATTAGTCTCCATTTCATCATCTGGTAAATATTTTCTCGTTAATGAATATAGTGTTGCTGCTGCTACCGATGGGAAATGATTATTGATAAACGTTTAGCAAAATCGTTAGTATTAACATATACACATGTATGCTTAAAATATAGGATATGCTATTAATATAAGAAAAATTAAAGCCATTTAATGAAATCAAAATTCAAACTAAACCGAACCAAAAATTAGTCGTAGTCAAATGTACCAAATAAAGTTTATATATACAATTTCTATGTATATAATACATCATGTGCAAAATGTTCAAATGAACATGTAAAGTTTATATTCATATATAGTCGTATGTTTAAATTAAAAAATATTTTTTTTGTTGTAGTTTCATTTAAAAATTATGTAATTTTGCTTTAAGTAGAATTGTTTTTTATTTATTTGTACGTAGAGTAAACTAAATATATATTAGATTTTAGTTGTGATTTAACAAAAGAATTCGTAACAAAGAATTAGCAAACCAAACGAAACTATTAGTGAATACATATTTTCTATATAAACTTGATTTTAAGTTGAATCAAACATTTGAAATAAAATTTTATTTTTAATTTCTTTTACAACATATGATTTTTGTTTCTTTTATCGGATTATTGGTTCCTCTTTATTTCTTATTTTGGGGAGATAATTGAAATTTATTATATTTAATTTCGAGTAGTTCATAAAGATGTTCTGTTTATAAGACTAGTCTGTGATAAAGCTCACTCCGCATATTCCTGAATATGCAAATATTCTTGTTGTTGAAACTTTTGAACGTAAAAACGTGTTTCGTCACGTTCCCTTTCTGCGTTAAGAAAGCAACGATTGAATACATTAGAGCTGTATATGAAGCCTAAACCAACAAACAACGAATATTTCAAACTAAGCCCATGCCCAGTCGCAGCGGTGTCTATTCTAGCTTCCTATTCCACTCAATGCAGCATGGTCAACTATTTTTCTGAATATAACAATCTTCTATACACAGAAATGCATTGGAAAAACGGGTGGTAGAAGTTGTTAGTTGTTAGTTGTGTACGACGAGGAGACCTTGCTGGAGAGAAACCTCACTAGCTCTGTCTAATACAGTCACACATATTTTGATGAAAATTAATATAAAGGAAACTAAGTACATATGGGAAAAGAAAAATGTGTAAAAGTAAAAATAAGTTACAAGAGTTTCCCAATACTAGCATACTAATTTACTCTTATAAGCATCAACATAGAAAACAACAATGGATAATAATACAAAACGCATTGAACAACGGTTTACAAATGCACGTGCTTCGCAATAATTCGTGTTAATTTTTAATTTCATTTTTTTCAGTTTTTGATTATTTAACGAGTTTTTGTTTTCCGAATTGCTCTCTTTTGCGGTTTTTTAACTTTATTTGCAGATATGATTTTTTTAAAATTTTTGTTTTTGCAACCAAGCTAAAGGTATTTGTTTTTGTTGATTATATTAAAACAACCTTTTTGGGGAATACGAGCCTTATAATTGTTTTTCTTTTATTCTCGATATATAGGTAGAGAATGGAGATCATATGGAAACGATAACTGTCTCGCCGGGTATGCATCAAATGATGATTCAAGGTGCACCGGGAACTGAACCACAAGTCCTGCAAGTGGTTAGTTTAAAAGATGCGACGCTGTTATCGAAGGCTATGGAAGCGATAACGGGGAATGTTAAAACGGAAGACACAATTTTAATGGAACAATAAGAGTAGAAAAATAACGTAAGGTTCATAGATGCAATATGAAATCGGATAAATAATTGTAACGCGTATTTTATGATTTCGATGACGAGTTTTATTTATTTTTTGTAAATATGTAAGTACCTGACCGATAGAGGTTTATAAAAGCATTTTACCTTGTACACATGCATACAAACGTAAGCATTTGTAAATATCTATACAGAAAATAAGATTAAATATATACATATATTTTTTATTTATTTTATCAATTTATTTTCTATATTTGTTTGAAACAATTTATTTCATTAATAATACTGTAATAAGTGGGTAAAAATCTATTTTTAGGTTTAAGAAAATTGGTGGTAGAATAATTTTATTTTATATAAATACTCATTGTAAGTATGTGTTTGATGTAAATGTTTTTTTTTGTAATTTCTGGCACAGTTTTCTTTAATTGTAATTGACTAATAATGTACCTACCCATCAAGTCAGATTTTTACGCTATGTATTTCAGTTTTTCGTAAAAGAACGTAATAAGGGATAAGAAATTTCAAGTCATACATTTTCTTAAAGTCTACATTAAATTAATTAGTTTTCTTTAATTGTAATTGACTGATAATGTACCTACCCATCAAGTCCGATTTTTACGCTATGTATTTCAGTTTTTCGTAAAAGAACGTAATAAGAGATAAGAAATTTCAAGTCATACATTTTCTTAGTCTACATTAAATTAATATATAAATAAAATTAATATTACAAAACGATAACGAGGATAAATGAAATTGAATACTAGTTAAAATTACAACTACATTTATAATCTTTAATATCGTTCAATGACGAATCAGTATTAGCTATTTATGAAAATTGTATATAAAATAAAAACAAATGCAGTGCGGCGGGCATGTTGTCACATATATTTAGATGGAAATGCTCGGGGATAGTGTAATTGATGATATTTACAGTTCGTGGCACATTTTTTTCTCGTGCAGCGTACGACAAAAGCGGAAATGTACGAGGGAGAACGGCTAGCAGAATGTAATTGGTTTCAGAATTATATAAAAATCATCATTATTTGTCACTTAAACAATGCAGTGTGACCGGCTATTTTATTTTTTCCTAAAGTGATTGAAATATAGTATACATATTTGATGCATTTGACATTAAGAATAAAAAGACCACTAATTCCAGAGCATGTTCTTACACTCACAAGGTTAACATCAATATGGTGCTCTTTCTTTTCCATATTTGAAAAATCTTAATAGATTTTAAACAGACAACATTTTCGAACATAACTAAACTGCGTTATTCTTCTGAAGGAATACGAATCTAATTTCATATAGATTCACATTGTTCTCCTCAACATCTTCTGAATTCGCTTACAAGAGATTTTGAATAAAGACATTTCAGTGCTTTAAAAACGCTAAATGATCGTGAATGAAAATTAAGGTATTGACGATCAGCTAGTACTATATTTAATATTAATATTATCTAAAATTAATATCTGCGTACATAATTTTCATAGAAATACTTGTGATTATATGCCTGCACGACTACGCATTAAAGCTTTGAAAAACGTTAATGATTATGGTTTTGTTTGGTACTCAAAAGCTCAGCTAATTTGAAAAGTGCAACGAAAACGTAGACTATTAAACGAAATTTTAGTCCCAACAGAATTCTTATACCGATATATCTTTCTGTAACATTTAATTTTGTACAAAATAAATCTACAGTTTTTAGTTTTCAATTTGACTTGATTCATGACATGGCATTTAATTTTTGATGCTCTTTGTCGATAATAAAAACGCACAAGAATCCATTTATGTTACGCTAACATCGCTAATTATTAAGTTATGTTTGTTATCATACAGTTTAATATTTTTTCATAATAAATAAGGATCAATTCTCGCTTAATGTCAAATATTATATATGCAACTGCAAATCTATGTTTTTCATTCTTTCTTGAAAACTATTTTGTGTTTTAAAAGTAATTTGGAGAGTATATAATTTTGATATACAAAGACTTTCAAAGCTTGATAGCGGTATATTTGAAAGTACATACATACATGCATATATGTGGTAACCGAAACATACTCAGTGTTATACAAAAGCTGAAATTTCTTTATGCGAACAAGTATAAGCCATATACGATTTCTATTTCGAGAATATAATTCAAGCAAAAATAATTTAGTAGCTAAATACATTTCTAATTTCGAAGATGTTCTTGTATATTTTAATATTTTCATAAAACATCAACTGAAATTGTTAAGAAAGTATGTATAAGTAGTGAATTAATTAAAAAAACAATAAAAACAGTCAGTATATATAAGTAAGGAATTAATATATCAAATTTAAGGCCATTGTTTAATAAACGTATTTTCCAAAGAATATTAGACATAAGAAAATTATTACAAATTAATTTTAATAAATGTATAAAATTTCAGATTGCGCATATTTGTTTTAAATTTGTAGCAAACCTATGGTATAGGTTAGGTTTAGTTATTGGGCCGCGAAATTGCTACCGGAATTGCCAACATACTTAGGCCATTGGTCACTAGACCCGATTTCAAAACCAAAGCATATTAACTTTGGCTTTCCCTGCTGTTCGAACCGGGATCCTTATAACCAAGGACCGGCACTCAACCAACTGCGTCATCCAGCCGTTAAAGTTTTGGTTAAGGTTATGCTCTATTATACTTACTAACGAAACATAGTCATATAATCTTGCATTTAAATTTATTTGAATTGGAACAGGATATTAAAAATACATTTTTAGGGTCGCGAGCGTAAAGCAAGCACTAGAGATCTCCACATTCGATGCTCCATCATCGACTCAAACTTATCAGGATTTATGCCCAGGCGCAAACATGATGGAATCGCATTTCAGGCACCCCTCGGAAGTCGTGATATCGTTTTGGTTTTATTTTTTAATTCATTTACTTACATGCTAGACGAAAATGCTTAAAACTAGCTTAACTAACTTGACAAATGCTCTTATATCTAACCTACAGACCCTATTCTATGCTATTTTAATCAAACTTTCTACTTTCCGCTTATGCTACGTTTTTTCTTGTTTGTTTAAATGGCCAAGAAAACTGGTAAAAAACTTTTCTATATAATTATATCTAATTTAACTAACTTTAACTAACATTAAAATTTAAGACTATCTTAACTATGTCCGTAATAGTACGGACGCGTGCATCAGGTCGTATATGTTATATATTAATCATATACATACATAATGTATCCGCCGCGGTGTACATTTTTATTTTTTTACCATGGTCAATTATCGCGTCATTTATGGTAGAAAGATGGGGGATTAGTTTTGGTGTAACCACCAGTAAAATTGCCGTTCTTTGGCAGACTCCCTCAGAGTTCGAGAGTACTACTGAAAAGGAGGATCCTCATGACTGCGAGCGACATACCGTTCATATTGAACTCGCATGTCCACTGTTCGGCGTACGATATGGAAGATTACAGGACATCCGTGTGGATAATGTCTCAGGTCAATTGTGTCCAGATAGAGGAACGCCTAGGGAGGAGTAAAGTCGGTAAAGCGCACTCTGTCATGATACATAACGTTGGGGTAGTAAGCCCCAAAATATTTATTTATTTCCCCGACCTTTGGACCTGATCTGTACGCCACTAAATCGTCGGCCACCGCAATTAAGTGCGGCATTGAACCTATCAGATATGCAGTGAATATTGAAAACAGGATCGGCGAACCAACCGCTCCCTGTTGCCGACCGTTTTTTATGTCAAAGACCGTGTAAGAAGTTACATCGCCACTTTTCACAATTCAATTTTTACCTGTTATCAGCAATGGTTTACTTATGCCTAGCCTGGGCAGTTTGAGGAAGAGGATTCTAACAAAACGGTTTCGAACACTTTCTCCAAGTCAATCAGGCAAGCACCCGTGCATAATTTTTTGTCTTTATTCCACCGAACGTCGGGCACCAGTTTGGGAAGATGGTGAGTTAAAGATACCCTGGAGATCTTCTTGAGAAATCAAGATGTGGTTTATATCATTTGCAACGGCACTACTTTCCATGTAATTGTCATTTAACCCTGTGAAACCTGGATTCTCAGATAGCCATTGACTGGTATATAGATATTTACAAGTGCAAGTAAATACAAACTGTATGTTCATATCCGGGTTGTTAGATCGTACAGCCCAGATTTTATTGCCCCAGTACAAGCTTATAGACAGACTGTATTTTATTCGGATTAAATGTTGGGGGTTCTTGATCTCGGACTTCAGTGCCCTGAAGTTTGTGTTTTGTGGATATGTGAACTGTCTGTACAAGAGTGTGAGTCTTGACGGCAGCCTAGTTTTGTGCGCGTATAGTGCGTCAATGGTGGCATTTCGATAAACATCGCTGTCATCGATTAGTATTGCCTTTGGAACAGTCATGTCCATGGGACGTTTGATGACGTCATCCATTCGTATGGGGTCCCTGTCGAACTCTTCGTACGTAAGGTTTCTGTTAGTAGATGGATCCCACTCGAACGTATTTCTGTGGATAAAGTGTTGGAGAAACGTGGCCAGCGGGCTTTATTGTAACTGTAAGTGTGCCTCTGGACATATTCCACCAGTTCTTATACATCGTTTGGGAGCTGAATAGCCACGAAGAGTTAGCTAAGCAGATCCGCGTGTGTCTTTCCATGTCAAATATCGTTAGTCATTTGTCGATTATCAATATCTCCAGATAGGAACCGCTTCTGGGATACAATGGCTTATCGGTTGCAAGCAAATCTAGCTTGAATTGAATATTGTGCTTCACCAACCAGTTATACAGTGGGGTCTCCCTATCGTTGTGCACTCTATTGCCCCTATCTCTATGCTTGGAGCTTAAATCTCCAGCAAAAATGTAATAGTTTTCCTCCGGGATCAGGCGAAGGCTAGTAAAAATAGGATGGAGCTCTGAAATGAAATTGCTATTGAGGTCAGGATTGTCAGCTGCATAGATCGCTATCACATTTAACCGCTTTCCCCCCTCGAGCGGAATGCGTCTAAGCTACGTTTTTAGTGATTTAAAGGTTAAGTACGTTTTAAAAAGAATGTCTTTATTTCACGAATGTGGTCTTAAGACTAAATTTACAATTTTGCTTAACCTAACATGAAGCTTACTTTTAGATATAAATGTGCTGATCACTTCGGTCATCATATTCCATTTGAACGTCGGCAGTATGGCTGACGGTGCGAACAGAAGTAAAATATATTTGTTAACATATTTTCGATGATCTTCGGTGTTCTACTGTCGGCTCATGTTTACCTATAACACCTCCACGGCCAGAAAATGGACTCTCCTGAGATCTATTACAATTGAGTTCCGTTCTTCTTAGTTTCAAAGTTATAAGTATTATTATAATTAAGACAATAGTTAAAATAGTAATATTAATATCGTGAGAAATATTTTTATGAAACTACTTCCTTGCTTTCATATCGTCGCAAATAATTAATTTAATTAATTTAAATTTAAAATAGTAATATTCATAACGTAAGAAATATTTTTATGAAATTAGTTCTTTGCTTTCATATCGCCACAAGTAATTTATTTAATTGTTTCATTTCAATACAAATTATTGAATTATAAAAGTATGTTATAGTATGTTATTGAACAATTATACAAATTCAGTAAATAATTTGTTTGTTAAAATTATAATTCTATTGTCACAATTTTAGAGTAACCTTTCCTTAAATGCATTACTTCAACTTTTGTTATGTTATTAACACGATATTTACAATTCCTCTTAAAAACACAATTCGTACTAGGTTAAGACAGTATCCTCTTTACAAGTTAAAATAGAGTCATTAATTTTTACAATGTATTCGATACTTTCATCTATTTTAATATTATTTTTATTGGGTAGCGGTGTAATCAATTTTAAATCTGTTCTGCATACAAATTTGGTATTTTACTGCAATAACGAGATATTAATCATTATATCTAAGTATGTACTTTATAGCTAAGAGATTATAGTTCGTTGATAAGAACTTCTCTTCCGTCTTCATTAAATTATTTTCTAATTTTATAAGAATTTGCTGAATTTTAACTGGGCTAATAATATGTAGTATGATCGTAATTCTTTATTATTTGAGTATGCTTACTTTAACAAAACCGGAGCTACTACTAATTTTTTCTATCATTAAACTTGCATTGATTCTCGATGTCAGCAGTAACAATATTATCAATATCCAGTTGGCCAGTGAATTTGGTCGGACGTTTAAAATTTATAGGTTGAATATTTTCTAAGTTTAACTTCCTATGCCTAGGTTGATTTTTATGTCTCAATGCCCGGTAATTTTTAACATAACCTTCTGATCCTCTCTTTGTACAATTTTCCCTATTCCTATTTGCCTATAGAATGTATGAATTTGTTATAAAATTCTATGCATTTATACAACTTTTCTTGCACTGTAAGATTGGATTTTATAGCTTCAAATACTATAATTTCTCACTAATTGTATTGTGAATTCTCTTTACATATGTATTTCCGGTATGTTCGGCTTTGTAAGAAATAATGAAATTATTTTTCGAATTAGTGTAGGTGTCCATGTGTATAATCTGATTTACATTTTGCGGAGTTTCGGTGATATAAAGGGTGATTTTTTAAAAGCTATAGGAAAGTTTAAAAAAAAAAAAAATAACACATGAAATTCAGAAAAATGCATAAAATCTTTATTTTAATCGGTCCATATACGGTGCATATAATTTAATGCTTAAAGATTATTTCATGCAAATGTTGGCCTTGACTGCGCCTCAAATGGTCCATCCGCTTAGTCCAATTTTGGCATACTCTTTCCAACATTTCGGCCGGTATCTCACGAATAAATGCTTCGATGTTGTCTTCCAATGCGTCAATCGAAGCGGGCTTGTCAGTATAGACATGAGCTTTAACATAGCGCCACAAAAAATAATCAAAAGGCGTTAAATCGCACGATCTAGGCGGCCAATTGACCAGTCCCGAACTTGAAATAAAATGTTCACCGAACTCGCCTCTCAATAAGTCCATTGTTGCGCGTACTGGCTACATTAGTAGCTCTTGTAATGCTTCTGGCTGATATTCACTCCGAAATCGACAATTCTGCTTATTTACGTACCCATTGAGCCAAAAATGAGCTACGTCGCTGAACACAATTTTTCGGCTAAAAAGTGGATCTGAACTTTCTTAACAGAGCACATATTTTGATAATAAAATTAATAATCTGCAAGCGCTGTTCGTTTGTAAGACGATTCATGGTTTAATTATAGACCAAACTGAAGATGTTCGACAGTGCAACAAAACACGAAACGTGAGTCAGCTGTTTAAACCATTGTTGCCAAAAAGATAATAGCTAAAAAATCACCCTTTAGTATTTAGGTTTGGTTGGTTTTCTGTCATATTTAGAAAGATTACATACTTATTTTTTTTTATTTTATTAACAGTTTCAAGTTTTTTATGTATATGTATTTCTTAAGAACTTCATAATTTTTATTTATACCTGCCTGCATTGTTTCGCATCTATGGTACTTATGAATTTGTTTTAAGGCTTTATCTTCGTCTGTCATATCTTTAGCATTATAGGAGCATTTTACGAATTTAATACTTGTGTCAAATAGCTCTATAAGATTCAACTGAACCAAATTGTACTCACGCTCCGTGAGCTCGAAATATATACCTATTTACTTTACCCTTTTTTAAAAACCTTCTAACATAAACCTCCGTCATAAAATCATTTTTTATATCTTGGGAACATATGTATATTTTTCTTTTTTTATCACCTCAGATTCCTTTATCTTGTTATTTGTTAAAATTATTTGTGCAAAGAACCTGTTAATTACAGTATCTAGTATTGGAATATGATGAGCTTGTTCCTCCTCTTGAGACTGGATTGTGTTATCCAAGCTCATTTGATAAATTTCATACACTTTCTCTTTGGTTCGGTTAACCGTCTCTATCAAATTAATTTCACCTGTGTCTGGGTTTATTCTGCCTTAAAAAAAAGTCTGCCGCCTTATTATCCTTGCCCTTAATAAAATCGATGTTAATATTAAATATTACATACTCCTAATTTCAGAAGCTACCTTTGTAAGCGAAGATCCTTCCCTTTATGCTTTAACCATTTAAGGAGTTCATGGTCTGTCAATAAATCAAACTTTCTTCCCTAAATATACGGCCGAAAGTAATTTACAGCCCAGACGATTAAATAACTCTTTCTCTGTCGCTGAGTAATTCCTTTTATGAGTATATAAAGTTCTGCTAGCATAACTGATTGGGTGTTCGTCTTGAGGCAAAACAGCACCTTAAGCGTAATCGCTAACATCGGTAACTAACTTAAACTTTTTGTTAAGATCTGGGTACCTGAGAAATGGTGTTTCGGTTATATAATAATATGGGTGGCGCTACAGCCGGAAGGGGCCTTGCTTCTCAGCAACCACACGTGTTGTGCATGCTATTGTTCTCTCACGAGTGGAAGGGACCTACAGTTTTATGCCGGATCCGAACGGCTTTGTTTGAGAAGCTTTTTCTAGACAGGAAATACTCTTTGAGCATTGTCAGTGACTCGAAAGAGGTGGGGCCGTGAAAATTATTTCTGTCACTCAGAGCTGGAATCGAACCTACGACGTCGAGATTGGTGGTCGACGCACATACCCACAACGCCACGGGCCGGTTAAAAGTCTTTTTAGTTTCTCAAAGGAATCTATGTAATTACAATCGTTCTTATTGATTTTTGCGTTAATTTTTAGATACTTAGTCATGCCATGTGCAATTTTTGCATAATCTCTTATGAACTTACGGTAATATCCCGTAATGATTTGTTTAGAGGTTTCTGGAAGTTTCTGAATGCTATCAATTTTGCTCATATTAGGTTTGACTACCTCAGTGGTCATAATATGACCTGAATATTCCGTTTCTCTGGCAAAAGATTTGCATTATCTATTTGTATTTTTAAATTATGTGTCCTGAGTTTATTAAGAACATTCTTAATGTTTTCAGCTGTTCATCAATATTTGTACTGAATAGTAGTATGTATATCATATGTATATCATCAGACGCTGAAAGGTTGTCGGAACATTTTTAAGGCAAACTAATAAATTTATAATGCCCTAATGGTGTAGAAAATGCTGTTTTCTTTCGATCCTCTTCTCTGATTAGATTAGCCATGGCTAAGTCAAGAGTTGTAAAATACTGGGCTCTACCCAATTTTTCTAGGATATCCTCTATATTTGGGATCGGGAATTTATCGTCAACCGTTACTTCGTTCAGTTTACGGTAATCAATGACAATTCTCCAATTCATTATCCCAGAAGTTTGCTGCTATAACTCATTTCCTTAATTTGCCTACTTATCTCTTGCTCATGAACTTGGGAGTACCTATAAATTTTTGAATAAATGGGATTGCTACATTTTGTTATGATTTCGTGTCTTATCTCATGAGCATGGGAACGCGTTTGACCTTGTTGGAAAAACAAATCACTATCATCTGATTTTCAATTGTTCTTTTTCTTCGATATTCATGTCTGTACGTTGAAGAATTTTAAATACATTTGCTTTCGGATGTTCTAGTATATGGATTTTGTTTTCCATATGAGGACATGAATTATAACACTTTATTTTGCTTCTATTCACTTCCAAAATTTCTTCATCTAAGTTACATTTGCTTGAAGTGTAACTATTGCTTGGAGTGGTTTAAGCAAATTTATATCCGATGAGTCTATCGAATTCTTTATTTTTAAAAGTTGTAAGCTTCCAACTCATCCATTTCTTTTCATTAAATTCTAAAGGAAACTCTGTTATTATTTCTGAATCAACCATTGTTTGATCGTTAAGAGTATAAAAATTAAATATTTTATCTAGTTTTAATCTTTTGTGTTGTGTTAGTTTATTTTTGTCCAATAACGCTGTTATCGAACCAGTATCTATAAGGCATTTGAATTTAGTGTTTCCTATTGTTAATTCTACTATCGAAAGGTATGTCCTGGAGGCGGTAAATGAAAATGTACCTCTTTCGATTCTTGACTCTGTAAATGACCTAATTCCATCGGCTCTACTCTGTTTCGATTACTAAACTGTGTTGAATTCCTGTAATTGTTATTTCTATACTGTCTTGAATTTCCATTAAAATTCAGATTATTAATATTTCTAAACTGCTCCGAGTTTCTATTAATGTTTTGGTTATAGTTTTGACTAACCTGATCGGAGTTTCTTTCACGATTTTGAATTGGATTATAAGATATACCGCTGCTATTTGAATTATAGTTGTAACCTCTTTTATCTTGAGTGTATTGATTTATATTTCTATTAGATGTATTTTGCCTAATCATTCCGTTTTCTTCCAAAGTAAGGAAGGCTTCTCGGAGATTACTAATATTTCCGCTTACAATTATACTGGCTAAGCTCGGATCTAGACCATTAATAAATGTTTTTAACACTATTGATTCATTCACTGGAAGTGAGAATTCTACTGGCTTCTGCTTACCAAATTCGTAATTGGAATTAAGATTGTCTAATATATCTTAAATTTATTAAAATATTCACTCAGATTATTATTATTCTTAAAACTAACGGCTTGATGATAAAGTCTGTGGTACGGTTCTGGTTAACTTTGTTTTTATTTGGACTAGTCCCAAAAGTATGAATGGATTGTGCAGCATCTCCTTGAATTTTATTTATAACACTTCTTTGCAGTATAAAATTGTAGAGGCCTTGATCTCCTTGGAATAATGGTAAAATCAGTTCCACTTCCTGTATGAACGATGTAAGTTCGTAGCTATTCGTAGCCATTATTTTATCTGTTTCTCTTATCAGCTCTACAGCAGATATTTGGTATTGTGGTACTGGATCTGGTTCTGGTGCTTTGGTTGTGTTGGGACTGGTGGAGGATTCATCTCGATTTCTTTCGGTAGTTCTTGATAGGGTTTAAATGTCTCTTTTATTTTAACTGCTTTTGGTATTAAATTATGAAATAAAATAGAAAAATCACTTATTTCGAGTTCGGAATTCTAATCTTTGGATTTAGAATCCTACCGTATTTCGATCTTTTGTTCTGACAGTTTTACTCTACAGTTTTCGTTTGGAATCCTAATCTTTGGATTTAGAATCTAATTTATATGATTACGTTTTTATTGCTGATATTTAATGATCAAAATCAAATAAAACATGCCAATGTCAATTTATTGTACTAAACTCATTTAAATGTACAAAACGCGCCAACGATACTTCGCGCTTGGTGGTTGTCGACAGAAGAGGACGAGCTATCATCGGGAATGAGCATTGAGGTTGATCGAAAGCAAATAACACTGCATTTCTCTCATTACGCTCAATTGCAGTGTATGTTGTGAGTGCACCAAGAGCGAAGCATACAAACAAGCAAAAAAAAAACAATATGAAAAACTATAATAGAATAGGGTAAATAACAAATAGATTGCTAAACACGCCGCCGCCGCTGAAAGAATTTCGGGAAGTGGGTAGAATCGCTACTTTGGTGATGGGCCGCTTAAATATGCCATTCTTAGTACTCAGCGGTACCAAGCTTAGTCCCAAGCGGGTAGTTGGTGTCTCAAGCGTACTCGATTCTGGAATTGCAGTAAATGGTTTACCTATCAAAAAATGAGGTGTTAGGGGAGAAGATTTAAATCAGAAGACACACAAGGAGGCCTAGAGTTCAAGATGGCTTCGATTTGGGCTAACAGTGTGCACATTTCTTCAAATGTTAAAATATTACTGCCAACTACTCGACGAAGATGTTGCTTCACTAATTTCACCCCCCCCCCCCCTACAAAATTTGGGCTGTGCGGGGGAATGAAATTCCATTCGATGTTTTCAGTTGCCAACGTTTCGACAACCCTCGTTATATGTGCTTGTGATTGCACCAACTTGTGCATTTTCGATAGAACACGAGCTTCTTCTTGAAAATTTGTTCCATTATCGGAATGGATCACGCTACATTTACCACGCCTCGCGATGAATCTCTTCAGCGCTGCCAGGCCTTCATAGCCATGCAAATAAACAAGCAAATGTATCCTTTGAACAGTTTAGGCTTTCTTCCTTTGGACACACGAAGAGTTATTGGACCTGCGTAATCACATCCGGTGTGTTCAAATGCAAAGGATGGATTTACCCGTACAGATGGCAAATTTCCCATAAGCTGAGTAGACATAGACTGTCGTTGGCGAAAACACGTAATGCAGTCATGCACCAATTTCCGAATAAGGTTTCTCCAATGATCCAGAATTCTTGGCGAAATAACGCGAACAGCCCCGAAACACCAATATGCATACAATTCTTGTGTACATCTACGAGAATCAATTGGGTAACGCGGTGGTTTTTCGGTAGAATGATAGGATGTTTTACATTATACGGAACATGTGCAACATTCGAAATCCTGCCACCCACGCGTAATAGACCAACATCATCTAAAAACGGCGACAGCGAGAGCAATTTAGAATTCTTGAGAACGCACTGATTAGCATTTAGGGTAGTTATTTCAGTCTGAAACCCGCTTTGAACCCAGAGAAGAAAATCTTGTTTAGCAAGACGATGTTGCGAAAGTGTTAAATGTCCACGTTTTCTTTCGACTTCAGACGACCGACACAACCGCACGAAACGACGAACATACCCGATAATTCGAATAAACCTTTTCCAATTTGAAACCCGAACCGAAAGATCAATAAAATGTTCAAACGACACGGTAACATGAGCCTTAATTGCCCTTCTTTCTTCAGGTATATTCTCAAGGGTAATTTCACCACCAATATTCATACGATTTATATAACCATACCGGGCCCTTCCACCATAACTCAAAGTCTATTAGGGATTGGGAAGCAAGTCCTCTGGTCGCACAATCAGCGGGATTTTCCGCAGAACGCACGAAATTCAACGAAGAACGCGGCAACGTCGAGATAATTTCGGCGGTACGATTGGCTACAAATGTACTCCATCGCCGAGGAGGAGAGGACAGCCAATATAACAAAATCTGCGAATCACAAAACGCCCTAACTTGAATCGGTATTTCATTCAACGATGATCGAACGAGTTCCAATAGGCGACACAACAGCAGAGCTCCGCAAAGTTCCAAGCGTGGAATTGACAATTGCTTCACTGGAGCAACCCGGGTTTTTGCTGCCACTAATTCTACCTGAACAACACCATCTGGCCCACTACTACGACAATAAATCACAGCTGAATAAGTCTTTTAAGAGGCATGTGAGGATCATATTAACTCCAACGTCTTAGAGTTTAGCGTACACCTTCAAGAAATTCTACAGTTTTCAAGATAGGTCCAATTCTCCCGATAAAGTTTCCATTTCTGTGCTATTTCTATTGGTAAGGGATCATCCCAATCTACTTTCGGCCTTGAATCCCATAGCTCCTGAAACAATATTTTCAATGCTATAGTGGAAGGAGCCAAAAAACCCAAGGGATCGAAAATCTTTGCCGTCTCAGACAGTAATTGTCGCTTTGTAGGCCTTGCTTGTTCAGGTAAATTAATTTTGAAAGAAAAGGTGTCACGAAGTGGCTTCCAAATCAAACCCAGAATCTTGGTGAACTGCGCAGAAGTCTCCAAGTCCAGTGAAATATCTTCCTTACAATCGATTTCTCGCAAAATCTCCCAACAGTTAGAGCTCCACTTATTGAGTTGTAGACCTCCGCATGATAGCATTTCTATAATTTGCCTTTTTAGCTCCAGAGTCTCGGACAACGTATCTGCACCGGTCATTAGATCGTTGACATACATATCGCGTAAAATAGCATGCGATGACTGTCTGAAGATTCTCTCCACACAATCCTTTGAAAATTTCGATGTTTCGGATGCATCCAAATTTGGCGAGACATTTTAACAATGTCAGCGCAGAACACAAACCGATGCAACCGGAATCGTAAACACACGTTGATCAAATTACGTTGAAGAGGCGTTCCAACATGAAGCATTTCGTTAAGGCTGCAGTTGTTGACATCTTTATAGGAACCATCAAAGACTACGGGAATTTTGTTCACGACAACCGCGTGATGAGGTAAATAAAAGACACTCCCCGGGGTGGGCTCTACTTCATCATCTGGTATGCGCACCATGTGTCCTAACTCCAAATAAGTTCTCAAAAATCTTTGAAAATTTACCTTCAACCACTCGTCACGTCAAAACCGGCGTTCCATAGCGAACAGTCTTGACAAAGCCTGCTATGGTGTTGGCAAATTTCACATTCTCCTGACGAAATGGAAGTTCCACCATATATCTATTGTCCGACGTTCGTGTTTCATGAGCAACGACCTTTCTTTCATTATCAGAACGATGTGCACCTTGCTAAATACTCCACGCCTTATCAGCTCCCAACAGGATATCGATGCACCCAGGCTTTTGGAATCCTGCATCAGCTAGTGGAAGGTCTTGAAGGAACGAAAGGTTAACACATTTCAATGAAAACGATGGAGTTTGAGATGTAATTTTGTCTACGATGTAGGCCTTGATGTCAACGGAATGCGAATTAATGCAAGATCGTAATGTTAAATTCACCACACCTTGGGTCACGCTTCATCTGACATGATTCCGGATATAGGTAGCCGAGCATGTGTGCAACGAAAACCAAGTGCTTATACCAAACACTCTGTCACAAAGGACACTTGCGAACCAGTGTCTAGTAGCACGCGCGCATTTTGGGCATGACGCGTTAACAACCGTTAAACTTTGTACACACATTGAGTTTGCGGCACGAGAATTCTTCATTCCACGAGAGGGTTTTGTTTCACTAGCTTCGAGAGCATTAGAAAGGTTTTCTAAAAAATGCTATGAGGTCAACGATAGTAGATTGTTCCGAATTTTGGCTTTCTAGAGCCCTCGCCTTTTTTGTTTCAGCATCAGTCTTATTGACCAACAGGTAAATTAGCCAAGGATCTCTACCTGTTGCCTTTACCGCTCCTAGACTGCGTATGACCTCGTCCGTTCTATCCACCAGCTGGCACAATTGTGCACCATCACAAGCGCGTTCATAATAAATAGCGGCTCATCATACCGACGTTCCAATTTCTCCCAAGCAAGCTCATAATTCGAGTCCGAAATGTTGATACCATTCAATAGAATAAACGCGTCGTCACATAAGACCGATTTCAAGTACCGACATTTTTGCGCACCTGACAGTTTTGCATTGCAATGTATAGTCTGCATGAACACATCGCGGAAACCGGGCCACTCCCGATAGTTCCCGGAGGAAGGGTTAATACGCATGGGTTGTAACACTACCGACGACGAATCTTTATCGCTAGACTTTCCGAACCTCTCCAGGATTTTATTTTGAGAAGCTACTAGCTCTTTCAAAGACATATCTTGCGGTGCATTCGAAACCGGAGTCAATTATTGAATGGCCCTCAATAAAGCACATTTCGCGGTGAAATATTTTGATTCAACAACTTCAAAATCAGCCTCAATATGATTATATCCCTCTTCACCATGGTACTGAAAAAGAGACGATTGGCTAACAGACATGTCTTTCCACGCGTTTTCAAGTCTATCTAGCCGTACTTCTAGTTGCAGCACATGTACATTCGGAGGAATATTTTTGAAAACGCGAGTAATTGATCCCTTAAAATGACCACGTGCTTGCTTTAAAGCTTTCATGATACCCACAATGTTTAAATAGCTCTCAATATCTTACACCAAAACGAAAAATATTGTTGCAGTTCAGCAATTTTTAAACAAATTCTTAACAGTAAGTGAACCACAACAGCAAATCGAGCCCCAATATCGAACAGAAGCAACAAATAGGAGCAACAATCACACCATCAGACTTGCACGTTTTCAACGTCCAACAACCACCAAATCCAACAATTTCAATCCAAAAAATTTCCAACAAATTAAACAAATTCATAAGCAATCCGAACTAAAAGAACCAAATTTTGTTAGTAAATGATCAAAATCAAATAAAACGTTACAAAATGTCAATTTATTGTACTAAACTCATTTAAATGTACAAAATGCGTCAACGATACTTCGCGCTTGGTGGTTGTCGACAGAAGAGAACGAGCTATCATCGCGAATGAGCATTGAGGTTGATCCAAAGCAAACAACAGAAGCAAAAAAAAAACAATATGAAAAACTATAATAGAATAGGGTAAATAACAAGTCGATTTCTAAACAGTGCCTTTTAACTGAAGCTTACTTATTGATATAAATGTGCTGATCACTTCGGTCATCATTTTCCAATTTCCGTTCGAACGTCGGCAGTATTGCTGACGATGCAAACAGAGGTAAAATTTGTTTGTTAAAATATTTTCGATGACCTTGGGTGTTCTACTGTCGGCTCATATTTGCCTTTAACATGCAAGACACGTTTCTATCACTTGCAATCTTCGCACTTTAGTGCTGTCTTACCGGCCTTATGCCAGGGAGGCCCGATGCAAGGGGCCTGCTAGGGGTTTTTTTCGAATTACGTGGCCACGTTTGCGCGTCTGGTTCAGCTTTGTTTCGGTAACCATAAGCACGCCTGGATTGTGGGATTGTAAAAGGTTCAGTCCTAATCAGCGAACATTCACAGCTGGGATCTAAGGTTACTAGCTGCGTGCATAGCTATTAGGATATTGTGGCGTTAGGCACGGCAACGGTGTATGCTAGCAATTGCACGGATTTTTGGAATATCGTGCCTCTAGTATTGAAATGTGAGTTTTGCACTACCTTCTCAAGTACAGTGTTGAAAAAAATCACATGACAGCGCATCGCCTTGCCTTAAACCTTTTTTGCCATTGAAGATTTGGGTGTGTTCGTCACCGACCTTGATGGAGTAGCTGTCATACGCGGCCTTAAAGTCGACAATTAGGTGTTGGCAGTCGTAATGTGATCTACCGTAATGTGAAGATTTGATCGATAGTGGACTCCCAGGCCTGAAACCGCACTGATAGGGACCTATTATTTTGTTGACGAATGGTTTCTGGCGCTCACACAGAACGGCAGAGAAGATCTTCTCGGCGATATTAAGGAGACTTATTCCCCGATAGTTGTCAGTGTCAAAGGGGTCTCCTTTATTGTGGATTGGGCAAACGATGTTAAGATTCCACTTGTTGGGCATGCTTTCCTCCGACCATACCCCACAGATGGGCTGGTGCAAGTGCCCAACCAGATCGTCTACAGCTGCTTTAACCTTCATGTGCTCGGGAATGCAAACTTACGTGCAGGGTCGGTTGTCTACATTTTGTAGCAGGCAAATTATGGAATAAAATGTAAAATTTTCAATATTTTATAAGTGTATATGTACATTTATTCATTTCTGTATTAAAATTCAAGTACATTTATTTTTAATAACAAACAAATGTTTGGAAAAGTTAATTATCATTCTTGGAACAGCATTCTCTGAATGCTCTGACCGAGTGTGTGTCACACACTGGTTTTTTGCACCAACTGCAATTCTGACGAGTACTTTTTCTGTTTCCTATTTTATAAAATTGACAACGAACAGGATGCATACGTTGTTTGTCTTTGGAAATATCAGGCAAAGAGTGCAAGTTGGTACAAGAAGAAGAGGCAGAAAATGACCCTACGTTTGTTTGTTTTGTCAATATACAAACTATTTTTTGAATGTATGATGAATGCTGCAAGAGCGCTTATATCTAGCATATTGTAAAACATTGCCAAAGGCCACCGCAAATTTTTGCGTTTGGTTGAATATAAGGCCAGCATTTTATCCATTGCATCGACGCCACCTTTGCTTGCGTTGTAGTCAAGGATATATTGAGGCTTGTTTTTTTTTTCTCGGAGACAACAGAGTTAGTCAAAGGTGTACTGGCAAGAAGTATAACTGCCTTTCCTTTTTTTGGCACGTAGGACACTAACGCAAACTTTGATTCAAGGAAACCAAATACTGACGACTCTTCTGCTCGCTTACGATCTACTTTCATCTCATTTGGCAAAAATGTTTTATTTTGGCGAACAGTTCCAAGTAGAATATTTACCCAAATTCAATGATGTAAAAAAATTGTCACAGACAATTGTTCTTCTGCTGTTCTCCGAATGATGGATCAAATTTTGCACAGCACTCTCTCCTACATTAATTGCTCGACTTGCATTTAAGTTTTTGCCAGTATAGATTTCGCTGTTGAGAGGATGAAATGATTTTGCATCACACGCAAACCAAATTTTAATTCCATACTTTGCAGGCTTGGAAGGTATATACTGAGTGAATCTACTTCTTCAACGGTACCCAAATACTTGCTCATCCACTGTTATTTCTCCACATGGCTGATAATACTTCCGCAAATTACTATTCGTTTGAGACCATAATTCAGATATTGGAGCAGCTTTATCATATTCCAGCCGAGCAGCTCTAGTACGCTGAGTATCAAAGCGAACAAATCGCAATTGTTGTCGCCACCTTAAAGACCATAGGTGCAGCCAACACCAATTCCTTACGGCTTGCGGCGATGAAAAATGAAAAAAATATTATTTTACCGTTTTTATTTTGACGTATTTGAAATTCTTTTTTTTCTAATGGATTTCCTTAAACACGAGGCATGTCGAAAACGACTTACATTTTTTAAAGTTGAATTAAATTATATAATCGTTAATCGTTCGTAATGCTATGTAAATATTTGATTCATAATTAATGATAATAAAATTAATGAAGTTCTTCTATTATAAATTGAGTGCCTTTAGATTGAGAAGGAACAGCAACATTTCTGTGAAACGTGTTTTTGGCATTACAGCACGGTAATATCAAATTGCTTCTGAGCTCCAGAAAACATCGCTATCCTCACCGCTTGATTTGTTTACTCCAGCCAAAATTAACAGCCCAATAAATGCCCTGCATTCCACAATCTCTGTTTTGCTATAGGATTCCAAACCTAAATTGTTTTCTGCGCTTTCTCGTTAGCGTCAATGCGAATTTGGTCAAGCATTGAAGGTGTAAATATTAAATCAAAGATAGCAGACTCTGTGAGACCTTTCGTAGTTCGAGATGGACCACCATCCGTGCCACGAAATAAATTGTGAGTTCTCACGCGAACTGCTGCATTATTTAGATTTATAAGCCAGACCGTATTGTCTTCGGAAACCAATGTACCAGGTTCCGAATAAGTAGATAAAGTTGACTGCTCCTCTGCGTCAAAATTATCCTCGAAATCTTCTTCAAATAAGACTCCTTCTTCCTGCTCAACTTTCGATTATCGTCCTCCTCAAGCACAATTTCGTTTTCGACATCCGATGCTTCGTTATTTACTACAACCGTACCACTTGCAACAACTGCAGGAACACTGCTTGAAGTAGTACTCACGTTATGATCCGGTGTCAAGTAATGCTCATCCGATCATTTTCAAAACTTGCCTCCACTCAGTCTCATCTAATATGTTTCGTATATGTTCTTGAAGTTCTTCATATCGTAGTCGTTTTATTAGATGGTGCAGTCTGTTTGAGCTTCGAACTTAGACATATTTATAGAATATTTTGTGGACTTTTTTACTTTCAAAAAAGCACAACTAAATATCGCCTTGTATTCAACGCGAATTTCTCAACTGAAGTATGAAAAAACTGCAAACTGTATGATTTCTTATTACGGTAAAATTCTACGTTAACCTCCATGCATACATATCTATGAACATATACATGTACGTACACATATGTACGCAGTCGTGCGCAGACATCGGAACAGTGCGGTAATAGTTCTAGAGAGTGGCGATTTTAAATTAATAGAAGCGTTAGAAGTGTTAGAAAGTAGTGAAGTAAAACGTTTGCCCTGTGCCATAACAAGTACTCGGCTGAGTAGATAGAGTCAATGCTTCTGGCACCAAAGGTGCTAGGTTCTCGAACCCTGCCTGGGCAAACCAACAAATTTCCTTTTTTTCTGCATACCAGAACTTCACTTACGCCAACAAGTAAGCGTAGGAAAATGGAAACGAACGAGCGGTCCGCGCTCTTAAAAGCGGACATTGACCAGCACCAACAACCGGTGGCAGAGTCAAGTCATGAGACGGCAGTGCCAACAGACGACACAACCAAGAGAAGGAGAAAAAACACAACTCCAAAAAGCGGAAAACGCCGCAATTTAAATGCTTCCCCCGAAGGGCCGCAGGGGGAAGAGCAGAGTGTAGCGGCATCAAATAATTCATCAGCAGCCGAGACAGAGAAAGAGGAGGCTATTCAATATGTGTCTGACGGAGGGGAAGGCCGCTTTGCGGTTAGTAGCAACAGCTATGATTCGCTCGAAAGCGACACTGAAGACGAGGCGGAGCGTGTACTTCGTCTTAAAGAAAATATGCTCGATGACATGCAGCAGAGAGTACAAAGACTCGTGCACGAAATAAGAGAACTTAAAGCAAGAACTGTTGAGAGGAGAGTTCTCGAACAGCGGCAACAGCAACAAAAAACAAATAAAAACAAACCAGCAAAGGAAAATAAGCAAAAAAAAAGCATCAAGAATCGCAACAACAACAGCGAAAAACTATGCAACAACAACAGCGGACAGAGACCGAAGTACTGACGGCAACACAACTACAAAAGTTGCCAACATCTCAGCAACATCAGCGTCCAGCAACAAAACAGCGACAGCAACACAACAGCAGCAGAAAACAGAAAAAGTGCCTCCTATTAATATCTACAAGGCGGATATCCAACAGACTGCCAAGATGTGCAATTAGGCCATAGGTCAAGGTAATTTTTTCATAAGTAGAAGCAAAGGTGCTGACAAGCACGCAATCCACTGCAAGACAGTGGACGCTTATAACGTGATTAAAAGACTGCTAAAGAGATCGACACTTGAGTTCTTCTCTTTTACGCCAAAAGGCGGCTTTTAAAGCTCACGTTTCCGCTTGAAGCGGAGCAGGTCCTCCAAATGCTCAAAGAGCAAGTGTGTGAGGGCATTGAGTTCGTCGGAGTTAAGCCTTTCTCCACAGTAAAGGCAAAGAGAGAAGGGCGTAAACTACCCTTCTACACTGTACAAGTCACACCCACAAGCAAAGTGGACAATCTGAAGAAAATTAAGTTCTTGGATTACCACAGATGCGAGTGGGAAAGTATAAGAAGGCGCGACGGGCTTATCCAATGCTTTCGTTGCCAAAGGTTTGGGCACGCCGCGTTGAACTGCCAAATGCAGATTCGATGCGTAAAGTGCAGCGAAAACCACCTTTCAGAGAATTGTCCTCTGGGGCAAGAGGGAGCAGCTGACAGAAGTCAGCTCAAGTGCGTACTCTGTGGGGAACGCGGGGCACACCGCCAACTATCGGGGTTGCCCTAAGTTTCAGGAGCGCAAAGCAAAAACGGTTCTGCAGAATCTGAAATATCCACTCGGGGCAGCCATACGCGTTACTCCTGAAGTGACTTTCGCCCAAATGGCGTCCACCATGGGGAGGACGGAAAAGCAGCAACTACCAAAGGTAGCGCCGCAAACCTAAGTGCCAAGAGCACACGGTCCAACGCCTGATTGGAAAGCCTCCATTGAAAGGCGTATGGACTCGTTAGAACAGCAGGTTGCCAAAATTCTGGCGCTCCTGCAGAACCCAGCACGTCACCAGTCCTAATGGCTGCGCAGACGGAGAGTACTTTTAAGATCCTTGCAGTGAATGCAAATTCATTGACAGGGATCCCTCGAAAAAACGAGCTCTATAGACTTTTGGATGACCAAAGCCCAGAGCTATGTCTGATTAGCGAAACTAAGCTAACCCAGAGAGGCATTTTGGAGCACAGCAAATACAATGTTATTAGAAGAGACCGCCCCAACTCCAATGGTGGAGGCGGGGTTGCGATCTTCATAAAGAATAACATTAAACACAAAGTAGTGTACAGTAGTGAAGTGCGATGGTTTCAGGTGTTGGAGGCCTGCATCGTTTGCATTTCTCTCCGTAGCGGGAGGAAGCTTTTTGCGGTGTCGGTCTACTCCTCCGGCTCCTTCAGTTCCAGAACTACAATATCAGAGCTCGATGCACTCTTTCGGTGTCTAAGTCTGGACTCGGAAGAGAACTATTTTATTTTGGCCGGGGACTTAAATGCACGTCATGGATATTGGGGGAACACAGATTCCAACAACAGAGGGGACCTGCTTTACAGCTGGTTTTGCTTGCACAATGTCGAATATCGACTCGATTTAAAAGCTACCGAGATCTCGTCCTTCCCCAGAAGTGGGTCGTTCTTGGATCTCCTGCTGTTTGACGCAAGACTGCAGCTGACAGACACAAACGCACAAACGGTAAACTGTTTGAACACTTTCGTGTATCTCAGTGACCATTGCGGACTCAGTGCCGAATTCAAGATTCCTAACGACATTGCGGAATTAGGAGAGTTTGTCCAAACGCACACCTACAATTACAGTAGGGCGCGCTGGCCACGCTTCTCCCGACAAATGACTCGAGCACTCTCTTCGAATGCGCTCCACATTCCGTCTAATAGAAACTTGTCAAACGAAGAGATTGACATGTATCTAATTCAATTGGACGAGACAATAAAACGAACTATGGACAGTACGATACCACGGTATACACGAACTAACAACGAAAATTTGTACCGCAATGCGACAATTGACGCACTACACTAACAAAAAAGTAGACTCCTGTCAAGATTAAAAACCTTGTACAGGCGGTTTACTGACAGATGTAGCGAGGAAGTTAGGACACTGAAATCGCTTATTAAAAATGTACAAACTTTAATTGTGCAGAATTGCAGAGTTTCTGTAATCACATACTGGAACAACAAGATTCGGGCTGTTAGATCTAACAACCCGAGTATGTTTCCACAAATCAACAAATTCTTTCGAAAGAAAAACAGTGATCTTCCGTGTCTTAAGCTTCCCAGGACGACGGACAATGAACAGATACTGACTACAGCGGGTATTGATCCCAATAACGCCGTACTCGACGATGACTTCTTTGTGGTCGAAGATCCGCAAGAAAAAGTTGAAGTTCTAGGCGCAGTTTTCCAGGAAGTGTACAAGGTGAACGTGAGTGTTCGCCCGAACCACGACCTGGAAAACAGCATGCAAGCTAGCAACTCTTCCTTAGAGGAGCAACAAGGATACACGGACTTGAACACCCCGATGTTAAAGATCTACATTAATAAATGATAAATTTAAAATAAAATATTATTGACAACATTGTAAACTTTGTAAGCATTGTACATCCGTTAGGCCCCTATTGTTGAGCCAACCCCTATTTCGCTAGCTTAAGCTCTTAGCATGTAAGACCAATTGTATAGTTTTGGTTCAAATAAAATTTAATTGAATTAATTGAAGAAGCTAGCAACTCGCAACTTCGAGAAGATCTGCAGCAATGGCGATCTGAGAACAACGGCTTTGTCCATTTCAATGACGAAAACATGGCATACAATGTCATCGCCGACGAAGGGGTTCATCCCCCGTTCATTTCGAAGGCAGATCTTCAAGCGGTTTTCGAATCATTAAAGAAGAAAAAGTCGGTTGGAATCGACGGTATCTCCAACATTGTGCTAAGACACCTCCCCCTGGAAGTGGTTACTATGTACACAATCCTGTTTAACAATGCTCTGAATAATGCACATTATCCGAAGCATTGGAAAACCGCGATTGTACAGCCCATAGCCAAGCGAGGAAAAGATTCTTCGAATCCGTGCAACCTCCGGTCAATTAGTCTCCTTCCGAACATCAGCAAGGTATTCGAGAAGGTGATAAATAGAGCTCTGATCAACTGGACAGAGGACAAACATATAATTCCGGATAACCAATTCGGTTTCAGAGTCTGACATGACACTGTTCATGCCGCGTGGAAACTGGTGTCGGATATTCAATGGACCAAGAGCAAGAAACAATGTACGGGCGCCTGCTTGATTGACCTGGAGAAGGCCTTCGACACCGTTTGGTTAGAAGGACTTTACTATAAGCTCAATCGGCCAGGCATTAGTACACCACTACTGTACCTACTATATAATATGCTTACCGGTAGGCGGTTCGTAGTCAAGAATGGCAACGTGACCTCTACAGGTATTTTTGAAGTTAAAAATGGTCCCCAACAGGGTGCCGTTAATTCGCCGATCCTGTTCAACATTTTCTTGAGCGATCTGATAAGTACTCTTCCGCACGCTATCGCGTATGCCAACGACTTGATAGTGTACAGATCAGGCAAAAAGATCGAGGATATCACTACGCTCACGCAGGTTGACTTCGACTCATTCATGAGAGATTGCGATGACTGGAAGTTGAATATCAACTTTCAGAAGTCGGAAACCATTCTGTTCAGGACGCCATTGTATAAGGCTTCCGCGGATACGAAAAAGAATTGGCGAAAGTTTTCTATTGTTGGACGGCACGGGCAACCACTGGCGCAAAGGATTGTAGTCAGATACCTGGGGATCTGGCTAGATCAGTATCTATATTTTAACAAACATGTAGATGCTGCTCTAGCCAGGGCCCGAGGCGCTTTCGCCCTCACAAAGAGACTGTTTTACAACAGCCAACTCGATGCAAGGGTAAAAGTAATCTGCTACATGACCCTCATACGGCCAATGCTCACATATGGTTGTCCCGTGTGGTTCAACGTGAGTGCAAGCTTGATGCAAAAGATTCGGGTGTTTGAGAGGGCTTGCCTTAGGGCAAGTCCCAGTACAGAAAATTCTACTCCAATGAGATCTTATACAACAGGGCGAACCTGATACGAGTGGACAATTTCCTGGTGATGTTGATTCGAGGTCACACTGCGAGAACGATGAACTCAGTCAATAACTTGATCTCCGGGGCTTACTACCCCAACCCACAGTACCACGAAAGGGTACGTCACAGTGGCTTCGTCCCTCCAGAAGCATTTCCCTATTTTGACAAGCACGGCCTGATACAAGATAAGAATGCGGTACCGCTCCTGTTTCACATAGCCAGGTCAACTGTGGATGGGCGACTCAACCACGACCGTTCCGTTGCACAACGAGCTGAGGAGGGCCTCCTCCGGTTCAGTACAGCGGTCTCGAGTCGGGATGGGCGAGATGTTGCATTACAACATCGTAAGTTCTGGTGGCTGGAGAGCGAAGGAACTCCAGCGTCGAACCCTTTAGACCCGGGGTAGAACGGGTAGTGCGTTCCCCCTTATGGGGCGCAGTCGGTTACTGTCTTGCAGCGGATTGGATCTAAGTCCATCAGCCGCAACCTATGGCCGACTTATATATCTTAGTGTAGTTATAGGTTAGTTTTAAGTCAAAGTATACACAGGAGTACACCTGAGTGCATTTTTGTCTAGTATGTAACCTCTTTATGAATTAAAAAAAAAATAAAAATGAATGAATGGCACATATGTACGCACACGTAACATCTATACAGCAAAAACACAGGTCGACTAACTGTAATGTGGATAAGTTGATTTGAAAAAAAGTTATTTGACTTTTCATACATTTTGTATGGTGACTACATTTGTAGTCATCCAGCCGCGGTATGATTGATTTGAAAAGTATAGTGTAAGATTCCTGGAAATAATTTTCTTTAAGTTTAAATTAAATGAAATGCTTAATAATTTTTTTTTTAGGAAGCTACTGAGAACCAAGGACGCTGTTATGCAAACATATTTTATTATTCAACTTGCTTTGCAAAAATGCTTCAAATGAGAACGGAGTAAAAACATCCGAGCACATAAGGGTTAAACAGTTCCGCGGACAATCCGTATGCTCCAGCAGCTTTGTTCGACTTAAATCTCGATATCACTATCTTGTCTTCGTCTAGATCGGGGGGAATCTTCTATCGTCGTCCATTGTGTGGAGTGGAGCATTCTGCCTGAAAGCGGTATTGGTGTCCTCTTCGCCATTAAACAGTCTGCAGAAGTGATCCTTCTAGATTCTCAGTATCGTCCCTTTTCGTTCCGACAGTCTTCTGTCCGATGTTTGTACCCTTTGGAAAGTTGTTTCACCCGCTGGTAAAATTTTCGGACATTATTTCTGCCGTACCACCTCTTCATTTCCTCGATCGCGTGCTTCGAGAACACTGGAGGAGTGTCTGACGTCGATTGCAATGTGACCAATCTGGTTGACGGTTGATTGATCAGATCACCGTCAGGTCCCTTTGTGAATGTTGAGGTGAGGGAACTGCGTGCTTGATACAGAGAGGTTTCGCCTCGTCACAAAGTCCAACAGTCTGAGTTCATTGTCGGACGTGTTGTCGTGTAGGCTGTGTTTTCCGACGACTCTAGCAAAGATTTCTTCCCTGCCCAGCTTTGCATTAAAATCTCCTAAAACGATCTTGGTGTCAAAGTTGGGGCATTGATCGTATGTTCTTTCTAGGAGATTATAGAAGTCGTCCTTGTCATCATCGTCTTTGACGTTCGTTGGGGCGCGGGCGCAAATTAGGCTGATGTTGCCGAATGTTGCCTTGATGGATATTGTTGTGAGGCGTTCGCTTATGTATCTAAAGCTTACGGCTTTTTGTCTAAGTCTGCCTCGAACAACAAAACCGCATCTAAACAAGCGCTGCCTTCGTTCTTTGTAGCAATTGCCGTGATATATGTCGCATTTTTTCATCTTTTTTTTGCCCGGCCTATCCCGGCCTATCGCATGTCCTGGATGGCGGTGATATCAACCTTACAGGGCCTCCGCAAGTTCATAGGCTGCACGTGGTCTGTTAAGTGACCTCACTTTCCACGTGCATAACCGAAAGTTTTTGTTCATGTTCGTCAGCAGTAGGGTCATCCGTATCCGACGCTTGTTGCCGTCTCTGAACTAGTGTGTTTTACACGGTGGGAAGTTAACCCCAAACCCGCGAACCTGGAGGACCAGGTCCTGGCTTAAACCACCGGACAAGGGGTCGCTGCATACATTGGTTCACCTCTAAGCGGTTGCAGTGGAGGCTATAAAGAGGGCGCCGTGAGGAGGCTGTATGTCAACTTGACATGTGCACTCACAGGGATCGTTGCTGGCATCTCGCCAAGTTGATAGCAACTAACAACTTTGCCCCGGAGGGACAGGCCCATGGCCTCCTTAAAATCGTTTACGTTAAGCTAATTTCTCATTTATCAGTTAATTTATAAATATTATTGTCAGACAAGGACATACAGCCGAATTCAATGACAAGTGTGCCAAAGGCCTATACTTCAAGAAGCATGTTATAGCAACAGGTACAAAAATCAATGATTTGCATAAATAAGAATCGAAACATTTAAAAACATTGCGTAGTAAGTAAGTAAGTAAACAACATTTGCATCGAAAAATGGGACACTTAAACAATGACAGTATGGACAAACTTAACAGACTGACCAATAGAATGATCATTACATACAAAATCTTAGCTGACTGCAAAATTTGTGCTGCTAATCAGACAAGATCGGCAAGTGGTGTCGCTTCGTTCTGACAATGGCAAAGAATTCTTTAACCGAAAATTTCGGGACACACTTCATAAAAAGGAATTTCCACCAAACAACTAATGTTCATACTCCAAAGCAAAATGGACTGACTAAACGGAAAGCGGAATGTATGCTTACTGTATCCGGTACACCATTCCACCGCAAATCGCAAGAAGGGGAACCCAAAAGCTAGAGCTAGAGTGCATCATGGTTGGTTACGACAATCAAACAAGGGGCTATCGACGCTACGACTGAGTAAAGAATTGTATTTTCAAAAGCGAAGATGAAGCATTTATAAACGAAGATTAAAGTTCATCAAAATTCAATTTCAACTCACAAGCTGAAACCAAATACTGTCGAAATCTATTATCCAAATGAAAACACGAAAGATCAATCAATAATATCTGCACTCTCTCAGCAACCCAACTCAAGTTTCGAGGCGCAGCGAAAGGGTCGCAAATGTTCATGCCACTGCAATGTATTTATTTAAGTGAACGATTATCCTTCTTTGTTTTCCATCGCCGAAGGAGAAGCGGCAAAACCCGATTTTTGTCTTCGTGTCCTAGCCATCTGAGACGAGAGATTCGAAAGTCGTTTTGTCAGAGCGATGTCGCTGTACAGTCCGTGCAGTTTGTCGTTCTGTCTTCTTCTCCAAATACCATCTGTACATACGGGACGTAAGATAATTTGAAGGACTTTTCTCTCGAAGCGAACGGGCTGTCAGTGGAGGGCCTTGCGGTTAATGAGGGTAAGGCAAAGTATATGCTGTCTACGAAAAAGGGCCGTCAAAACCGACGTCTTGGACAATACGTCACCATATAACTATATAACTTCTGGGGAGGATCACGCTGGCCAACAGCTGTATTTTCGCACTTGGAAGGCCACTGAGGAATAAAGTTCCTACATAAGACAGTGAGAGTCACAGTCCTGCTGTATGGCGAAGAAGCATGGAAAGTAACGAAAGCGGAGGAGGATATTTCTCCAGAACCCGTCAACACAAACAGGGCCAAAGATTGCTCGCATAACTTTTCTCTCAAAGAGATCAACGACGTCTTCACCCGCTTTTGAGATTTATATAAGTAGCCCAAAGAATCAACGGTTGGCAAAAGTTATCCTACGCTTGATCTCAGTACTGATTTGTACAATTTACTCCAGAGCCGAGATAATTGAAGTCGTTTAATACATCAAAGTTGTAGCTGTCCATTATAACACTCTGTCCAGGACGTCGATGTTGTATGTCCTTTCCTGATGATAGCATATGCTTCGTTTTTCCCTTATTCACCGCAAAGCCCTCCCTCCTCATGCTCTTTCTTTTTTCTTCTGAGAAGCCGGTTCTCTTCCCTTCTCTTCTGTTCGTAGAGCTAGGTTCCTTCTTAGTAGTGTCGTACAACCCAGCACAATGGCCGCTTCTTTGATGGCATTTTGACATGACTACATTTTTCTTCGATGGTTTGTGCAGGCCTTGTAGGCCTCCTTCTTGGCTGCATGTGCCTGCCTTTACTCGTCGTCAAAACATTGGTTTCTTTTCAGAGGTTTCGTAAAACCCAGCACATCAGTGGCAGCTTCTTTAATGACTTCTTCACAACGACTGCATTCGTCTTCGATGGTTTGTGTAGGCGGCGTCGAACTTACAGAGAGTTTCTGGAAGACTCGGTCGGTAAAGATCCTAGCAGTCCATTGCGATTGTATCTTTGCGACGTCAAACCGTGGTGTTCTTTCTCCACTCCATTGTTCTCTCGATACTCTGATTCTTACCATGGCTACAATAAGAAAATGGTCCGAGTCAACATTGGCTTCTTGGAACATTCGGACATCAAGAATACTGGAGGAGTGACGTTGATCACAACGTGATCAATCTGGTTGATGGTTGATTGATCTGAGGACCGCCAAGTTCCTTTATGGATGTTGAGGTGGTACGTTCCATGACAAAGTTCACCAGACTTAATCCGTTGCTGGACGTGGTGTCGTGTCCATCGTGTTTCCCGATGACTTTAGCAAACTTTTTTTTCTTACCCAGCTTAGCGTTGAATTCTCCTAGAACGATCTTGTTGTCGAAGCTATTAGATCATTGAAGTCATCCTTGCTGCTGTCATCTTTGTCCTCCGTCGGGACGTTAGGCTTGTTTCCGAATTTAGCCTTGATGCCGATTGTTGTGAGGCGTTCGCTTTTACAAACAAAGCTTAACACTTTTCGCCTAAGTCGGCTTCGAACAAAAAATCTGTTAAAGATCGTCATCATATTTCCATCTATGTGGCAATACAAACATCAAATATCTTTATCAACTTGTAACAAAGATGTCGCTTTATGTCGTATTCATGTTGTAATCCTTTTTGACATATTCCTTCGTTTTATACATTCTGGATCTTTTCTTTGAACAGCGTGGCTGAGTTTTTCCTTGTTCTCTAATAAATACATATGTATATTGAATTTAATAAATATTTCAACAGGTTATGGGCCCAGAACGCGTATAAAATTATTAAATTCATTTACTTCATTTTTGCTTGATGGATGATTTTTTTATTTAAACGAATGTGAAAACAAAAAAGTTATATGCATCATGTCTGCAAGTTCTTCATCTTGAAGAGTGTCACAATTATGACACTTGGAACATGCAGGTGGAAGCTCTGCTTACAAAAAACAACTTGTGGGAGTTTGTTATGGGACTTCTGTGATGCCAGAAAACGATAGAGCTGCAAAAGAGGCGTGGTTGAAACAGGACAAAAAGGCCAAGTCGGATTTAATTCTGTCAATTCAACTGTCAGAGCTTAAACAGATTCGTGGATGTAATACGTCGCGACAGGTATGTTTGAGCAAAAGCTTGAGTCTATTGATGCATCGAAAGGACCGGTAAGAAAGATTAATTAATGGGGATCTGCTGTCTATTATGTTGCTGTATAGTCTTCCTACGAACACTTTCGCTGTGCGATTGAGTCGCGTGATGCGCTGCGGACTGCTGAGGTGTTAAAAACAAAAATAATTGAGGAAAGCGAAGCACGAAAACAGGCAAGTGGTAGTATTGTGACAGCCATGGCTGCTGGTAGTACCAACAATATGCATCCAAATCTATCAACAAAGATAAGGAGGAATGTTCCACATACACCGAGATATATTAAGTGTTTCAAGTGTGGAGTGTTCGGACACAAGGCGAATGGCTGTCCATCAAGAACATTCGAGAACGACGAGAGAAAATTAAGACATTCGGCAAATAGTGTTGATGAGTGCTATGCAGCTAGCCACGCGGTTAGCACGGGTGCTACTGAGACATAACCTGCAGACATGGGGCAGACGAATAAAGCATGGATCCTTGATAGTGGGTGCACAGCGCATCTGTGGGCTGATGAAGGTCTGGATGACAGCTGGTTTATAACGGTGTAGTGTCCAGGGTTACTTATAGAAACAATTATCGCGAAGTGAAGTGTGTTTAAAAGGCAAAATGACTGCAATAATAAAATAAAGAAATACTTGTTGGTCCGTTCCGGGTCTTTTGGTGGTGCGAACTACGGCAAAATGACTGCAATAATAAAATAAAGAAATACTTGTTGGTCCGTTCCGGGTCTTTTGGTGGTGCGAAATACTTTGTGACGTTATTAGACGCCAGCACGCTTTGGTACGAAGTGTATTTCTTGCGACAAAAGTGCGGTGTGTTTGATGCGTTCAAGCTGTACCAGAATTTTGTGGAGATGCAAATTAAATGCTTGCAGTCGGATAATGGTCGTGAGTACAGTTAAATCTTTTTTTATACGGTAGATGCGTTCCTGGAAAACAGTATAAAAAATAACACAATTTATATGTAAATTTGGGGATCCGTTCCACAATCTTAAAAAACCGTGCAAATTGAAAAAAATAAAATTTTTTCTTTAAAAAACCGTGCAAAAAAGTGATATTAAACTCCATTTTCAGATTTTCCTATGTAAGTTCGTTTTGGCATTTTCTTCCAAAACAATGTCGTTTCGTCGGCGTTTAATATTTGATCTGGAGTATATCCGCCTTCTTGAATTACTAGATCATCCGGATAGTTTTTTGCAGCAATTTCGTCTGCTGATGTCAAATCTCCTTGAACTTTTACACTGTGAAAAGCGTGTCTTTTCAGAAAGCCTTTCAACCATTCATGACTTGCATTGAAAGCAATTTTATTAGTTCCCTGATGGGATACTGATGGTTCAAGCTCCTGAAGTCGATTGTATATTCTAAGTGCTTTCTCTTTTATAATTTTCCCATCAGTAGGATTTTTGTAAATCTTCAATCCATAACACCATATGTTTTTCCGGTGTTAAGCCGTTAAGTAGAGTTGCCATTTGGATGATATCGAACACTACAAAGATCATATACATATTGTTTTTTTTTTGAATTCGTGTTAAATCAAAAATAACGTGTAAACAAAATTAAAATTTCTTCTTGACGAACCGTGTTATTTCAAAATCGTATCGGAAAGAATGAACCGAACACTCTTGGACATGGCAAGATGTTTGTTGATACAGTCTGGCTTAAGTGCTACATTTTGGTCCGAAGCCGACCAGCAGCTTGAGCAACGACATTAATTTTGAAAAATGGACTGGAAAACAATTAAAATTAGATTATGTAAGATCTTTTGGTTCAAAGGTGTTTGTTTTGAATAAGGATCCTTATAAAGATAAACGGGCACAAAGATCGGTTGAAGGTCTATTCGTGGGATACCCTCGGAATAAAAAGGGATATCGGGTATGGTTCCAAAGTATACGTCAGATACTGGAAGTACGGGATGTGAGATTTTTGGAGGAGTTTCAAGACAGTCTACAGCATTTGGTTGTTTTGGAAGAGTTGTTAACACCGACAGAGAAAACTGAAATAGCTGAAAGTAATTCAAAAACTGTTGAGTTTTCACCATGTCCACTCAAGGCCAATGAAGTGTCTGAAAATCAATCTGTAGCACCGGACTTAACGTAGAAATCTGAAGATAAAGGGGAGAGAATTCCAGAAACACCGCGGGTACTGCGCACTGAAATCAGAGGGCGACCGAAGAATCTGTTTCGGATGGGGTCAGCATTAATTTTAAGTTAATGGAACTGAATCTGACCCTGATGATTATACTGCGTTCGCTGGTGTAGCAGAAATCAGCGTTGAGGATGCCTTGAAAAGCGAAGAGCGTGATGAATGGAAAGATGCAATGGAGTCTGAAGTATTGAGTCTTATCAATGACATTTGGGAGATTATTGAAAAGAGCGATCGGACAAATATTGTTGGATTTCGTTGGCTTCTTTCAAACAAGCATGGCCCGGAAGGCAAAGTAGAAAGGCGCAAAGCTCGACTTGTGGCCAGGGGATATAGTCAGAAGTATTTAGTCAAGTATCAACAAACGTTTGCTCCTGGGGCAAGACTGGAGACGCTGCGTATGTTATTAGCTGTAACCGTCCAATTGGGACTTAAAATTTGGCAGTTCGACGTGGTAACAGCATATTTGAATGGATCATTGGATGAAGTAGTAGATTTCGTTTATTGTAGCTTAAAATTTACATATTCCTTAAGAACTACATTGCACAATTTACAGAGATGTGGTATACACTACCTTACTACTGAAAACTTAATATAAATTACAAGAAAATATATCACAATTAAATTTTTAAATTTAGAAGGAAAAGCTACCGGAAATCCTTCATTAATAATCATTGGATGAAGAAGGGATCATGAGATTGCCTGTAATGTTTACTGAGATGCTGGAAGGAATATTGGCCAAACATGGCCAAAAATCTGACTTAGAAAATGGCGGCCTGTATGGATTTCGCCAAGCTGGACGCCAGTGGTATTTGAGCTGAGCAACAAACTGTTGAGCCTTGGATTGCAGCCTTTGAAAAATGAACTTTTACAAAAGTAGTGGAGAAAGCTGGCTGTTCGCGCTTGTGTACGTGGATGACATACTCGATGTGACTAGAGAGACGGAGTATCTTTCGTATGTGAGAATAAGCTCTTGGAAGATTTCGAAATAAAAGAGATTGGTCTTGCTAAATTATTTCTTGGACTGGAAATTAACCAAGGTGAGTGCAATTGAATTGAACTCATTCAGACAGGTTATATGGTATACTGGGATTTCTTAAGCAATACCGAATGGACAATTGTAATCCTGTTGTAACGCCATTAGAAGTAAGTCCGCGCTTTGATGATGAAAGTTGATGAAGATGAAGAGTTGAAGGCCTTATGTACCTATCAATTGCCACACGTCCCGATATTGCGAATACTGTTTCAAGGTTTTCGCAATTTACCAATAATCCAGTGGTGATTAAACGCATTCTGAGATATCTTGCTGGTACTACGCAGATTGGATTGGTGTTTACAAAAAACGACAAGCCACTATTTGGGTACACTGATGCTGATTGGGGTGGTTGTAGTAGTAGATCGTCACTCATATTCTGGTTACGTATTTCTACTCAGCGGTGTGGCGATTACATGGAAGTCGCAGAAGCAACGGGCTGTTGCATTGTTATCAACGGAGGCAGAATACGTCAGTCTGGCAGAGGCAGCGAAAGATGCAATATATTTTAGTAGCATTTTATATGAGCTGTCATTGTCTGATTATGCTGATGTCACCATCTTGAGCTCAATGTTTGGCGAATAATCCTGTTTTCCATGCGCGTATAAAACACATTGACATCAAGCATCATTTTGTACGCGAATCGATTGCTGATGGAGAATTTATGTTGGGGGACGTGTCGTCGCAAAACACGATACCGGATGTACTGACGAAACCACTACCTAAAGTGAATCATGAAAAGTGTTTGAGTGGACTTGGATTTAACAAAAACTGAAAACGAAGAATTTGAGGTGTTTGTATTGAGAGGGCGTGTTAAAGATTGTCATCATATATCCATCTATGTGGCATCAAATATCTTAATCAATTTGTAACAAAGATGTCGCTTTATGTCGTATTTATGTTGTAATCCTTTTTGACATATTCCTTCGTTTTATACATTCTGGATCTTTCCTTGGAACAGCGTGGCTTTTTTTCTTTGTTCTCTAATAAATACATATATATATACAGAATTTAATAAATATTTTTACAAAATCTACATCCAAATTAGCGCCTTTCTCTCCTGCAATCAATCTAGTAGATGTCGCAGTTTTTCATTATCTTCTTACCCGGCAGATTCCATCGCACTTCCTGCGTGGCGGTGATATCTGCTTTACAGCAGTCAAAGGCCTCCGTGAGTTTTTCGGCTGCACGTAGCTCTAAGCTCTTAAAATTTTTTTTATAATATACTTCAGGTGGCGAATTTCAGTCTGAATCATTAAGAATTTCTCTCCAGGACCGCTTTATGTCGCCTATATGGTCACAACCTGCTTGGATCTAGGGGGCGCAGCTTTATAAAACCCGCAATGTCAGGTGTAAACTAGCGTGGCTAGAAATGAATGGTATTGCTTTGGTGAACTCCGCGTACCTGGGGCAATCCGGTTTCAACTAAATACCCTTCACCGGGGTTGAGTAAAAACTCTTCAATTAGCATTTATGCCATTGACTGGGGAATCGGTGTCTTCTATAAAACCGACTGAAAAAACGTATAATACTCCCTAAAGAAGAGAAGGAAAGTATTCTACGCAAGGCAGAATTCGGATGCAACTGGTCCGTCTTTACCCTGCGCAGTAAGATCGGTGGATATGGCTTCAGATAGCACTTGCCTTCCTAGAAAAAGCATCCGAATGGCTGGAAAGGCCATATGACGTCCGCAATTGACGATCTGAAGGATGCATCGGAGGCAATAGAGGAGCCGCAGGATATTTTCCCGAAGATAGCCCCGCGGGAAATCAGGAGCGAAGAAACGCTGATGAGCCAACCTTCTGTGCAAAGGAACGATTCGGCACAGACAAGGTGCGGTCTCACCACTGTGCGGTCATTCCACTGCAAACGAAGAAAAGCTAAGCCTCGACGCGAAATCGGAAGGGTGAAACTAAGGAACAGCCTGGAAAAAGTGTCACTGGCAACTTTTTTAGAAAAAAAGGATACCTCAATCAATACATCACCTGTTGAGGCTAACTCGACACTGGACAGTGCAAACACGGTAATCTCCAGAGTTCGCAAACCGGTGCCGAAAAACCGCACTAAGCAACGCGCCATTGCAAAAAGGCTTATAAATCGTTGCAAAGGTCGCGATCCAGACAACCTCAGAAAGACAAAATGGTATGCTTGCAAGAGCAAAAGTGACTTTGCAAACGACTTCGCCTAAGCAAGCATCGCGCGACGGTGGCATGAGCTTATGTACACTGGGCAAAGATGCAACCTGGTATGGTGCCAGCGCGATCACTATTTGTGCATAAGTCAAGTTGACATACAGCCTCCACGTGGCGCCCATGGATAGCCATCACAACAACCGTTGTGTGGTGAACTTATGTATGCAGCGATCCCCCTCTGCCCGAGGGTCAAATAATGGGCCTGGCCTACCAGTTGTAGGTTGTGCGTGAGGTTAACCCTCTCACCACAAAAAAAATCACGGTTATGAACCGACAACATGCCTCGGATATGGACGGCTTCACAGTTGACGACCACAGCTGAATTCGGACATCAGCCTGATTTGCGTACACGCCCGAACGGAGGAGAAGGATGACGATAGCAAGTATGAATTCTATGATCTCCTGGAAAGGATATACAATCGATGGCTTAGCTTCGACACCAAGATCGTTCTAGGAAGGCAAAAAAGAAATCTTTGCTGGCGTCATCGGAAAACACAGTCTGCACGACACCACGTCCAGAACGGATTAAATCTGGTAGACTTTGTCCTCTCTGTACGTAGCACGCGGTTTCCACAACTCAACATCCATAAAGGAACCTGGCGGTTCACAGATCAATCAACCGTCAAAATTGATTACGTTACGATAGATGTCAGACACTTTTTTTTTTGTGGATCGGGCAAACGATACTAAGATTCCACTCGTCGGGCATGCTTTCCTCCGACCATATCCTACAGATGAGCTGGTGCATGCGCCCAACCAGATCATCTCCAGCTGCTTTAAACAGTTCCGCGGACAATCCGTCCGCTCCAGCAGCTTCGTAGGACTTCAGTCTGGATATCACTGCCTTGACTTCGTCTAGATCGGGGGGACGGAATTCTCTTCTATCGTCGTCAATTGCGTTGAGTGGAACATTCTGCCTGACAGCGGTATTGGTGTCCTCTTCGCCGTTAAACAGTCTGCAGAAATGATCCTTCCAGATTCTCAGTATCGACTGCGACTCTACTACGAGTTGTCCCTCTTCGTTCCGACAGGCTTCTGTCCGATGTTTGTACCCTTTGGATAGTGGTTTCACCCGCTGGTAAAACTTTCGGACAATATTTCTGCCGTACCACCTCTACATTTCCTCGATCGCGTGCTTCTCATGCTCCTTCTTTTTCTTTTTGAGAAGCCGGTGCTCTTCCCTTCTTTTAAGTTCGTAGAGCTCACGAACCGCTCTCGTCCTTCTATCCAGCGTCGCCTTATATGCTGCTAGCTTCGCTGAATGCGCCTGCCGACACTCATTGTCAAACCATGGGTTTATTCTTGGTGGCATTTTAAAACCCAACACATAAGAGGCAGCTTATCTGATGACGTTTTGACAACGGTTCCACTGTTCGTCGATTGTTACGCCTGGCAGGGTTAGACTCTCTGAGAGCTTAAGGGAGACTCGATCGGAAAAGTTCCCAGCGGTCGATTGCGATTGTAGCTTTCCAACGTCAAACTGTTTTGGTCTTGCTCTACTCCGTTGTACAATCGATATCCTAGTTCTGACCTTGGCTACAACAAGGTAATGGTCCGAGTCGATGTTAGCACCTCGGAACGTTCGGACATCGAGGACACTGGAGGAGTGTCTGACGTCGATCGCAATGTGATCAATCTGATTGACGGTTGATTGATCAGGGGACCGCCAGGTCCTTTGTGAATGTTGAGGTGAGGGAAACGCGTGCTGCCTACAGTGAGGTTTCGCCCTGTCACGAAGTCCAACAGCCTAAGTCCATTGTCGGACGTGTTGTCGTGTAGGCTGTGTTTTTCGACGACTCTAGCAAAGATTTCTTGCCTTGCCCAGCTTTGCATTAAAATCTCCTAGAACGATCTTGGTGTCGTAGCTGGGACATTGATCGTATGTTCTTTCTAGGAGATCATAGAAGTCATTATCATCGTCTCTGTCCTCCGTTGGGGCGTGGGCGGTGTTGCCGAATGTTGCCTTGATGCGGATTGTTGTGAGGCGTTCGCTTATGTATCTAAAGCTTAAGACTTCTTGCCTAAGTCTGCCTCGAACAACAAAACCGCATCCAAACAAGCGCTGCCTTCGCTCTCTGTAGCAATCGCCGTAGTATATATCGCAGTTTTTCATCCTCTTTTTGCCCGGCCTATCCCATCGCACCTCCTGGATGGCGGTGATGTCAGCCTTATAGGCTTCTAGGTCCTCCGCAAGTTCATCGGCTGCACGTGGTCTGTTAAGTGACCCCACATTCCACGTGCAGAACCGAAAATCGTTGTCCTTGTTTCGTTGTCCATGGTCGTCAGCAGTAGGGTCATCCGTATCCGACACTTGTTGCCGTCTCTGAACTAATGACTGTTTTACACGGTGGGGAAGTTAACCCCACGCGAAAACCCCGAACCTGGAGGACCGGGTCCTGGTTTAAACCCCCGGACAAGGGGTCGCCTCTAAGCGGTTGCAGTAGAGGTTATCCAGAGGGCGCCGCGAGGAGGCTGTATGTCAACTTGACCTGTGCATTTACAGGGATCGTTGCTGGCATCTCGCCAAGTTGAGAGCAATCAACAACTTTGCCCTGGATGCACAGGCCCATGCCCTCCACAAAAAAGGAGACCAGTTTGACTGCGCCAACTATCGGGGGATAAGTCTCCTTAACATCGCCTACAAGATCTTCTCTGCCGTTCTGTGTGAGCGCCTGAAACCATTCGTCAACAACATGATAGGTCCCTATCAGTGCGGTTTCAGGCCTGGGAAGTCCACTATCGATCAAATTTTCACATTACTGCAGATCCTCGAAAAAACCCAAGAGATGCAGATCGACACCCACCACCTATTTGTCGACTTTAAAGCCGCATATGACAGTGTGCATAGAGACGGGCTATACAACGTCATGTCTAGTTTTGACATTCCTGCCAAACTCGTCAGATTGTGCAGGATTACGATGGAGAAATCTCGCTGCTCCATCAAGGTCGGTAACGAACTCACCGAGACCTTCAATGTCAAAAAAGGTTTTAAGCAAGGCGACGCGCTGTCATGTGACTTTCTCAACATTGTACTTGAGAAGGTCGTGCAAAACTCACACGCCAATACTAGAGGCACGATCTTCCAAAAGTCTGTTCAACTGCTAGCATACGCGGACGACATTGACGTGATTGGCCGAACTCAGCGAGCCGTCAATGAAGCGTTTGCTTGTATTGAGACGGAGGCGGCAAAAATGGGTTTAGCGGTGAATGAGGGCAAAACAAAGTGTATGCTGTCATCAAGAAAGGACACACAACATCGGTCAGAACGTCACCATAGGCAGCTAAAACTTCGAGGTAGTAAAGGACTTCATCTACCTTGGCTCCCAAGTTAATAGTACGAACAACATCAGTACCGAGATTAAACGCAGAATAACTCTTGCCAACCGCTGTTTCTTTGGGCTCAAGAGGCAATTGAGTAGTAGAGCCCTCCCCCGAAAGACCAAGCTCACATTATATAAGACCTTGATCATCCCTGTCCTGCTGTATGGGGCGGAAGCTTGGACCATCTCAAGAGCGGATGAAGACGCACTTGCTCTCTTCGAGAGAAAAGTTCTGCGCTCAATCTTTGGTCCTGTTTGCGTTGAAGGTTCCTGGAGAAGAAGATTCAACCACGAATTGTACGGGCTGTACAGCGACATGAGTCTAGTCAGGCGTCTACGGATTCAACGTCTAAGATGGCTAGGCCATGTTGAGCGCAAGGACAACACTGCTCCAGCCCGAAGAGTCTTCGACTCCGAACCAGTGGGACAACGCAATAGAAGACGACCACGAACCCGATGGCGCACTCAAGTGGAGAAGGACCTCAACCAACTTGGAGTGCGAAATTGGAGGCAGCTAGCTAAAGAACGTGCCAGCTGGAGAGGAATGTTGACCGAGGCCCAGGTTCGCCCCGGACTGTAGCGCCACACGAAGAAGAAGAAGAAGAAGATGTCAGACACTGCTCCAATATACTCGATGTCCGAACCTTCCGAGTAGCAAACATCGACTCGGACCATTTCCTTGTTGTAGCCAAGGTAAGGATACGGATGGAGAGAAGTACGGAGTCGAGACGGGACACCATGGTTTGACATAGGAAAGCTACAATCGCAATCGACCGCTAGGAAGCTTGCCGACCGAATCTCCTGAAACTTTCTGAAAGTTCTACGTTGCCTGCACTTACAAAAGAAGAGGAATGGAAACGTTGTCAAAAAGCCATCAAAGAAGCTGCCACTGATGTGCTGGGTATTCGAAACCTCTGAAATGAAACTCATGGTCGATGAGTGCAGCCAAACAGCAAGCCTACGAGGCAACGCTGCATCGAACAACGAGAGCTGCTCATGAGCTCTATGAACAGAAGAGAATTGAAGAGAGAAGTTGTGTTTAACAGTCTCTTAGACTTGTGATCCCAATTTTTGAATTTCCCAAAACCCGAATTCCATTTTAAAGTAAAGCAAAAAACATTAAAGACAGTAACTTTTTTGTTTAACATTTAAACTCTGAAACAACTTGTGCACTCAGTGAATTTATTTATTTATCCTCTGATACAATTCTTTGTTTTATATTTCTCTCTTTAACGTTTCTAACATTATAAATGTACAGTATGGAACTTTACGGAGAACCTCCCAGTCGATGGAGACTTTGTGACATGTTATAGACGCGAACGCAAAATGCACTTTTCAAACAGGACGAATATAGATGTCCTGCCTGTAGAAGGGTACTTGCAGCGCTCTCCGCACCGAAGGCAACAGTGGAAACCACTGCACCACTGCATCAGCAGCTCTAACCACAAGACCGCCTTCAGATAATAGTACTGAAATAATGATAAACAAAATGAGAAAAGAAATGTCAGACATAAGTGCTAGTTGTGAATTTCTTGCAAATAAGTACTAACAAATAAGGCAGCGTATGACATCGAACAATGAATCACTACATAAACTTTACAACGAAATAAAAGAACTAAAAAAAAGCAACAAAAAAAGATCAACAAATAAGCACACTGGAAATATCAGACGCACTGAATATTCTCCTCCATCTTCCACCACTGGAAATATTCGGGAAACAAACAGCAGCAAGCACAGCCTTGAGACTCAAAACACTCCGATTGTGGTCCGAACTCAACACTGGCCACCCAACCATTCTCAAAGAATTAAATTTCCTTCCTAGCAACACTGACCGCCTTTTACCCCAGGCTATCTTTGAGAAGAAATTCTCAATCAGCATTCCTTCCACATTGGACTGGAAATCTGACAGGCAAACGCCGCAAGACCCTCTGCGTATTTTCACAGATGGATCAAAGACAAACGAAGGGGTGGGTGCGGGTGTCTAAATTAAACAAATGTGTCCTATCACCTATGGTGATCTTGAAAGATTTTTTATTTTTTAAATTCAAACTGAACTTAACTTACCGCAACAATAACAAAATGCTTACGAACTATTGTGCTCGGGCATGGAGGAAATGCTGATATTGGGATATGTGAAAAAAGAGTGCGTTGTGTGAGTGTGCTATATTGAGGTCCTGGGAGAGTGTTGGATATGTGGTATGGATTGTGTTGTGTGTGGGGTGAACGTACAGGAAATAGCGGTGCTAGCGGTAATTGGAATTTGATTGACGCGTCATTATTTATTTTCATGACATTAACAGGATTAACGACAGTTTTATTGATGGTCTCATTTGTTCCCTTTTGTTACATACTAATGGAATTTTTTGGATATTTTATAAAAAAGAAGTGTAAGTCGTTATTTGACATTATTTTTGGTCTAGAGTTATTCAAAATTTCACTTATGCTAACATTGGTGAAGTGTTCCAATCTAATTATGGATTCTATTCCTTTGTCATCTATATTTATTTTGCCCAACATAATAGAGTAAATTATGTTATCTAAGTCAGTTATGGTAGCCTTTTTTATACTTGCAATTATTTCGAATAAGTTTTCTGAATCAGTCTTAATTTCTTTAGTATTGCCTACAAGTGGTTCACTGGTTAGTTGCTTAATTTTCTCCTGCAACTTCGTGCTTATTACGATTTGGCGCTCGTTCGCTTCGATAAGGACCTCCTCCCTAATTTTAACGTAGTTAAAATCATCAAAGTCAGGATTACCGGCAATATACTTCAAAGCCGTTCCTAAAAAGTTAATGATCCATGCCTGACGATGGTGAATCCTAAGTGTGCTCAAAAGATGTAATATTTGATCTACGTCAACCTATATTGCATTTTTGAATTCCGCTTTAGAATGACTAATATATAATAGACAATGCTATGTTGTGAAATTGCGTCTTCTACAAAATTCAACGACCGCTGTTTGAAATTTCAAAATAAATCTTTGTGAAACGTCATTTGCCCAAATAAGGGTTGACAGAGACCACAAACAGCATTGAACAAATCAAATTAACACTACTTTAGTAAAACGAATAATTAAAACGAATAAAAAACAAAAGTTGAGGCAAAAAGTGCTACAATGTCCCAAGGGTAGCAAAAACTTTTGGTCATTTGTGAAAAACATAAAGAATTCCGCCTCGTCCTCAATTCCCACGCTCATTTACAATGACATCCCAGCTGTCAGCTCTTTGGACAAAGCCAATCTGCTTGCGGCGCATTTTGCAGCCAGCTCAACACTGCAAGATTGTAATTTATCCCCACCTGTACTCGAGAGCGTTGGTTTCACCATGGGACAAATTCACTTCCGCACTCGTACGGTTGCAAGAGTACTTAAAGATCTCGACGTGCACAAGTCCGCTGGCCCGGATGGTATTCCCCCAATACTTCTGAATAGGTGTTCTTCTTCGCTGGCAAAACCACTGCGTAAGCTTTTGCATCTATCCTACTCTTCAGGTCTCTTTCCGAGTAGATGGAAAACAGCATTTGTCCAGCCCGTCCCTAAAAAGGGTGAATATTCGTCACCCACCTCGTACCGACCCATAGCACTTACGTCCCTTCTTTCTAAGGTCATGGAAACGCTGATAAATCGTCAGCTTTTGAAATATCTTGAATCGCGGAAGCTTCTTAATACAGTATGGCTTCCGCAGCAACAGGTCCCCTGGTGATTTGATAGCTTATCTCACCGAAAAGTGGAACCAATCTTTGCACAATGCAGGCGAAAGCAAGAAAGTTGCGCTTGATATTTCTAAAGCATTTGACAGAGTTTGGCATCAAGCTCTTTTGTCGAAAATGCGTGCTTATGGTGTTGATGAATGTCTGCTTCTATGGATTAGAAACTACCTTTCGAACCGTTCAATCCAAGTTGTTTTGGATGGGTTCAAGTCTGATATCCACAAAATAAATGCTGGTGTCCCCCAAGGCTCTGTTCTGTCTCCGACACTCTTTCTCATTTTTATAAATGATCTCCTGTCTGCCACTTCTAATCCAATCCACTCCTTCGCTGATGACAGCACCCTCAGCTTTTCATATTCGTTCCAAAATTCACGACCCTGCCCTTCGGACGTAATATTGGAACGGCAGCGTATGTCAAGCACATTGAATTCCGATCAGGACAGCATAATTAACTGGGGTAAGAACAACAGAGTGGAATTCAATGCTTCCAAAACTCAATGCTGTCTGCTGTCTCTAAAGCGAACCCCTGATAATCAGCCATTATCCATGAATGGCGCTTGTATCGATGAAACCGGAAAACTTTCCATCCTCGGTATGTTCATCAACACAACACTTAGTTGGAACGATCACATATTCGAGGTGGCCAAAAATGCTGCGAAATGTTTAGGTTTCCTTAATCGATGCAAGAAATACTTCAACCCCTCTGATTTGGCTTTAATCTATAAGGCGTATATTCGCCCAAAGCTTGAGTATAACGCTCATATCTGGTCTGGTGCCCCCAAGACCACCTTACACCTGCTAGATAGAATCCAAAAGCGAGCGATAAAACTTATAGGAGACAATGATATCGCGGGTTCATTAGACTCGCTAGAACATTGACGAACCGTGTCTTCTTTGTCCGTGTTTTATCGTTACTTTAACAAACGATGCTCAAGTGAGCTAGCCAACTGCATTCCTCCACTCCTTGAATTCACCCGCAAAACACGTCTCGCCAGGAATGCTCATCAGTTTACCCTTAAGCCTGCTTTCGGACGCACAGTGAAATTTAGAGACTCGTTTTTTAGCCGCACTACACGAATATGGAATGCTCTTCCCAGCTCAATATTCCCAATAGATTACAATCCGCAGATGTTTAAGACCAATGTGCACAGGTACCTCCTCTCTCTCTCTCCTATATACCTTCGGCCCGTGCTGTGTCTTGACCCCGGAAAATTAAGGGTATTAATAACCCCTTGAGCACGCGCAAATTATAAAAAAAAAAAAAAAATTCATGGCTCGATTACATGTGTAGTCCAGGAGCTTACAGTATGCAGAACGCACTAAGATTAATTGTAGGAGCCTAGGCAAAATAATTATCTTATATTATCTTTATGTACTTGTCTATTGTCTATCAGACCCACAGTTCCTAAATCATTCTGCACTACTTTTTCAACAAAAAGTTTTGAAAACTTATTTCATATTCATTTGTTAGTATATGGTAACACCAGGTTTAAATATTCGAACTTGCCTTTTCCTATTATGATAATTTAAATTCATTTCCTGTGTCTTTTTTTAGTTTATTTTTAATGTCATTTCTTAACGCTGGTTACATCGAGTGAAGGATGTCAGTAGGCTTACGAATGAACAGTTCTATTGTATTGAGCAGTGGCAAGGAGTTCTAGATAGATCATTACTATCGTATATCTTTTTTTCAATTTAATACATCTAGCTATTTCTGTTAAAGTGCTGTGGAATCTTTCCACTTGTCCATTAGTTGTGCTATGTTTCTGCAAGGACCAAACTATAGCTAGCAGTTCACTCTCATTGGTGGCGTAGCTCTCTTCCTCTTTGGATATTGTTCTTGAAATTATAGTTATGGGCCTGTTATTTTGTGAAAGTACAGCTCTAAGGGCATGTGAGGATGCGTCGGTGGTCAAATCAAACGGTTTCTCATAGTCGGGATATAAGAGAAGCACATCCTCGGAAGCTAGAATGTTTTTAATTTTTCTGAAAGCACCTATGGCTTCGTCGTCCAATTTAATATTTATATTTTTTGATTGCCTTGCAGTCACATTTCCGTTCTCCCCTCGTAAATATTTCCTGATAGACCGAGGAATGATCGCAGGCCTCGAAGTGTTTTAGGGACCTCATAATTGACAATATCTTTTATCTTGTCTGGGCAAGTTTTTATACCCTTATTTGATACGATAAATCCCAAAAACTTCGATTTTAAGAGAGAAACGCGTATGTTGGCTTAGTAAAGTTTTTGTGGGATACGGCTTATGTGCGTAAGATTATCTTCTTTTGTTTTTGAAAATTTGTTAGATATTTACAATTTCCTCTTTAAAACATCATCTATGGCTCGTTGAAAAATGCTGGGTGCATTTTTTAGACTGAAAGGAAGTCCGCAAAATTCGTACTTTCCAATATTTATTGAAAATGCGGTATTTTCTCTATCCCGTTCAGATAATATAATTTGATGAAATCCAGATTTTAAGTCAAAGGTCGTGAAGAAGGACGATTGTCCCAAATTTGAAAGAATAATTGTTATATCCGGAATCGGGTACTTGTCGCATATAGTTTTTTCATTCATTCATATCTTCCTGAAATCTATGGTATAACAAGACGCATTTGTCTGTTGCTAGCTGCCTTTGGAAAGGAATAAGCTTTGGAATAGACGTGTTCATCATCTCTTGCTCTAATAGTTGCAACAATATTAATGTTGAACGGTAAGAATTCATTTGGATCAGCAAAAACTTTCATATGGCGGTTCATCATTGATGAAAACTATTCTTGTATTTCAACAGGTATGGTCTTATTATCATAGACAAAATGAATTACATCCTAAGAGTAGAAATATAATGATTTCTCTTCTCCGTCGTGGTATGATAACGTTTCTTTGCAGAGATCAAGGTGAACGTTAATTTCTTGCAAAAGATCGAATCCGATAATACCATCGAATGTACTAAGACTACGTAGCAGGAAAAAAAGGAATATTTCTATCGAAAATATGTAATATGGGAGGCGCTACAGCCCGTAGGGGGCCAGGGCCTAGCTTCTCAGCAACCCCTCGTGTTGTGCGTGCTATTGTTCTCTCATGAGTGGAAAGGACCTACAGTTTTATGCCGAATCCGAACGGCCAAGTTTGAGAGGCTTTCTCTAGACACGAAATACTCTTTGAGCATTGTCAGTAACTCGAAAGAGGTGGGGTCGTGAAAATTGTTTTCGTCGCACAGAGCAGGAATCGAACCTACGACGTAAAGGTTGGGGTCGACGCACATACCCACAACGCCACGGGCACCAAATCGAAAATGTTTATTATAAATTTATATGCAATTTTATTTGTGCCATGTATTGATCTGACAAGGAATGGATTATCTATTGGTCTTACACCTTTTATGTTGTCGAGAGGTTTAGCATAATTTTTGCTCGTACCGGTATCTATCAACAATTTTATCTCCCGTCCTGCTAGTGTACGACTTACATCAAGCAAATTCACCTCATCTGATACAAAATCGTATGCCAATTGTTCCTTCTCTTGTGCGCTTGGTTAATATTATTAATTCTCTGTAATTTGGGTATAGGTTGTGGATCAGATTCTCGTTGTCTTTTCTGTGTTAAGCCTTGAATTTCGGGCACAGTGTTTCTGTGGTGGGAATTTGGCACAGGTTCAATATTTCGATAGTTCGATTAATTTGCCCTCGTGCTGCATTATAGTTTTATTAATAAGGAAAGTAAGTTTTTTCATTGTAGCGTTTTTCAGGCAGAAACCATAGCGATTAAACATGAGCTGTCATGGCTCAAAAACAACGAAATATCAAAAAAGGATATCACCATCTGATAGTAAATGATCAAAATCAAATAAAACTTTACAAACTGTCAATTTATTGTACTAAACTCATTTAAATGTACAAAACGCGTCAACGATACTTCGCGCTTAGTGGTTGTCGACAGAAGAGAACGAGCTATCATCGCGAAAGAGCATTGAGGTTGATCGATAGCAACTAAAACGGCATTTCTCTCTTTACGCTCAATTGCAGTTTATGTTGTGAGTGTACAAAACAAAAAACAAGCAAAAAAAAAACAATATGAAAAACTATAATAGAATAGGGTAAATAACAAATAGATTTCTAAATACGCCGCCGCCCCTGAATGAATTTCAGGTGGTGGGTAGAATCGCCAGTTTGGTGATGGGCCGCTTAAATATGCCATTCTTAGTACGCACTTCAACAACCCGTACGAGTCCATCTGGACCTGGAAACACTTGGTGAATTCTGCCCAGGAACATTGGCTCCTTAATAACTACCACATCACCCACTTGGATCACCCAAAAGGTCGATGCTCTCCATTTTGGGCGCAGCTGGAACGAGGTTAAATAGTCGGTTTGCCATCTTCGCCAGAACCCTTGCTTCATGTTCTGAATCAATTCCCATCTTCCCAAGCGGTAAGTTGGTGTCTCAAGCGTACTCGGTTCTGGAATTGCAGTAAATGGTCTACCTATCCAAAAATGAGAAGGTGTTAGTGGATGAAGATATAAATAAGAAGACGCACAAGGAGGCCTAGAGTTTAAGATGGCTTCGATTTGGGCTAACAGTGTGCACATTTCTTCAAATGTTAAAATATTACTGCCAATTACTCGACGGTTACGAACCGACAACAGGCCTCGGATATGGACGGATTCAAAGTTGACGACCTCAGCAAACGATCAAAGGACAATGATTTTCGGTTCTGCACGTGGAATGTGAGGTCCCTGAACAGACCACGTGCAGCCGATGAACTCGCGGAGGCCCTAGACTGCTACAAAGCAGATATCACCGCCATACAGGAGATGCGATGGGATGGGCCGGGCAAAAGGAAGATGAGAAACTGCGACATCTACTACGGTGATTGCCACAAAGAGGGAAGGCAGCGCTTATTTGGATGCGGATTCGTTATTCGAGGCAGACTTAGGCAAAAAGTCTTAAGCTTTGATTATATCAGCGAGCGCTCATAACAATCCGCATCAAGGCTAAATTCGGGAACATCAGCCTGATTTGCGCACACGCCCCGACGGAGGAGAAGGATGACGATAGCAAGGATGACTTCTATGATCTCCTAGAAAGAATATACGATCGATGCCCCAGCTATGACACCAAGATCGTTCTATGAGATTTCAACGCACAGCTGGGCAAGGAAGAAATCTTTGCTAGAGTCATCGGAAAACACAGCCTGCACGACAACACATCCGGAAACGGACTCAGGCTGGTAGATTTCGCCTCGGGGCGTAACCTCTCTGTGATGAGCACGCGGTTCCCACACCTCAACATCCATAAGGGGACCTGGCGGTTACCTGATCAATCAACCGAAAACCAGATTGATCACGTTGCGATCGACGTCAGACACTCCTCCAGTATTCTCGATGTCCAAACGTTCCGAGGAGCCAACATCGACTCGGACCATTTCCTTGTTGTAGCCAAGGTAAGGATGAGAATATCGAGAGAAGTACGGGGTCGAGAAAGAACACTACGGTTTGACGTCGGAAAGCTTAAATCGCAATCGATCGCTAGGAACTTTGCCCCCCGAGTCTCCCTGAAACTCTCTGAAAGTTCGACGCTGCCTGCACATTCAATAGAAGAAGAATGGAAACGTTGTCAAAAAGCCATCAAAGAAGCTGCCACTGATGTGCTGGGTTTTACGAAACCACCCAGAAGGAACCCATGGTTTGACGACGAGTGCAGGCAGGTACATGCAGCCAAGCAGAAGGCCTACAAGGCAGCGCTGCATCGAACAACGAGAGCTGTTCGTGAGCTCTACGAACAGAAGAGAAGGGAAGAGCACTGGCTTCTCAGAAAGAAAAAGAAAGAGCATGAGAGGCGCGCGGTCGTGGAGATGGAGAGGTGTTACGACAGGAAGGAAGTCCGAAAGTTTTACCAAAAGGTAAAACAAGTATCAGGAAGATATAGACCTCGGACCGAAGCCTGCAGGGACGAAAATGGACTGTAGTAGAATCGCAGTCGATGCTGAGAATTTGGGAAAATCATTTCTGTAGACTGTTAAACGGCGATGACGACACAAATTCCGCTGTCAGGCAGAATGTTTCACTCAATTTGGACGATGATGAACACGAATTCCGTCCCCCCGACTTAGACGAAGTCAAGAAAGCGATTTCTAGACTGAAGTCGAACAAAGCTGCTGGAGCGGTCGGATTGTCCGCGGAATTGTTGAAGGCAGCTGGAGATGACCTAGTTGGGCGCATACACCAGCTCATCTGTATGATATGATCGGAGGAAAGCATGCCCGATGAGTAGAATCTCAGCGTCGTTTGTCCGGTCCACAAGAAAGGAGACCCCTTTGACTGCGCCAACTAAAGAGGGATCAGAGTCCTTAACATCGCCTACAAGATACTCTCTCCCGTTCTGTGTGAACGCCTGAAACCCTTTGTCAACAACCTGATAGGTCCTTATCAGTGCGATTTCAGGCCAGAAAAGTCCACAATAGACCAAATATTTACACTCCGGCAGATCCTGGAAAAGACTCAAGAGATGTAGATCGACACCCACCACCTATTTGTCGATTTCAAGCCCGCATATGACAGCGTGCATAGAGACGGGCTATACAGCGCCATGTCTAGTTTTGACATTCCTGCCAAACTCGTCAGGCTGTGCAGGATGACGATGGAGAACTCTCGCTGCTCCATCAAGGTCGGTAACGAACTCACCGAGACCTTCAATGTCAAAAAAGGTTTTAGGCAAGGCGACACGCTGTCATGTAACTTCTTTAACATCATACTTGAGAAGATCGTGCGAAACTCTGACGTAAACACCCGAGGCACGATCTTCCAGGAGTCCGTTCAACTGCTTGCTTACGCGGACGACATTGACGTGATTGGACGAACACAGCGAGTCGTCAATGAGGCGTTTGCTGGCATTGAAGCGGAAGCGGCTAAAATGGGTCTAGCGGTAAACCAGGGCAAAACAAAGTACATGCAGTCATCACGTCATATTGGGCAGCAGAAACTTTGAGGTAGTCAAGGACTTCGTCTACCTAGGCTCCGGAGTAAATAAGGACAACAACACCAGTACCGAGATCAAGCGCAGAATTACTCTTGCCAATCGCTGTTTCTTTGGGCTCAAGAGGCAATTGAGTAACAGAGCCATCTCTCGAAACACCAAATTGACCTTGTATAAAACCCTGATCATCCCAGTCCTGCTCTATGGCGCAGAGACATGGACGCTATTGAAAGCGGATGAAGATGTTCTTGGTTGTTTTGAGAGAAAAGTTCTGCGTACGATCTTTGGTCCTGTTTGCGTTGATGGCGTTTGGAGGAGAAGGTTCAACCACGAACTATACGGGCTGTACAGCGGCATGCACCTAGTTAAGCGTCTTCGGATCCAACGCTTAAGATGGCTAGGTCATGTAGAGCGGATGGACACCACAGCTCCCGACGAGTCTTCGACACCGAGCCATTGGGACAGCGCAACAGAGGACGTCCTCGCACAAGATGGCGCACACAAGTGGAAAAGGACCTCAACCAACTTGATGTGCGCAACTGGAGGCAGCTGGCGAAAGATCGTGCTGGCTGGAGAGGCATGTTGGTTGAGGCCCAGGTCCACCCCGGACTGTAGCGCGAATCAAAGAAGAAGAATTACTCGACGAAGATGTTGCTTCACTAATTTCACCCCGCAAGGTGGGCTGTGCGGGGGAATGAAATTTAATTCGATGTTTTCAGCTGCCAACGTTTCGACAACCCTCGTTATATGTGCTTGTGACTGCACCAACTTGTGCATTTTCGATAGAACACGAGCTTCTTCTTGAAAATTTGTTCCATTATCGGAATGGATCACGCTACATTTACCACGCCTCGCGATGAATCTCTTCAGCGCTGCCAGGCATCCGTTGTAAGATCCGAAACCAACTCCAGGTGTATAGCCTTCATAGCCATGCAAATAAACAAGCAAATGTATCCTTTGAACAGTTTAGGCTTTCTTCCTTTGGACACACGAAGAGCTATTGGACCTGCGTAATCACATCCGGTGTGTTCAAATGCAAAGGATGGATTTACCCGTACAGATGGCAAATTTCCCATAAGCTGAGTAGACATAGACTGTCGTTGCCGAAAACACGTAATGCAGATGGATCCTATTGTGATAATTTAAATTCATTTCCTGTGTTTTTTTTAGTTTATTTTTAATGTCATTTCTTAACGCTGGTTACATCGAGTGAAGGATGTCAGTGGGCTTACGAATGAACAGTTCTATTGTATTCAGCAGTGGCAAGGAGTTCTAGATAGATCATTACTATCGTATATCTTTTTTTCAATTTAATACATCTAGCTATTTCTGTTAAAGTGCTGTGGAATCTTTCCACTTGTCCATTAGTTGTGCTATGTTTCTGCAAGGACCAAACTATAGCTAGCAGTTCACTCTCATTGGTGGCGTAGCTCTCTTCCTCTTTGGATATTGTTCTTGAAATTATAGTTATGGGCCTGTTATTTTGTGAAAGTACAGCTCTAAGGGCATGTGAGGATGCGTCGGTGGTCAAATCAAACGGTTTCTCATAGTCGGGATATAAGAGAAGCACATCCTCGGAAGCTAGAATGTTTTTAATTTTTCTGAAAGCACCTATGGCTTCGTCGTCCAATTTAATATTTATATTTTTTGATTGCCTTGCAGTCACATTACCGTTCTCCCCTCGTTAATATTTCCTGATAGACCGAGGAATGATCGCAGGCCTCGAAGTGTTTTAGGGACCTCATAATTGACAATATCCTTTATCTTGTCTGGGCAAGTTTTTATACCCTTATTTGATACGATAAATCTCAAAAACTTCGATTTTAAGAGAGAAACGCGTATGTTGGCTTAGTAAAGTTTTTGTGGGATACGGCTTATGTGCGTAAGATTATCTTCTTTTGTTTTTGAAAATTTGTTAGATATTTACAATTTCCTCTTTAAAACATCATCTATGGCTCGTTGAAAAATGCTGGGTGCATTTTTTAGACTGAAAGGAAGTCCGCAAAATTCGTACTTTCCAATATTTATAGAAAATGCGGTATTTTCTCTATCCCGTTCAGATAATATAATTTGATGAAATCCAGATTTTAAGTCAAAGGTCGTGAAGAAGGACGATTGTCCCAAATTTGAAAGAATAATTGTTATATCCGGAATCGGGTACTTGTCGCTTATAGTTTTTTCATTCATTCATATCTTCCTGAAATCTATGGTATAACAAGACGCATTTGTCTGTTGCTAGCTGCCATTGGAAAGGAATAAGCTTTGGAATAGACGTGTTCATCATCTCTTGCTCTAATAGTTGCAACAATATTATTGTTGAACGGTAAGAATTCATTTGGATCAGCAAAAACTTTCATATGGCGGTTCATCATTGATGAAAACTATTCTTGTATTTCAACAGGTATGGTCTTATTATCATAGACAAAATGAATTGCATCCTAAGAGTAGAAATATAATGATTTCTCTTCTCCGTCGTGGTATGATAACGTTTCTTTGCAGAAATCAAGGTGAACGTTAATTTCTTGCAAAAGATCGAATCCGATAATACCATCGAATGTACTAAGACTACGTAGCAGGAAAAAAAGGAATATTTCTATCGAAAATATGTAATATGGGAGGCGCTACAGCCCGTAGGGGGCCAGGGCCTAGCTTCTCAGCAACCCCTCGTGTTGTGCGTGCTATTGTTCTCTCATGAGTGGAAAGGACCTACAGTTTTATGCCGAATCCGAACGGCCAAGTTTGAGAGGCTTTCTCTAGACACGAAATACTCTTTGAGCATTGTCAGTAACTCGAAAGAGGTGGGGTCGTGAAAATTGTTTTCGTCGCACAGAGCAGGAATCGAACCTACGACGTAAAGGTTGGGGTCGACGCACATACCCACAACGCCACGGGCACCAAATCGAAAATGTTTATTATAAATTTATATGCAATTTTATTTGTGCCATGTATTGATCTGACAAGGAATGGATTATCTATTGGTCTTACACCTTTTATGTTGTCGAGAGGTTTAGCATAATTTTTGTTCGTACCGGTATCTATCAACAATTTTATCTCCCGTCCTGCTAGTGTACGACTTACATCAAGCAAATTCACCTCATCTGATACAAAATCGTATGCCAATTGTTCCTTCTCTTGTGCGCTTGGTTAATATTATTAATTCTCTGTAATTTGGGTATAGGTTGTGGATCAGATTCTCGTTGTCTTTTCTGTGTTAAGCCTTGAATTTCGGGCACAGTGTTTCTGTGGTGGGAATTTGGCACAGGTTCAATATTTCGATAGTTCGATTAATTTGCCCTCGTGCTGCATTATAGTTTTATTAATAAGGAAAGTAAGTTTTTTCATTGTAGCGTTTTTCAGGCAGAAACAATAGCGATTAAACATGAGCTGTCATGGCTCAAAAACAACGAAATATCAAAAAAGGATATCACCATCTGATAGTAAATGATCAAAATCAAGTAAAACTTTACAAACTGTCAATTTATTGTACTAAACTCATTTAAATGTACAAAACGCGTCAACGATACTTCGCGCTTAGTGGTTGTCGACAGAAGAGAACGAGCTATCATCGCGAAAGAGCATTGAGGTTGATCGATAGCAAATAAAACAGCATTTCTCTCATTACGCTCAATTGCAGTTTATGTTGTGAGTGTACAAAACAAAAAACAAGCAAAAAAAAAACAATATGAAAAACTATAATAGAATAGGGTAAATAACAAATAGATTTCTAAATACGCCGCCGCCACTGAATGAATTTCAGGAGGTGGGTAGAATCGCCAGTTTGGTGATGGGCCGCTTAAATATGCCATTCTTAGTACGCACTTCAACAACCCGTACGAGTCCATCTGGACCTGGAAACACTTGGTGAATTCTGCCCAGGAACATTGGCTCCTTAATAACTACCACATCACCCACTTGGATCACCCAAAAGGTCGATGCTCTCCATTTTGGGCGCAGCTGGAACGAGGTTAAATAGTCGGTTTGCCATCTTCGCCAGAACCCTTGCTTCATGTTCTGAATCAATTCCCATCTTCCCAAGCGGTAAGTTGGTGTCTCAAGCGTACTCGGTTCTGGAATTGCAGTAAATGGTCTACCTATCCAAAAATGAGAAGGTGTTAGTGGATGAAGATCTAAATAAGAAGACGCACAAAGAGGCCTAGAGTTTAAGATGGCTTCGATTTGGGCTAACAGTGTGCACATTTCTTCAAATGTTAAAATATTACTGCCAATTACTCGACGGTTACGAACCGACAACAGGCCTCGGATATGGACGGATTCAAAGTTGACGACCTCAGCAAACGATCAAAGGACAATGATTTTCGGTTCTGCACGTGGAATGTGAGGTCCCTGAACAGGAGATGCGATGGGATGGGCCGGGCAAAAGGAAGATGAGAAACTGCGACATCTACTACGGTGATTGCCACAAAGAGGGAAGGCAGCGCTTATTTGGATGCGGATTCGTTATTCGAGGCAGACTTAGGCAAAAAGTCTTAAGCTTTGATTATATCAGCGAGCGCTCATAACAATCCGCATCAAGGCTAAATTCGGGAACATCAGCCTGATTTGCGCACACGCCCCGACGGAGGAGAAGGATGACGATAGCAAGGATGACTTCTATGATCTCCTAGAAAGAACATACGATCGATGCCCCAGCTATGACACCAAGATCGTTCTATGAGATTTCAACGCACAGCTGGGCAAGGAAGAAATCTTTGCTAGAGTCATCGGAAAACACAGCCTGCACGACAACACATCCGGAAACAGACTCAGGCTGGTAGATTTCGCCTCGGGGCGTAACCTCTCTGTGATGAGCACGCGGTTCCCACACCTCAACATCCATAAGGGGACCTGGCGGTTACCTGATCAATCAACCGAAAACTAGATTGATCACGTTGCGATCGACGTCAGACACTCCTCCAGTATTCTCGATGTCCAAACGTTCCGAGGAGCCAACATCGACTCGGACCATTTCCTTGTTGTAGCCAAGGTAAGGATGAGGATATCGAGAGAAGTACGGGGTCGAGAAAGAACACTACGGTTTGACGTCGGAAAGCTTAAATCGCAATCGATCGCTAGGAACTTTGCCCCCCGAGTCTCCCTGAAACTCTCTGAAAGTTCGACACTGCCTGCACATTCAATAGAAGAAGAATGGAAACGTTGTCAAAAAGCCATCAAAGAAGCTGCCACTGATGTGCTGGGTTTTACGAAACCACCCAGAAGGAATCCATGGTTTGACGACGAGTGCAGGCAGGTACATGCAGCCAAGCAGAAGGCCTACAAGGCAGCGCTGCATCGAACAACGAGAGCTGTTCGTGAGCTCTACGAACAGAAGAGAAGGGAAGAGCACTGGCTTCTCAGAAAGAAAAAAAAAGAGCATGAGAGGCGCGCGGTCGTGGAGATGGAGAGGTGTTACGACAGGAAGGAAGTCCGAAAGTTTTACCAAAAGGTAAAACAAGTATCAGGAAGATATAGACCTCGGACCGAAGCCTGCAGGGACGAAAATGGACTGTAGTAGAATCGCAGTCGATGCTGAGAATTTGGGAAAATCATTTCTGTAGACTGTTAAACGGCGATGACGACACAAATTCCGCTGTCAGGCAGAATGTTTCACTCAATTTGGACGATGATGAACACGAATTCCCACACGTCCCCCCGACTTAGACGAAGTCAAGAAAGCGATTTCTAGACTGAAGTCGAACAAAGCTGCTGGAGCGGTCGGATTGTCCGCGGAATTGTTGAAGGCAGCTGGAGATGACCTGGTTGGGCGCATGCACCAGCTCATCTGTAAGATATGATCGGAGGAAAGCATGCCCGATGAGTAGAATCTCAGCGTCGTTTGTCCGGTCCACAAGAAAGGAGACCCCTGTTCGCTGACTATTTTTTCACCGAGTCCACTACGAAGACGAATAGCGAATTAGAAAAAAAAGAAGAGCGAAAAAGAATGACCACGAATAGCGAAGAAAATAACGAGCCGATGCGGCTGCAATGAAAAACGGAATTCAACTGAATGGTCACAAGTGCTTCTCTTTAATTTGGTTGGGTTTTTTATACTGCATTTTTGACAGTTAGTTTTTTTTTATGTACATGAACGTAAATTGAATATTATTACATATTCTTATTCTTAAATATGGCGAACCTTGGCACATTGGCGGGTAATTCAAATTTTACGATATTGCATTACGATATGTATAATGTGATTGGATAATGTTTCAATTAATTTAGGGAAGTAATAATGATGTAATGATGTGATAATGAAAGTAATGATGTTTTACATGTATGTATATATGTGATAGAGTATATAATCATTTGGTATGTACATATGTTTTGTATGAGATGCCCTAACATTCCGCCTCCTTTGAAAGGACTCTGCTTTCAAGCTGGAAGTAGTGCTAGCTTGTGAACTGGACGTCGAAATGTTCCCTTCGGTGTTTGTATCTCTGCTACTCGAACTTTGTCATCTGGTCCCTTCCACACTTGTTTGACTCTACCCAGCAACCATCTTTGCGGCGGCACATTGTCTTCGTGTATTATGACCATAGCCCCAATGTTGAGATTTGGTTCTACAGATGCCCATTTGTTTCTTTGCTGTAGCTCGCTGAGGTATTCTGCTGCCCATCTTCTCCAGAAATGAGACTTCACCGCGTTGATTCGTCTCCACCTCTGGATATAGCTGATATTTGACCCGTCGTCTGCAGGTTCTGGAAGCGCCTTCAATGCTGCTCCGATGAGCAGATGTCCTGGTGTGAGTGCCTCAAAGTCGCTGGGATCCTGTGATAGTGGCGTAATTGGACGCGAGTTCATGATGGCTTCGATGTCGACCAGTGCTGTGCTCAGCTCTTCGAATGTGAGATGAGAATTAGCCAAGTTTCTCACAAGGTGTCCCTTCGCTATCTTGACCGCCGCCTCCCACAATCCACCAAAATGAGGAGCCCTGGGAGGTATAAAATGAAACGATATGCCCTGATTAGTACAAAAAATTTTGATTGGCTCGATTGCCGATTTGTTAAAAAATATATTTTGAAGCTCTAACAGCTTTTTCTTTGCTCCAACGAAATTTGTAGCGTTGTCAGAATAAATGTCGTGAGGACAACCCCTACGACCTATTAACCGCTTTAATGCTGCAATGAAGGCCTCACTGGAGAGATCTGACACTGCTTCCAAATGAACAGCTTTGCTTGCAAAGCAGACAAATACCGCAATGTAGGTTTTATACGGTCGTTTCCCACGAATTTTGTAGTATGTCATCACTGGACCGCAAAAATCTACGCCACATGACGAAAATGGACGCGATGCTGTTAATCTTTCTGCTGGCAGATTACCCATCACTTGCTGGATTAATTTCGGTCTGTACCTAACACAATGAACGCACTTCCTCACTACCTTTCTTGCGACGTCTCTTGCGTTGACTACCCAAAATTGCCTTCTTATTAGGGAGACTAGCATCTTCGGTCCTGCATGGTAATTTGATAGGTGCAGGTGCCTTACCAAGCATTCCACAAAGACACAATTCTTTGGCAGCAACAAGGGATATTTTTGTTGCTCTGGGATGTTCGCGTTCTTGAGCCGTCCGCCCACTCTCAGCAGTTCTACCTCTGTTGTGTCATCAATAAACGGGTTGAGCCATTTGATTGATCCTTTAAGTGTTGTGTTTGTTTTTCTTGTTGAACGATCCAGACGATACGATGCAATGCCTTATCCACTTCTTCCTTCGAAACGACTTTTGTTTCTTCCGTCTGTTGTTTTTTCAACCTATTACGAAAACGTATCATGAATGCTATTATGCGCAATAATTTTAAAAATGAACTGTGTTTATAAATTGTTTCTAATAAGTAATTATCTCTCGGCTGTTTGCAAAAGAGAACGGTTTTGCGTTTTTCCAAGAGCAGCTCTTCCTCTGTGAGCTGAATCTCACAGCCTGATGGCCATTCTTCTGGATGCTTTGCCAGGAAGGTTGGACCAGAAAACCATATTGAATTTTTTAGTTCTTCTACGGTGCAACCTCTTGACACTTTGTCCGCTGGATTTTCCACACCAGGAACGTGGCGCCATTTTGCTTCTGGAGCTTTTTCTTGAATTTCGGATACCCTGTTACCAACGAAGACACTCAACTTTGACGAGTGCGTATGTATCCAGTGAAGAACGATTTGTGCGTCCGTCCAAAAATATACGTCTGTGTACGTCTGCTTGAAGATACCTTTTATTTTAGCCCAAAGTCTTACCAAAAGATGTGCGCTGCACAGTTCTAACCGCGGAAGCTGTTTACGCTTTGTCGGGGACACTCTCGACTTTGCTACTAGAAGTTTTACTACTCTATTCCCCGACCTGTCCGTCGTTCTAAGGTAAATGCAACAACCATATGCATTCATTGAAGCGTCGCAGATGTATTTGATAGTGGTGCCTGTCTGCTGCTAATGCGAACCTAGGCACGGGAAGTTTTTGAAGGGAATGTAGATCTGTTACAAACTGTCTCCATTCTGTTTCTAAACATTGCGATATTGATGCATCCCAGTCTAGTTGATCGATCCATAATTTTTGAAGAATGATTTTTGCCTTTATGAGTATTGGGCTCAATAAACCCATAGGGTCGAAAAGTGACGACGACAACGAAAGTATCGATCTTTTGGTGACCTTTGTGTAGGCGTTTTAATTTTGACAAGAGTGTCTAGGTCGTCCGAACCGGTGAGCATGTCATCCACTTTCACGCCATAAGATGTATTGGAACTTACGATGCTCTGGGTGTATAAATACCTGTCGATACATTTTTGAAATGTCTGCTGTGATTGCATATCTGTGAAGACGAAAACGAAGTAAGATGATGAAAAGTTCATCCTGAATTTTTGGTCCGACCATTAAAATTTCGTTCAAGGAGATTTGTGAAGAAGTGCAACATGATGCGTCGAATACGACTCTTAATTTTGTCGTAGTACTTTCGGGTTTTATGACACACTGGTGGGGAATGAAGTAGTGTGGCTCGTCTAACTGTGGATTGGGAATGAGGGACATGTGTCCCAGATTTTCATATTCCTTCAAGAACTTTGCATATTCTTTTTTCAGCGCTAAATTTTTCGAAAGTCTGCGCTCAAGGGTTAGGAAACGTTTTTGGGCGATATCGTAGGAACCTCCTAAACATGTTGGGTCTTGTTTGAATGGTAGTCGCACGGAGAGATGACCATTCGACGCAACTTCTATAGATTCGAGAAACCGATGTTCGCAATCTTCCTGTTCTTTTGTCCATTCTGCTCTCCGGCCCACGACCTCCTCTAATTCCCAAAACTTCTCTACGTACCTGTGTAGTGAATCATCCTGCGATGTAACGCCGCATATTGCGTGATTTGGTTTGTTGGTATTTGCGTTGGAATTGCATCTCCCAGATACGATCCAACCTAATGTGGTTTTCTGCAAGGTTGGCAATCCTTGTCCTAATTTGATTTGACCTACCGATAACAAGTCGAAAAATGCTTCAGCACCAAGCAGAAGGTCTATTTGTGATGGTTCGTTGAAGTTTTCGTCCGCCATCATAATGTTCTTCGGAAGATTCCAACCGGCCACCTTTAATGCTGTGTCTGGTTGGTACCCGGTGATTGAATGAGTAATCGAAAACTCCAAAGCTAACTCGAAGTTGTTAAAACGAGAACGAATGACTGTTTGTGTTTCATGATTCGATTTTGTTTGTGTTGTACCTACACCCACGATTTCTATTCTTTTTGCTTCTCGCCTTAGACTCAGGGCCTGAACAAAACTATCCTTGATTAGATTGATTTGAGAACCGGAATCTAACAGTGCCCTTCCTATCTGATACGAGCCAGTTGCATCTTTTACTAACACCAACGCTGTGGCTAAAATTACTTGGCCTTTGGACAGCATTAACTTAGTCTGCGCTGCAGAGTTCACGGCTGCTGAAGAGATGCCTTCACACACATTTGACTCCTTCATATTTTTGTGAAGTAAGGTGTGGTGTGGATGCTTGTAAAATTTACACCTGTAGCTTGATGGACATTTCGCCATATTGTGTCCTTTGCTCAGGCAATTTATGCAGAGTCCTAACTTCTTTGTGTTCGAGAACCGTTCTGTAATTGAAAGCTTTGCAAAACTCGGGCAATTTGTGATGAAGTGATCACTGTTATTACAGAACGTACACGATTTAATTGTAACGGAAAACGATGCTTGTGGACGAACATTCGCGCCGTTGAACTTTGGTTTATTAAATGGTTTGTAGTTATGATCGACACGATCAGATTGGCGATTTTGCTTGCTATCACGGGCTTCTAAATATTGACATCTTCTATTGATCATTGAAGCGCAATCATCCCATTTTGGTAATTTACTATAATCCAGTTGTTCATCCCACTTCGATTGTGTGTCGGAATCTACTTTGGACATAGCAATATAGATAACAATCGCATTACATATGTCTGACTCAGTCCCTAATGACATAAGTGAACTGTAAATAGCTGATATGTTATCGACCAAATTCCGCAAGTGAGACGACGAGGGTTTTGTTACTTTTGGTAACTCGAACATTGCTGCAATATTTTCGATAAATATGAGCGTATCATTGTCATATCTTTGCTTAAGTTTCTCTATTGCCTATTCTTCGGTAACTTGGAATGCTCGAATTGTGGACAGCGCTTGGTCCGAAAGACATGACAATAAATGGTTAAATTTTTCAATTTTGCTAAGCGCGGGGTCTGAATTTACTAGTTGCTCAAACGAATTTATAAAATTTTTGTATTCGGAATATTTTCCGGTAAACTTGGGTAACTTCAGGTTTGGCAAACGATGGTGAAGGAATGGCAAATGAGGCTTCCAATGAGCTACTGCGCCTATCTGATCCCATCATTGAAATGATTTTTGTTTTTGTAGTAACGTAAAGTTCTTCCAGTTCTGCCCTAACGGAATCAGTGGGATTCAGCCTTTCAATTTGAGTTTGGTATGCTAAAGCCTGCTTAAAATATGATTCTAATATGCCTAATCGACATTCCAATTCCGTTGAGGTTAATTTTGTTGATTTTTCAATTAGATTTTTTATACGGGCAATGCTCCCCTTTGTGGATGAGCGCTGCTGTTTTAAGCCTTCTAATTTGACTGCTTCTTCTGTCATGATGATCGGCTAAATATAGACTCCTTTGAATACTGGCTGCTTACGAAGCTAACCAATGACTTCAAGGAAAATTATCGCTATGTTGAAATCCGAATTCAACTATTTTTAACCGTTTGTCCAACGGGACGTATTCGACAATGACTGAATTTGACCTTTGTCTGAACTATTGTAACGAAATCAGCATTGGCGATTGGTAATACGTGCCTAAATGCCGCGATGATAACGGAATGACCCGAACGAACCGTAATTTCGAATGTATTCACGATTGATATCGACAATTCACTAAAAAGTTCAAGTGGAGATATAACTTAAAATTTTTCAAAAATGTCCGAATAATTTTTTGCACGAGTGTAAAATGCTTTGCCATACAGTTGTTCCCGCTGTAAAAAACCGGTGCTTTTGTCAGACGCAGACCGTGCCGTTAAATATAACTGTTGTGTGAAATGTACTAAAATAATTGTCTGTTTCACTTCTAACTTGTATCAATGTATGTATATATTTTATTTTAGTGCAGTGAATTCCAAAAATTTAATGTAAATGAATGTTTAAATTTGAACTGTGTGTAAAGGGTTGATCGAAAAAATTGCCTGCAGTAACCTTACCTTGTTGAAATACATATATGTACTTATCTATGTATGTATGTTTTTTGTATGCTGTAGAGACAATGTTTATTTTATTCGCGAATCGCGTCACGCGGTACCGAAACTCTCCACTGATTTGTTTTTGATTTGTTCACTTTTTGTTTTTCTTGTACGTATATATGTACTTTGTTAATTTTTTTTTTTTTTTTTTTTTTTTTTTTTTTTTTTTTTTTTTTTTGATTCATCAACCACTCACTCCTTTTTCACTGCACTGTTAAAATTCTTTGTTGACTTTGTTAACTTTATGCACATGTACATATGTGCTTTTTCAACCTTAATTGGTTCGCACTTTTTTTTTTTGTTATATTAATTGTTGTTCACAACCGAAAAAAACTTACTTGACTTTTTTTTTTTTTTTTTTTTGCGATGATTAACTTCGGCTCGATTGCCTCACGTTGGATGCGCCAAATTATGTTCGGTGACTATTTTTTCACCGAGTCCACTACGAAGACGAATAGCGAATTAGAAAACAACGAAGAGCGAAAAAGAATGACCACGAATAGCGAAGAAAATAACGAGCCGATGCGGTTGCAATGAAAAACGGAATTCAACTGAATGGTCACAAGTGCTTCTCTTTAATTTGGTTGGGTTTTTTATACTGCATTTTTGACAGTTAGTTTTTTTTTATGTACATGAACGTAAATTGAATATTATTACATATTCTTATTCTTAAATATGGCGAACCTTGGCACATTGGCGGGTAATTCAAATTTTACGATATTGCATTACGATATGTATAATGTGATTGGATAATGTTTCAATTAATTTAGGGAAGTAATAATGATGTAATGATGTGATAATGAAAGTAATGATGTTTTACATGTATGTATATATGTGATAGAGTATATAATCATTTGGTATGTACATATGTTTTGTATGAGATGCCCTAACAACCCCTTTGACTGCGCCAACTAAAGAGGGATCAGAGTCCTTAACATCGCCTACAAGATACTCTCTCCCGTTCTGTGTGAACGCCTGAAACCCTTTGTCAACAACCTGATACGTCCTTATCAGTGCGATTTCAGGCCAGAAAAGTCCACAATAGACCAAATATTTACACTCCGGCAGATCCTGGAAAAGACTCAAGAGATGTAGATCGACACCCACCACCTATTTGTCGATTTCAAGCCCGCATATGACAGCGTGCATAGAGAGGGGCTATACAGCGCCATGTCTAGTTTTGACATTCCTGCCAAGCTCGTCAGGCTGTGCAGGATGACGATGGAGAACTCTCGCTGCTCCATCAAGGTCGGTAACGAACTCACCGAGACCTTCAATGTCAAAAAAGGTTTTAGGCAAGGCGACACGCTGTCATGTAACTTCTTTAACATCATACTTGAGAAGATCGTGCGAAACTCTGACGTAAACACCCGAGGCACGATCTTCCAGGAGTCCGTTCAACTGCTTGCTTACGCGGACGACATTGACGTGATTGGACGAACACAGCGAGTCGTCAATGAGGCGTTTGCTGGCATTGAAGCGGAAGCGGCTAAAATGGGTCTAGCGGTAAACCAGGGCAAAACAAAGTACATGCAGTCATCACGTCATATTGGGCAGCAGAAACTTTGAGGTAGTCAAGGACTTCGTCTACCTAGGCTCCGGAGTAAATAAGGACAACAACACCAGTACCGAGTTCAAGCGCAGAATTACTCTTGCCAATCGCTGTTTCTTTGGGCTCAAGAGGCAATTGAGTAACAGAGCCATCTCTCGAAACACCAAATTGACCTTGTATAAAACCCTGATCATCCCAGTCCTGCTCTATGGCGCAGAGACATGGACGCTATTGAAAGCGGATGAAGATGTTCTTGGTTGTTTTGAGAGAAAAGTTCTGCGTACGATCTTTGGTCCTGTTTGCGTTGATGGCGTTTGGAGGAGAAGGTTCAACCACGAACTATACGGGCTGTACAGCGGCATGCACCTAGTTAAGCGTCTTCGGATCCAACGCTTAAGATGGCTAGGTCATGTAGAGCGGATGGACACCACAGCTCCGGCCCGACGAGTCTTCGACACCGAGCCATTGGGACAGCGCAACAGAGGACGTCCTCGCACAAGATGGCGCACACAAGTGGAAAAGGACCTCAACCAACTTGGTGTGCGCAACTGGAGGCAGCTGGCGAAAGATCGTGCTGGCTGGAGAGGCATGTTGGTTGAGGCCCAGGTCCACCCCGGACTGTAGCGCGAATCAAAGAAGAAGAATTACTCGACGAAGATGTTGCTTCACTAATTTCACCCCGCTTCCCACAGCCCTACAAAATGTGGGCTGTGCGGGGGAATGAAATTTAATTCGATGTTTTCAGCTGCCAACGTTTCGACAACCCTCGTTATATGTGCTTGTGACTGCACCAACTTGTGCATTTTCGATAGAACACGAGCTTCTTCTTGAAAATTTGTTCCATTATCGGAATGGATCACGCTACATTTACCACGCCTCGCGATGAATCTCTTCAGCGCTGCCAGGCATCCGTTGTAAGATCCGAAACCAACTCCAGCCTTCATAGCCATGCAAATAAACAAGCAAATGTATCCTTTGAACAGTTTAGGCTTTCTTCCTTAGGACACACGAAGAGCTATTGGACCTGCGTAATCACATCCGGTGTGTTCAAATGCAAAGGATGGATTTACCCGTACAGATGGCAAATTTCCCATAAGCTGAGTAGACATAGACTGTCGTTGCCGAAAACACGTAATGCAGATGGCAAATTTCCCATAAGCTGAGTAGACATAGACTGTCGTTGCCGAAAACACGTAATGCCGTCATGCACCAATTTCCGAATAAGGTTTCTGCTTCGAATGATCCAGACTTCCTGGCGAATTAACACGAACAGCCCCGAAACACCAATATGCATAAAATTCTTGTGTGCATCTACGAGAATCAATTGGGTTACGCGGTGGTTTTTCGGTAGAATGATAGGATGTTTTACATTATACGGAACATGTGCAGCATTCGAAATCCTGCCACCCACGCGCAATAGACCAACATCATCTAAAAACGGCGACAGCGAGAGCAATTTAGAGTTCTTGAGAACGCACTGATTAGCATTTAGGGTAGTTATTTCAGTCTGAAACCCGCTTTGAACCCAGAGAAGACAATCTTGTTTAGCAAGACGATGTTCCGAAAGTGTTAAACGACGAACATACTAGATAATTCGAATCAACCTTTTCCAATTTGAAACCGCAACCGAAAGATTTTCAAGAAAATCAAACGATACGGTAACATGAGCCTTAATTGCCTTTCTTTCCTCAGGTATATTCTCAGGAATAATTTCACCACTGTTCGGCCAATATTCATACGATTTATATAACCGTACCGGGACCTTCCACCATAACTCGAAGTCTATTAGAGATTGGGGAGTAAGTCCTCTGGACGCACAATCAGCGGGATTTTCCGCAGAACGCACGAAATTCAACGAAGAACGCGGCAACGTCGAGATAATTTCGGCGGTACGATTGGCTACAAATGTACTCCAACGCCGAGGAGGAGAGGACAGCCAATATAAGAAAATCTGCGAATCCCAAAACGCCCTAACTCGAATCGGTATTTCATTCAACGATGATCGAACGAGTTCCAATAGGCGACACAACAGTAGAGCTCCGCAAAGTTCCAAGCGTGGAGCTACCCGGGTTTTTGCTGCCACTAATTCTACCTGAACAACACCATCTGGCCCACTACTACGACAATAAATCACAGCTGAATAAGCCTTTTGAGAGGCATCTGAGAATCCTATTAACTCTAACGTTTTAGAATTTAGCGTACACCTTTAAGAAATTCTACAGTTTTCAAGATAGGTCCAATTCTCCCGATAAAGTTTCCATTTCTGTGCTATTTCTATTGGTAAGGGATCATCCCAATCTACTTTCGGCCTTGAAACCCATAGCTCCTGAAACAATATTTTCAATGCTATAGTGGAAGGAGCCAAAAAGCTCAAGGGATCGAAAATCTTTGCCGTCTCAGACAGTAATTGTCGCTTTGTAGGCCTTGCTTGTTCAGGTAAATTAATTTTGAAAGAAAAGGTGTCACGAAGTGGGTTCCAAATCAAACCCAGAATCTTGGTGAACTGCACAGAAGTCTCCAAGTCCAGTGAAATATCTTCCTTACAATCGATTTCTCGCAAAATCTCCCAACAGTTAGAGCTCCACTTATTGAGTTGTAGACCTCCGCATGATAGCATTTCTATAATTTGCCTTTTTAGCTCCAGAGTCTCGGACAACGTATCTGCACCGGTCATTAGATCGTCGACATACATATCGCGTAAAGTAGCATGCGACACTAAAGGATACTGTTGTTCATAGTCAAGTACTATTTGGCGAAGAACCTTCATCGATAAGTAGGGGGCAGGTGAAGTGCTATAAGTCACAGTGCAGAGACGGAAATGCGAAATGGGACTGTCCGAGGATTCTCTCCACACAATCCTTTGGAGATTTCGATGTTTCGGATGCACCCAAATTTGGCGAAACATTTTAACAATGTCAGCGCAGAACACAAACCGATGCAACCGGAATCGTAAACACACGTTGATCAAATTACGTTGAAGAGGCGTTCCAACATGAAGCATTTCGTTAAGGCTGCAGTTGTTGACATCTTTATAGGAACCATCAAAGACTACGGGAATTTTGTTCACGACAACCGCGTGATGAGGTAAATAAGACACTCCCCGAGGTGGGCCCTACGTCATCATTTGGTATGCGCTCGATGTGTCCTAACTCCAAATAATTTTTCCCAAATATTTGATAATTCACCTTCAACCCCTCGTCACGTCAAAAACGGCGTTCCATAGCGAACAGTCATGACAAAGCCCCTGCTATGGTGTTGGCAAATCTCACATTCTCCTGACGAAATGGAATCTCCTCTATTTCCCAAAAGGACCTTAACAGAACATCCAGGTCAACCCCTGCATGCAGCGAAACAATTTGTTGTTGCGGCAAACAACCCGAAACGACCCATCCAAAAACTGTTCCATGAGCCACGACCTTTCCTTCATTATCAAAACGATGTCCACCTTGCAAAATACTCCACGCCTTATCAGCTCCCAACAGGATATCGATGCACCCAGGCTTTTGGAATCCTGCATAAGCTAGTGGAAGGTCTTGAAGGAACGAAAGGTTGGCACATTTCAATGAAAACGATGGAGTTGGAGATGTAATTCTGTCTAGGATGTAGGCATGATGTCAACGGAATGCGAATTAATGCAAGATCGTAATGGTAAATTCACCACACCTTGGGTCACGACGAAAACCGAGTGCTTTTACCAAACACTCTGTCACAAAGGACACTTGCCAACCAGTGCCTAGTAGCACGCGCTCGAAATGTGGCTTCCCAAGCGCATCGAACACCTTAACGACAACGGTAGGAAGTATTCCCGAAGTTCACAATTAGTTCGTCATGTGCTTGCTTACGAGGGGTGCAGTAGAGCTCTGTAGTGTCTTAGCGTTGGGAATAGTTGATGTAGAAGATTGTTTTGTATTGTCTAAGTGCACTAAGCTATGGTGACGGGTATTACAAAACGAACAACGCGTTGTAACTCGACATCGCATCGATGAAGCCCAACCCGATACCAAGACAATTGTAACACAACCGATGATCTCTAGCAAAGCTGCGAAGCAAACTTACCGGCAACGAAATGAATTCTGCGCATTGCGGAAGATAATGTTCACCCATGCATTTTGGGCATGACGCTTAACTTTGTACACTCATTGAGTTTGCGGCACGAGAACTCTTCATTCCACGAGTGGGTTTTGTTTCACTAGCTTCGAGAGCATTAGAATGGTTTTCTTAGAACGCTATGAGGTCTTCGATAGTGGATTCTTCCGAATTTTGGCTTTCTAGAGCCCACGCCTTTTTAGTTTCAGCATCAGTCTTATTCATCAACAGGTAAATTAGCCAAGGATCTCTACCTGTTGCCTTTACCGCTCCTAGACCGCGTATGACCTCGTCCGCTCTATCCACCAGCTTTAGCAATTGTGCACCATCACAAGCGCGTTCATAATAAATAGCGACTTATCATACCGACGTTCCAATTTCTCCCAAGCAAGCTCATAATTCGAGTCCGAAATGTTGATACCATTCAATAGATTAAACGCGTCGTCACATAAGACCGATTTTAAGTACCGAAATTTTTTGCATTGTTTTGCATTGCAATCTATAGTCTGCATGAACACATCGCGGAAACCGGCCCACTCCCGATAGTCCCCGGAGGAAGGGTTAATACGCATGGGTTGTAGCACTACCGACGACGAATCTTTATCGCTAGATTTTCCGAACCCCTCCAGGATTTTATTTTGAGAAGCTCAGTCACCGACTAGCTTTCGCCGCGATAACATCGTTTAGCTGATTGCGCTCCCGGTCAATTTTTTCCCTCGCGGTCCGTTACTTACCGATAACCAACCGCTTTTTCTTTTCTTCACTCGTTCGCATTTCTGCATATTAAAAACAACAAGTGCATAGTGAAAAACAACTACCTAATGGCCTCTGGGCCACGTGTTCCCTCGGACAATCGGCTTAGCGATCTCGATGTAGATCTGCTACCCGAGCCCAAACAACATGAAAAGAAAAAAACTAGCTACACATCTATCGAAAACTACAACTTCAATAATGTTCTACCAAATTAAGTTGCATCGAACAATCCTAAATTCATATTGATCTCTTCATTTAGCGCAGAAAAACCACTCTCATCTTACAGCGCCTTCCTGCTTAATAAAGCCATTGATAATTTTAGTACTGCCTATGAAAGTATCAGCTAACTTCGTGATGGGAATATTTTAGTCCTAACTAAGACACAAAGAACTGCTGAACTATTTCCCAAACAAAAAACCCTCTCCAACATCTGTCTCCATTACTATCCATTCACTTGCAATCTTCCTCCTAATAGCACTGACAACTGCACTCGTACTTCATGCGCGAATTGCCAAGAAGATCACCCAGCTTCTTCTAAAACGTGCAAAAGGTACTTACAAGCAAAGGAGATCCTAAAAATCAAAACGATAAGGAAGTGCAGCATGGCTGATGCTCAAAAAATTTTCCAAAAACAAAACCCTTCCCCGTAATTTACTCTGAAGCCGCAAAAAACGTTCCCCAAACAGAAAAAGTTACATCAAACCTTAACAATTGTGCTCCCCAAAACAAATCTACAAACAATCTAAAAAGTTTAACCCCTAGAGTTAATATTATAAACTACCTTCCCTCTAGAAGTAGTCTAATCTTCTCACGGAAGCAGGTCTTCCCAAAACTAAAGAACGGATTAATTTTCTCTCCTCCCAAATAATCCAAAATATCAATTCCCCTTTGACTTCCCCCCCGCATGATGTCGCAAAAACATTGCTATCCCGTAAAAAGGAACAAAAATATACATCAACGTTAGCCCAAACTCTATCCTCCGCTAAAAATCTGGATATCCCAATAGCTATCCATCACAGAAGAAATGTATTCCCCCCTTGGTCTCTGCCGGATGATGTAATAATCACCGAGTTAACTAACTTTCCCAAAGCCACCACTAACAACGACACATACCAAGCTATTTTTTGCCGACCTAGTCCATAAATATAAAAACCTTGGATTGAAATTCCTATTTACGGATGGGTCTAAGACAACAGTCGGGACATCATTTGCGATTGTAGACAGAAATAGTCTAACCATCTCAAAAGGACTTTTGCCTTCTTTCTCTTCCATCTTCACTGTCGAGGCATTCGCAATCCTTATGGCCATCAAGCAGCTTGCAAGCTCTTTCTAAGACATATCTTGCGGTGCATTCGATACCGGAGTCAATTCTTTAATGGCCTTCAATAAAGCACATTTTGCGGTAATATATTTTGATTCAACAACTTCAAAATCAGCCTCAATGATTATATCCCTCTTCACCATGGTACTGAAAAAGAGACGATTGGCCAACACACATGTCTTTCCACGCGTTACGCGTTTTCAAGTCTATCTAGTCGCACTTCTAGTTCTAGCACATGTACATTCGGAGGAATATTTTTGGAAAAGTTAAAAACGCGAGTAATTGATCTCTTAAAAAGACCACTTGCTTGCTTTAAAGCTTCCATGATACCCACAATGTTTAAATATCTCTCAATATCTTACACCAAAACGAAAAATATTGTTGCAGTTCAGCAATTTTTTAACAAATTCTTAACAGTCAGTGAACCACAACAGCAAATCGAGCCCCAATATCGAACAGAATCAACAAATAAGAGCAACAATCACACCATCAGACTTCCACGTGTACTTATCTGCAAAAATTTAACGTCCAACAACCACCAAATAATCCAACAATTTCAATCCAAACAATTTCCAACAAATTTAATCAAATTCACAAACAATCCGGCTCGAAGGACCAATTTTGATAGTAAATGATCAAAATCGAATAAAACGTTACGAAATGTCAATTTATTGTACTAAATTGATTTAAATGTACAAAACGCGCCAACGATACTTCGCGCTTGATGGTTGTCGACAGAAGAGAACGAGCCATCATCGCGAATGAGCATTGAGGTTGATCGAAAGCAAATAAAACGGCATTTCTCTCATTACGCTCAATTGCAGTGTATGTTGTAAGTGTACCAAGAGCGAAGCATACAAACAAGCAAAAAAAAAAACAATAAAAAAAACTATAATAAAATAAGGTAAATAACAAATAGAGTTCTAAACACCATCTGTTCCGATAGTCAGGCCGCTATAAAATCCCTGGACAATGTCATGTTCTATTCAAAAACATCCCTTAAGTGCAGGCTGTCTCTTAACGAGATGGCTGAGCATTTTAACATTCACCTCATGTGGGTGCCGGGAACTCGCCAGATGTGGTACAACCTCATCGCTAACAATAGCAGGGGTACCACCTTCCATGCCGATCGCTACAGCCTATCATCTTTTGAAGATTCAGACAGTGAAAACCACCAATAACAAATGGCTAGAAGGCACCACCTGCCTTAAAACAAAAGAAATCTGGCCATCACATAACCTAAAACGGTCACTCAGTCTATTTAGACTCATCATGCCTTGATTAAGGACCCTCATTGGAGTCATAACCGGGCACTGTGCAATTGACACTCATGCTCGCAGGATAGGTGACTTACATTTCTACTTCAAGAAAATCACGCGGAAGAAAAATGTGAGAGAAATGAATAGAATATATACTGGAGCGTGTAAATCGAGCTCAACCCTGCGAACCCGCAAACACAAGAAATGGATCTACGCGAAATAATCACCATGTACAAAAACAGGGATGAGCTTTATAGGAAGTGGAAGAATAGCCCGATGTGTAAATCTTACGAAAGCCAGTACAAGAAGTATAGAAACACTGTGAATAAGAACATCGCACTAATAAAAGCTCAGTACTACCAACAACAATTCGCTGATGCTAAAATGACCAGAGAAAAACCTGGAGTATATTTAGTGATCTTCTTGGAAGAAGAAAGCGCTCAATTGACGAAATTGTTATAACGAGTTTTCCAAATGCATCTGTTGGCCCGAGAGACATCATGGAGATTAAAACCCGTGGATTAAAAAAAGAGCTAAAAATATTTTTAATGGAAACTCATTCCATATCATAAATTTTGTAGTTCATAAATATTAATCCTAATAAAATAATCATCGTACTTAAAACGCAATTGAAACAATGTTAACTTTAAAACAAAAAAAATGTACTTCAGCACCACTTCAAAATTAGGTGTTATGACAGGAAGGAGGTCCAAAAGTTTTACCCAGAAATAAAACAAGTTACCGGACGGTATAGACCTCGGACAGAATGTTTCATTCAAGCTGGAAGATCACAAATCTGGATGATGAACAAGAATTCCGTCCCCCCAACTTAGACGAAGTCAAGACATCTAGACAATATCTAGACTGAAGTCGAAGAAAGCTGCTGGAGCGGAGGGGTTGTCAGCGGAACTGTTTAAAGCAGCTGGAGATGATTTGGTTTGGCGTATGCACCAGCTCATTTGTAAGATATGGCCGGAGGAAAGCATGCTCGATGAGTGGAATCTCAGAGTCGTTTGATTGGTCAACAAGAGAGGGTCGACCTCTTCGACTGCACCAACTATCAAGGGATCAGGCTTCTCCACGTCGCGTACATGACCCTCTCTGCCGTTTTGTGTGAACACATGAAACCATTTGTAAATAATATGTAAAAATCTGTTCTTATTAGTGCGGTTTCAGGCATCGAAAGTCCACCATCGACCAAACATTCCTGGAAAAAAAAACAGGATCCTGGAAAAAAAAAATCAAGTGATCCAGATCGACGCCCACCACCTACTTGTCGATTTAAATGTCGCATATGACAGCGTGAGAAGAGACGAGCTATTTCACGCCATATCTGGTTTTGACATTCCTGCTAAGCTCATCAGGTTGTTGATGATTATGGAGAACTTCCAAGAGTTAGTTCAACTGCTTGCTTACGCGGACGATATTGACTTGATTGGACTAACACGTCGAGTCGTCAATGAGGCGTTTTTTGGCATTGAAGCGGAAGCGGCTAAGAAGGGTCTAGCGATAAACCAGGGTAAGACAAAGTACATGTTGTCATCATGAAAGGACGCACAGCATCGACATTTCGGACAAAGCGTCATAATTGGCAGCAGAAACTTTGAGGTAGTCAAAAACTTCGTCTAGCTCGGCCCATTATTTGACCCTCGGGCAGAGGGGGATCGCTTCATACATTAGTTCACCACACAACGGTTGTTGTGATGGCTATCCAGGGGCGCCACGAGGAGGCTGTATGTCAGCTTAACTTATGCACAAGCAGGTATCGCGCTGGCATCCTACCAGGTTGGGTGCAGTCAGCAACTTTGCCCTGTGTGCATAAGCCCATGCCCCTTCTAACACTACCTGTATACTAAACTCGTTCAGGGGTTTTTCGGATATATATATCCCGTCATTTAAATTCTATTGCGCACTGTGAATTGTATTCAAGTCATCCTCATTGTTGTACATTTCTACCTGTTCATCTGGTTTGGTGATCTTGACACGACTTAGGGCATCAGCCTTCGTATTTGCCTTTTAATTTTTATATACGATTTTGTAATCAAATTCGAGCTTAAGGCGCCAATGCACAAGTTTGGAATTCGGCTCCTTAAAACTCATTAACCACGTTAGGGGTCTATGGTGGGTTACTATTTGTTCGTCGAAATAAGTAAGGTCGAAAGTACCGAGTAGCCCAGATGATGGCTAATAATTCCTTCTCGATCGTTGAATAGTCAGCGATGGAGAGTGTACGACTGACCAAGCATATTGGTTTATCATTGCTGATTTGTCCTTGGGACAACACGGCTCCGAATGCAATATTGCTCGCATCTGTTGTGAGGATGAAAGGATTGCTAATAATAATAAATAATAATGGGTGGCGCTACAGCCCATAGAGGGCCAGGGCCTAGCTTCTCAGCAACCACTCGTGTTATGCGTGCTATTGTTCTCACACGAGTGGAAGGGACCTACAGTTTTATGCCGACTCCGAACGGCCAAGTTTGGGAAGCTTTTTCTTGACAGAAAATACTCTTTGAGCATTGTCGGTGACTCGAAAGAGGTGGGGTCGTGAAACATATTTATGTCGCTCAGAGCTGGAATCGAACCTACGACGTCGAGGTTGGGGTCGACGCACATACCCACAACGCCACGGCCACCACGAAAGGATTGCTAACGTCTGAATATTGTAAGATGGGATCGTTAGTGAGCAGATTTTTACAAGTTTCAAAAGAATCGTGATATTTTTGGTCTAAGGTAATATCCCACCCTTTCTTCAAACAGTTTGTTAAAGGCTTAGTAAGATTTGCGAGATCCTTAATAAATTTACGGTAATAACTGATTAAACCTAAGAAGGATTTTTTCTCGGTTCGAGTTTTTGGGATAAGGAAGTTTTTAATGGCATTAATTTTCGCGGGGTTCGGTTTGCTGCCGTCAAGAGTTATGATATGCCCTAAGAACGCTATTTCTTTTTGCAGGAATTCACACTTATCCATCTGTATTTTAAAGTTAGCTTGTCGGCGTTTATCGAAAACGAATATTCTTGTAGTGAAGTAGAGAAGATGATTATATCGTCCAGAGAGACGAAACAGATTTTTCCTACTAGGTCTCTTAACACGTTGTCCATCACTCTTTGGAAGGTTGATGGAGCATTTTTCAATCCCATGGGCATTCTGAGATATTCATAATGTCCTCCCTCGACTGTAAACGCGGTTTTTGGTATGTGTTTGCCGTCCATTTCGATCGGAGATTGTTTTTTCGTTTACTTTTCTATAATCAATAACTAGTCTCCATTTCTGTTTCCCACTGGCGTCCAGTTTTTTGGGAACAATCCACGGGAGAACTCCATGGAGAATAGCTATGTCTTATGATCCCCTGCTCCAACATTTTCGAAATTTGTTCTTGCACCTCTTGTTTATGCAAATTAAACTATTATGCATTTATTTAGTTTAAAAAAAATTATTTTCCTTTTGTTTTTCCTGACTGCAAAACCCCTTACACGATAAACTTAAGACTAACTGACAAAATTCTTACGACTACCTTAAGTACTACTTCGTGCTGCTGGAGCGATGTCATGTTCCCACAGGTGCACTCAGATTTCCGGATGCCGTACGTGATGGAATGCGGCTTGCCGTAGCACCGTGTCTCCGGTTCGCCAGACGCTAGGTCAGCGTTCCGCTGTTCGTGGGTTCGTCCGAACGTTGTTGATGCCGTAAGGTGACCACGTGAAACATGTGTGGAGGAGGGAAACATTTTGCGACTAAACTTCCCCGCGCTAAATCTTTGAGCGTCCTCGTTCGAAGCTTCTTAGAAGAAGGGAATTCTGCTGAAATCCTGGATACTTGCTGGGTTACTACGTGGGCCGGATCCTCAGCTTCTTCCAATTTAGTTTCCAATGGATGGTTTTCGGATGAATTTATTCTCTGCGGTTGGATAACTATTTTTGCTTTGCTTTTCGTATGTTTAATGTAAAGAAGGGTTAATATTACGAATGTAATATTTTTGAGTTCTCGTCGTCGATGAATCCAATGTACTTCCTGTTGGTAAAGTGAAGTTCTTTCACCAGTTCCAGAGATAGGCTTTCTTCGATTCTATTCATTGATGACTGTGGCTGTAGCAGCGCTGGGATCGGTTGTACCATAGTAACTTCTGTTGAACGGGATATGATATTGTTGACTTCGACTGTAGCGTTTTGGAGCTGGATAATGAAGGATCCTGTCCTGTTCATCTCGTCGTCATTGATTCGTATCGTGCCGTTGAACTGGTTCAAAAACAGCGTTCCACTGGTGACCTCTTTTACGGATTGTATGTTCTGATTATTCATGAGGGCATGATGCTGGTGAGTTGCTGAGCAGCTTTGGTAAGCACGAAGTGTTACTTATGTCTACTAAACTATTTCTATTGCATATAGTTAGTTTGTTTTTTGTCTGAGGACAACTATTAAACGGCATGGACCATGCTTCAAGATCTCTACAAAAACATCAGGCTACATACGTCAACACTACTACAAAAAATAACGGGATAAAAAATTGGTCCATCAAGGCGCTCCATGATACTGCTCAAGAATGTCTGATGGCATTAAATAACATCGGTATTGAAACCGAAACCTGGGATCCTCTCCTACTCCATTTACTAGTGCCAAAGCTAGATCAAAGTACAAGAGTGCTGTACGAACAATCGCTCAAGAAACCGAAGGAAGTACAGACCGTAAAGGAATTCCTAACGTTTCTTGAGAACCAATTTTAACATCTAGAATCGATCGGACGAAGGAAGAGGGATACGTCAACTCATGCTTGTGCATCATTGACGTCAAGTAACAACAACAATCGGAATTGCAAGATTTGTGGAACGGGAATACACCCAGTATTTGCCTGCAACCACTTCATACACTAAATATATACTTATAAATATATAAATATGTAAGCTTTGCCTTAAATGTTTAGGACCCGGTCATGGAGTAAGCAATTGCCCTTCAAGAAGTTGTCTACGGTGTGGACAAAAGCACAACATAGTGCTACATCGTGAAAGTAACACTAAAGGTCCCTTCAACAACAACCATGCAAATGTGGTAACGGGAGCAAGTGGCAGTAATCATCAGATTACGACAAAACAATCAGTTACCCTAGCAGCATCCAAGAGGTCAGAAGGAAATCATTACGTACTTCTGAGTTCCGCCGTCGTAGAACTGGTTGCCACCAACAGACAGAAAACGAAATGCAGAGTCATTCTAGATTCAGGTTCTCAAGTAAACCTGATAACAGAACGCATAGTTAAGAGACTAGGGCTAATTTAAAAAAAACTTCTTCAATGAGTATTCAAGGGATTGGCGATGGAAGAAAGGAGGCCCATCAACGCGTGAACGTAAAGTTGCAATCAACAACAACTGGTCTTAATACTCATCTTCAAGCATTTGTTCTGCCACGAATCATACCACCACAACCTTCCAAATACATTAACATTTCATCATGGCCTATACTAAAAAATATTTCACTGGCATATCCGAAGTTCAATCATCGCGACAACATAGATGTTCTCCTGGGTGCAGAATTCTACCTTCAACTACTCTCCATTGGACAGATACGGTTGGCCACCAAGTTACCTACATTACAAAATACGGTCCTCGGGTGGACTCTGGCTGGAAAAGTAGGTGAAACAGAACAAAAGACTGCAACGTGTGGCATCTCAACTTTTGATGACAATTAACCTCCATTAGATGATTGAGAGATTATGGAACCTGGAAGAAGTTGAACCGGCGCGTAGCAAGTTGTCAAAGTCGGAAGAGATGTGTGAAACTCTTCTTCTTCTTCTTGTGGCGCTACAGTCCGGGGTGAACCTGGGCCTCGGTCAACAATCCTCTCCAGCTGTCACGATCTTTAGCCAGCTGCCTCCAATTTTGCACTCCAAGTTGGTTGAGGTCCTTCTCCACTTGAGTGCGCCATCGGGTTCGTGGTCGTCCTCTATTGCGTTGTCCCACTGGTTCGGAGTCGAAGACTTTTCGGGCTGGAGTAGTGTTGTCCATGCGCTCAACATGGCCTAGCCATCTTAGGCGTTGAATCCGTAGAAGCCTGACTAGACTCATGTCGCTGTACAGTCCGTACAATTCGTGGTTGAATCTTATTCTCCAACAACCTTCAACGCAAACAGGACCAAGGATTGAACGCAGAACTTTTCTCTCGAAGAGACCAAGTGCGTTTTCATCCGCTCTTGAGATAGTCCAAGCTTCCGCGTCATACAGCAGGACAGGGATGATCAAGGTCTTATATAATGTGAGCTTGGTCTTTCGGGAGAGGGCTCTATTACTCAATTGCCTCTTGAGCCCAAAGAAACAGCGGTTGGCAAGAGTTATTCTACGTTTAATCTCGGTACTGATGTTGTTTGCACTACTTACTTGGGAGCCAAGGTAGATGAAGTCCTTTACTACCTCGAAGTTGTAGCTGCCTATGGTGACGTTCTGACCGAGTCATCGATGTTGTGTGTCCTTTCTTGATGACAGCATATACTTTGTTTTGCCCTCATTCACCGCAAAACCCATTTTTGCCGCCTCCGTTTCAATACAAGCAAACGCTTCATTGACGGCTCGCTGAGTTCGGCCAATCACGTCAATGTCGTCCGCGTATGCTAGCAGTTGAACGGACTTTTGGAAGATCGTGCCTCTAGTATTGGCTTGTGAGTTTTACACGACCTTCTCAAGTACAATGTTGAAAAAGTCACATGACAGCGTGTCGCCTTGCCTAAAACCTTTTTTGACATTGAAGGTCTCGGTGAGTTCGTTACCGACCTTGATGGAGCAGCGAGAGTTCTCCATCGTCATCCTGCACAGCCTGGCGAGTTTGGCAGAAATGTCAAAACTGGACATGGCGCTGTATAGCCCGTCTCTATGCACGCTGTCATATGCGGGCTTGAAATCGACAAATAGGTGGTGGGTGTCGATCTGCATCTCTTGGGTTTTTTCGAGGATCTGCCGTAATGTGAAAATTCGATCGATAGTGGACTTCCCAGGCCTGAAACCGCACTGATAGGGACCTATCATGTTGTTGACGAATGGTTTCAGGCGATCACACAGAATGGCAGAGAAGATTTTGTAGGCGATGTTAAGGAGACTTATCCCCCGATAGTTGGTGCAGTCAAAGAGATCTCCGTTCTTGTGTGAAGCTCACTTTGTACAAAACACGCAGAAAACCAATGACGGTCGTTTCGTGGTCAAACTGCCATTCTATGGGAATCCATCAACCCTTGGCAGTTCCAATGAAATAGCAATCAACAGATTTTTGGCTCTTGAGCGGCGGTTAGCATAGAACAAAGAACTGATGAATCAATATAGCCAATTTATGAAGGAATATCAAGATCTAGGTCATATGACAGAAATCGACTTCAATGACATGGTAACACCAAACTACGTCATCATTGTGTTTTCAAAGAGGATAGCAGCACTACAAAATTTCTTGTAGTTTTTGACGCTTTGTCAAAAGTCTCAACTGGAATATCGTTGAATGACATCAGTCATCGGACCAGTAGTACAAGGCGAATTATTTTCACTATTGCTTCGATTCCGTTTACCACGATACGTATTTTGCACAGATATAAAAAGATGTATCGTCAAATAATAATCCATCCAGATGACCGAAGATTTCAAATCATCGTATGGAGAAATAACGAAAGCGAGCCATTACGATATTATCAACTGAACACGGTAACGTATGGTACGAGATCAGCACCATATTTAGCCACAAAATGCTTACAGCAATTGGCAAAGGAGAACAACACAACACTTGCGTTAGGAGCACAGATTCTAAATCGTGATTTCTACGTTGATGACTGTCTAACTGGAGATAATAATCTATCTACCACCATAGAAATGCAAAGGCAACTCATTCAAATACTACAGGGTTCAAACTTCGAAAATGGAGCGCTAATCATCCTCGTTTGCTACAAGGTATTTCTAAGGAAGAAAAAGAAAATATATCTTGACTTTAGCAATGAGGGTAATGATGCAATTAAAACATTGGAACTAACATGGCTGCCAAAGAATGACACATTTTGTGTTAAAACTAATATGGGCTCGACAAGTAGAATTAAAAAACGGAGTGTAACCTCAGACCTTGTCAAATTATTCGATCCGTTGGGAATGATGGCTCCAGTAGTGGTCACAGAGAGCAATCATGAAGGATGGAAGGACAATTGTAAGGTTCTGGTGTTCTAAATCACGAGTGGCGCCACTGAAGAAAAAAGCCTTGCCTCGATTGGAACTATGCTCTGAACTTCTTGGGGCACAACTAACAGCACGAATCAAGAAGGATTTAAACTTCGTGGACACACCCACATACTTATGGACGGATTCTGAAATTGTACTCGCCTGGATAAACTCCGCATCATAATCATTCCAAACATTTATTGCTAATCTAGTCTCCACTATACATGAACTAACACTTCCCGACCAATGGCGACATGTGCCATCAAAACACAACCCAGCGGACGTACTTTCGAGAGGCCTTCAGCCAGAGATATTGCCAGCATGCACATTGTGGTTTTATGGTCCTCTATTTCTATCAGGACATGAAAATATGTGGCCGGAAAAATACATCACGGAGCTATCAATACCGGATGACATATATTAGATTAACCATCGGAATTCATTAAAGACGCTTCAAAGGATAATTGGATACATCCTGAGGTTTTGCAAAATTACTAAATGCACAAAAAGTGAGCGACCAAATGACATACTGCTCACTACTAAGAAACTTCAGGACTCACTGCCTACAATCGTGCGCGCAATGCAGACATTCGATTTCAACCAAGAAATCAGTGACCTTCGAAAATACAAGCAGTTAAAACAAAACTGTCACCTATCCAGTCTCGCTCCATATTGAAACGATGAAAACGAAATTCTTCGAGTGGGAGGCCAACTAGAAGCTACAACACTTCCTTTTGATGCCAAACATCCAATCCTATTACCCTATAACAACCTTTTGGTAAAGCTGTTGATGCAAGAACACACGAAAAAAAATAGCCATTGTGGTGCTCAGACATTGTTATCCCTTCTTTGACAACGATATTGGCTCATTAAAGGAAAGATAATGGCACGGTCGATAGTACAACACTGCGTAAAATGTAATAGAGCCAGACCACAACTGCTGCAACAAATCATGGGAAATTTACCACCACAACGGATAACACCAGCACGACCTTTTATAAATACAGGAGTTTGATGCCAAACATCCAATCCTATTACCCTATAACAACCTTTTGGTAAAGCTGTTGATGCAAGAACACACGAAAAAAAATAGCCATTGTGGTGCTCAGACATTGTTATCCCTTCTTTGACAACGATATTGGCTCATTAAAGGAAAGATAATGGCACGGTCGATAGTACAACACTGCGTAAAATGTAATAGAGCCAGACCACAACTGCTGCAACAAATCATGGGAAATTTACCACCACAACGGATAACACCAGCACGACCTTTTATAAATACAGGAGTAGATTAGCTATATATATTGTTGCTTCGCTACTAAGTGTGTTCACATTGAACTCGTTAGCGATCTGACAACCGAAGCATTCCTTGGAGCACTACGACGATTCACTGGTCAGCGAGGACATTGCCAGCACTTATATTGTGACAATGCAACAAACTTTGTAGGAGCAAACCAATTTGCTGAGTTGGAAGGCGCTATCTTCTCCGAAAAGGCACGTACGACCATCCAAGGGAATGCAGCGATGAATCCATTCCCCCTAGAGCTCTCCACTTTGGAGGCCTCTGGGAGGCGGCCGTAAAATCAGAAAAGCATCTATTAAGGAAGAGTGTTTCTGCTGCGTCATTGACATACGAAGAGTTAGAAACAGTATTAATTGGCATCGAAGCCATCCTTAACTTAAGACCACTAACACCACTGACACCTGGAGCCTTTCTCATTGGCGAACCCCTGACTGCACAAGTCGACGCCAACGCACTCTCAATAAAACACACTCATTTGACAATGTGGAACTTGGTGTCGCACCTCAAACATGAATTTTGGAAACGGTGGTCACAGGAATACTTTAACGAACTCCAGTATCGTCATAAATGGAAGGAATGTTCGAAGAATACAAACGTGGGGGACATGGTGATCATAAAGGAAGACAACTTTCCAGTCCTTAAATGGCCGCTCGACAGAATAACCAGGACGTACCTGGGCAACGATGGCGCTATAAGAGTGGTTGATGTTCGAACAGCATCAGGAACCTGGAAACGTCCAATTCACAGACTTGCGCCATTACCAGTTGAAAAAGAAACAGATAATGAGATCACGTCCAGAGGTGACGTCCAACAGTCAGCAAACAACACGCGAAGAACATCTAGTGCCGGAGGAATTACGTCATTGTAAACAATACTTCTCGTACTGCCAACAGTATTCAGCAAACATATATTTATTTTGAATCTATTGGATCAACTTCATCATCCATTACAACCATAATTAATTAATACAAGAATATAAAACTTTAACCAACGGAACGTTAAATTCAATTAGTTACGTTGCAACCAGGATGCATTTCACTAACAATGTTCAATCTTCCTACGCCAGTTTTGGAAACATACGTCACTTTTCCATTAGTGAATATTACCCATTATGATACTACTATCCTACTCCAAAATCTAACGGACTTACAGAATCTAATAAGAGAACAAGAAGTACTCGATCTACCACACAGTTTGGAAACTAGCAACCATCACCACTTCGCAATTGGATACGCTGTTCTAATAATATCAATTATGTTAAGTGCCTACGTAATTTAGAAGCACAAAACAGCAAGGTCTGCAGTCAGCAGACTCGCCGAATCCCAATAACTAAACATCAGATCCGGGCATAATCACCAGCCATCTTCATAATTTCAGTTAACCAGTAGACCAGCACTCCATCACCAACGCTCATCCCATTCCGCATAATATCGCCACTAATCAAATATTCAACTCCGCAACACAATGATTGGCATATTGATCTGACATCAGTACCCGAGTATTTCACCGAAATAGTCCCGCCAGCACCAAAGGTATTATAGTGATACCCGACCTCCTCGTATGTTGTCCCTGGTTTTCGTTTGACATCGTTTTTTATAACATTTCACAACTATTGACACAGGTCTAATATTAAATCAAAATAAAAATTTGGTACTGGCTCAATCCTTGTAACAGTATGCACGAAAATAAAGTAGAATGTGTGAGCTCAGGTCCATGAGGGCAGTTTTTGGGGTTGGATAGGGGTTTTCAAGTCCTTGATTTAATTTGATAGCGTTTTTATAACGCGAACAGATGATTTCTCCCGCCTAAATTTATAGAGGCGGATCTGATTGTGCTTGAGATTTCACGAGTTTGATTATTATTCTTAAGATTAGGTGGCGTTGACAAGCGACACATGAGTCTGCACTTAGCCTATGTCAATGAACGAGCACCTTCGACTGAAGATGGGGTACCCAATCCCCGTGGAACGTCATTTGTGGCTGCAAACGAGAGAGGGGGAGAGTGCATGAGTCTGTATCAGGACTCATCTCTCTTTATGGATGGCAGCGGAGGAGCTTGTCATCAGATTAGCCAACGGCGACATCCAGAGCTACCTGGTACACACCCCTCTTAAGGCTATTCTGACACATTGGGAGCTAAAATCTGAAAGGTTGCCTTCAAACAAGGAAACAATTATCCAATGGATATAAAACTCGGAAAGACGCCTGTCGGTATGAAAATGGATAACTGGTAGTAGAGTCGCAGTCGATATTGAGAATCTGGAAAGATAATTTTTGTAGACTGTTAAACGGCGACAACTGCAGATGATCTGGTAGGGTGCATGCAAAAGCTCATCTGTAAGATATGGTCTTAGGAAAGCATGCCCGACGAGTGGAATCTCAGTATCATTTGCCCGATCCACAAGAAAGGAGACCCCTTTGGCTGCGCCAACTATCAAGGGATCAGTTTTCTTAACATCGCAAATAAGATCTTCTCTGCCATTTTGTGTACCCGCCTGAAGCCATTCATTAACCATCTGATAGGACCGCATCAGTGTGGCTTCAGGCCAGGAAAGTCCACAATAGACTCCACACTACGACAGATAAAGTAAAATACCCAAGATATGTAAGTCGACATTCACCATCAAGGATTTCAAGACAGCTTATGACAGCGTGCATAGTGACGAGCTACACAGCGTCATGTTTAGCTTTGACATTCTTGCTGTAGAAGAATAAACGCGGTATGATTCGTGTACAACACACTGTGGATCTGATACACTTGCAGTACAGTCCGTTAGCTATTGTTTTGTTTAAGAAAGAGCCAACCATCTGATCAGGTGAATGACCCGAAGTATCCACACAACAAAAGCATAAATACACTAGTCGTGGTATTGAGTGTACGCAATATACGAGATGTCAATAAACTAAATTGTTCTTTGCAAACAGCTGTTTTTTTTTCGTTTTGCCTTGCCGAACTCGCCGGCAAACATAAAACATGTTTTTCTGATAATTGACGCGTTCACAAAGTTCGTCAAGCTTTATCCTGTAAGAACGACTCAGAGCAAAGAAGCTATTAAGTGTCTGACATCGTTCTTTGAAAATTATTCCAGACCTTCACGCGTAATTTCTGATCGTGAAAAGTGTTTTACTTCAAAAGAGTTCTCCGATTTTATGGAGGAGAATAAAGTCACAAACGTTAAAGTAGCGACTCATTCACCCCAGTCGAATGAACAAGTTGAACGGACGAACAGAATTCTCGTTCCAATGGTTGCTAAAGAATGTCAGTCAAATACTACTAGGGACTGGGATAGACATTTGGCGAAGATAGAGCTTGCGCTCAACAACACTGTTAACAGGAGCACTGGCTTTGCTTCGAGTGTTTTACTTTTTGGGATACTAAGGATAGACATTTGGCGAAGATAGAGTTTGCGCTAAACAACACTGTTAACAGGAGCAATGGCTTTGCTCCGAGTGTTTTACTTTTTGTCGTTGAGCAGAAAGGGCAATTTTCTGATGGCTTGAAAGAATTCCTAGACACTAAATTCAAAGAAAAACGAGTTAGTTTAGATGACGTAAGGAATAAAGCGCTTCAAAACATAGAGTTCACAAATGAAAAAAAAAACTTTATTATGTTAACCGTCACAAAAGACGGGAAAAATAAAGTTTAGGAGATTTTGTTACGATAAAAAATACAGTAACAAAAAACTTTTAACTAAATTTCTTGCCCGTACATTATAAAAAGGGTTCTACCTAACGATGGATATCTTGTTACCGATATTGAGGGACTGCAGCTGACTCGACTGCCGTATAAAGGTGTGTTCTCGCCTAACAATATGAGGCCGTATAAAGTGGAGACAGTGGAAGATCTTTCATATTTACGTTCCTATATACAAGCTCTTTTTTTATGTATAGTGTCCTTATAGCTTATATATGAATTAATCTTTTCAGTTGTTTCTTTTCCAAATAGAATGTAATATTTGAATAATATTTGTATTTGTATATTGTAATATTTTTAATTCCTTCTGAATTAATAATTATCATGAATTCATATTTTGTAAAAAAAAAATACTGTTATAACTATTCGATCGGGTCGATCACTTGATCAGGATGGCCGAGCTGTAGAAGAATAAAAAAACACGCTGTAGGATTCTTGTACAACACACTGTGGACCTGACACACTTGCAGTACAGTCCGTTAGCTATTGTTTTGTTTTAGAAAGAGCCAACCACCTGATCAGGTAAATGACCCGAAGTCACATAACAAAAGCATAAATACACTAGCCGTGGTATTGAGTGTACGCAATATACGGGATGTCAATAAACTAAATTGTTCTTTGCATACAGCCTTTTTTTTCATTTTGTCGATTATTTTCCTCCTACACTGCCAAACTCGTACGGCCCCACTTCTTTCGACTCATTGACAATGCTCAAAGAGTATTTCCTGTCAAGAAAAAGCTTCTCAAACTTGGTCGTTCCGTGTCGGTATAAACCTGTAGGTCCCTTCGACTATCGAGAGTACGATTGTTGTACGGAAAACACGAGTGGTTGAGAGGCCCTGGCCCTCTACGGGCTGTAGTGCAACTCATATTATTATTACTATTATCATTCAGTTCAAACGCAGAATTTTTTGACAAACGTAATCACTGATTGCGACCCATAATATGGAATGGAAGCAAGGTGTGCCTGACAACTTTGCCGAGGCTATGCGTAACATCAACCTGGAATGTTGGTAACAACTAAAGTTTTTTTGGCAGTTTCTGTTCCAAATATCACTGTTTATTGCTGCAACCTCTCTCTATATTGTTTTGCTGTTAGCAATACAATATCCTTGGACCTGTTTGTGTTGATCGATTCTGGAGGAGAAGATTCAGGCTCGAACTGTACGGGTTGTACAGCGACATGAGGCTAGTTAGGCGTCTACGGATCCAACGCCTACGGTGGCTAGGTCTTGTGGAGCGCATGGAGCGTTCCGAAGAATCTTCGAAACAAGACTTGTGGAGCAACGCAACAGAGGACGCACACATTTATGGTGGTGCACCCAAGTGGAGAAGGACGTCAACCAACTTGGTGTGCGAAACTGCAGACAGCTAGCCAGAGACTTGTTGGTTGAGGCCGATGTCCACCCCGGACTGTAGCGCCAAACAAAGAAGAAGAAGATGCCACAATGTCTGTCAAAATCAAAATTTAACAATCACTGCTGCTGTCCTGTTGCTTTCGTTAATTTTGTTTCCTCTTTCTAATTGTCCAACATTCTATCGTTACCTTTTGTTCATATTGTATTCAAACTGAACTGAGTAAATACAAAATTTTAAATAATACAAATAATCGTATATTTATTTTAACAGTTTATGGGCCCAGATAATTCAAAAATATTAAGGATTTATAAGGATTTCCTAGTGGAAAAAATAATATGTATTATAATAAAATATAATATTGTTACGTTTTATACAAAACTGTGTCTACGTATTCACAATTAATCTGTCCAATAAAAGAGTTCGATCACTGAATTGTGACTGAAACTCACAAGTTCAAAATTTCTATTCACTGATATATTTACTTATACTGCAAAATTACTACTTAACTTACTACACTTCAACACCGCAATTAGCTTCCTCTTTACGTTAGAGACTGAATAGTTTTTCAGGATTTGTCAATCCTTATGTGCCAACACTTCTGGTGTATAACATGCATAACATTCTCTTCAAGTTACTTAGGACTACAAAGCTGACCCCAGTCGCGTAAAAGGCTGTGGTTTCAGCCATAAAATCGTTGCCGTCGTCGATTTTCCATCACATTAATTCGTATCCCACTTCTCTTTTATTTATTTTATTTATTACATTTTATTCCTTGTATCCTCGTGCGACGAACGGTTGTCGGTGCTGCTAAATTTGCTTACGCTTCACATAAATTATGGATAGCAATTATGTAATCTTACGAACTATGAATTCAATAAAATTACAGAAAGCTTTAACTAATTCAAAACTTTTTAAGAACCGCCAAGACTAAATTCGAGTTTTAGACACATCAATTGATTTGACAGAAAAGCAACAAACTCCTCACCGAAATTTCTTGAGTTAAAATGGGCAGGGTGTTGAAAATTTTGAATCTCTCTAGAGAGTGCTCGTTTGACATAAATCTCATATATTTGTTATATGGGAACAAACTCGTAGATTTTTGCAGAGGATTGAAGCATCTTTTCAAGTTTTGCCGAGACATAACCGCCAGCGGGAGAAGTCAGTCGTTGCCAGCACTTTACTACGACGATCTCATTGACATAGGCTCTACTTCGCCGCCAGCGGAAAAAGTCTGTCGCGGGAGCCATTTAACTTCTACGATCTCATTAGTCATTAATTCATCTACCTATTACGCCGCCAGCGGGATAAGTAAATATTAAACAACACATCTAACCGCGGTGTGATCAGGAGTTCGGCAAAGCATCAGGAACCAAAGGAATCATCAGAATCAGAAGAAAATTCATATAAGGAGGTTGATGATGGATCTTCAATGCGCGATCAGATAGATGCCTTACGCATACAAATAGAGGTCATTAATTCAACTTTAGCAACGGAGAAACAGGAACGTCAACGTATTGAAGCGCTTCTTATCGAACGCCAGTAAGAGGAATCTGCGTCCACACCTGTTACGTCCACGTCTCCAACCGCAACCTCTGGTGTAGTCACCGTTGCCATGTCCGAAGCTTCCAGACATGTAACCGTAACATCATCCACCGCATCTATTATGTCTTCTTCTAATTTGTATAGTTTTCCCTATTTAAGATCTACGCTAATGGCCGCTGTCTCAGCCTGGCTAGACTTTTCCATTGAGTGATTTGATTACATGCGAGGTGGATCTACTAATGGGAGTTCAATTCCAATATTCTTGGCACAACTTGATCCACCAGGTTTTGATCACCAACGATACATATACCAGCAAACGGCTTCGTCCACTTCGCCAACGCCAAATCTAATCCAGCCTTCATCATTGCCTCCACATTAACTGGCGTTTCTGCAAGCACAAGCCACATCCTTGCCATCTCAGCTGAACCAACAAGCATCACAATTGTCAACTGGCAGAATTGCATGGCAAACAAGACGAGTGGATCTACGGCTATATTCAACTACAGCAGGGTAGAAAATATGTTCCGCCTACAAAAGACTATTAAAGGAGATGCAAGTGACTTCGACGAGTGCTTGCTCATTCAACCCGACAACGTTGATCGAGTTATGTCTCAGTTGAAATTTCGTTCTATACGTCCAGAATGCCTTCTCCAGAGTTAATTGGCTATGATACGATCATACATTTTATATTATAAAACCTTTGGTACGAAGGTAAAAAATTGTACGGTATTTTTGTGGGCAAGTGGCATGCGTTATCATTTTGCTAATCCAACTTTGTTAAATGAACTAGTAGGAAAGCTTCTAATGAGCAAAAGGTTGGGGTTGGGCTCCAGTGTGAACATTTTACCGAATGCTACAATAAAGGGTCAAATCAATTAATGGTTAGATCGCATGCCCCGACTTATTTGTATCATCTCAACCATCTCATCGCCTTCCACCGCTCAGGGCATAGACGAGTTCAAGCCGAAATCTGGAAATATATTGCATACGTTCGAAAGTTCACCATCAACCAACATGAACCAGAAGTGCCGATATTCAAAGGAACCATCCCATCCTCTAGTTCAATGTGACACTTTCAAGAAATTGGACAACCTAGAAAAGTGTCAGTTCGTAAAGCGGAAGCTTTATTTCGATGATGATGAATTGCAACAACGATGGCGAGCGAATGATTCTTTTTAGGGTGCTACCGTGAGATTGTACAATGGCCACTCGGTTGTACGAACTTATGCACTGCTAGATGAGGGCTCTTGACTGACCTATCTAAGCGGCTCCAATTAAAGAGAAGACCTAAGGACCTCAGCTTGTGGTGGTTTGGCGGAGAAACCATTACAGAGAAATCGTCCGTCATTGAGGTTTAGTAAGCGGAGACCAGACGCTTTGAAATGTGCAAAGTACAGACAGTCACGGACTTGAGCCTACCAAACCTTTGCGGCTAAAGATGTGAAACCTCTTGCCGATATGGGAATTTCTTAACCAGGGTATGTCAACGTTGAAGGATTATGTTGAAGCCATAATCCATCATCACTACATGAATAATTACGTAGCTTGAACATCGATGCAGCATCCTTGACTGAAAAGGTCCTCGGCATGTGTTGGGATAACGTGGAAGATGTGTTCGTGTTTCGATCTACAGTTCCTCAGTATCGCCATGCTACATTTGATCCTTTCAGATTGATCGCCAACTTTATGCTCTATTTGAAGTTGTTGTTGCGGTCGATCTGGAGCTTTGGAATTGAGTAGGATGATCCAATTCCCAAAGTGCTGTTCACAAAATGTAATCAGTTGCCGATGTTGATGCATTTGCGAATTCCGAGATGTCACAGTAGCTATCAAGTGCTAACCGCATCGACCTACATACGTTCGTCGATGCCAGCGAAAACGCATTTAGCGCGGTGACATATATTCGAGCCGAATACAAGGGACAAGCTTACGTCTCGCGATGCACCTAGAAACCGAGGGATCATAGGAAGAATATCAAACGTGTTTCCAGGACGTGATATACAAGTTCTTTGTGCTGAGAAATTTAAATTGGCTAAACATGCAGTAGGTGAGGTTTCCGAATGAGATTCAGGCACCTCACGGGAGGTGGAATGTTAAATACTGTATACATTCAGAAAATGTAATCGGCCCTTTAAGCGAATTGCAGTTCAATTTACGAACAGAGTATTTATTTTTACGTTTGTTTCAAGTGAATTAAAATTGCCGAAATTGAATAAAAATTCAACAACTCCAACCAAAACAAAACGTCTAATACTACAACAGAGCTGGTGTCTCGATAGCCGCTGCACCTCATACATGGCGCGACAAAGAATGTACTTTGAAACTTTGGTGTCTACTGACAGGCGGAAACTGAATTTAGCAAGTAATTCATCAACAACTGTTGAAGCTAAGGGCACCGCAGAAAATCAAAAAATCGGTGGACCCAAGGTTAATAAATCTACAAAATACCCTATTTGTACCTGATCTGCTCACAAATCTTCTTTCTTTCAGTTGCAAAAATCAACACGCAACAAAAAGTGAAAATCTCTCCTCTCTCTGACATTTTTGGTCCTATGAGGACCGAGTCTAATGGTGGAGGAAAATAATTCATCACAATCATCGATGATTATTCACGTTGGTGTGTGTTGTATATTCTAAAGAATAAAAGCGATGTGTATCAAACGTTTCACAAATACAAAAATCTCGTTGAAAAGCAAACCGGGTATAAGATAAAGGCGTTGCAAACAGATAATGGGACTGAGTATAGTTCCAGTCAGTTCATCAAATATATAAGATCACAAGGTATTAAAAGCAGGCTATCAACACCGTACACACCTCAACAGATTGGTGTTAAAGAAGGAAAGAATCGAACACTTGTTGACATGGAGAGATGTATGATAATACAATCTGGTTTACCGACATCGTTTTGGGCTGAAGCGATATGTGCTGCGAACTATATAAGGAATCGTTTCTGGAAAAAGCCTCATTCGAGCTATGGTTGGGCAAAGTACCTGATGTAAAGCATCTTCAGGTATTTGGATCAAGGGCTTTCGCGCTGAACAAACAAATGAATAAAGATAAATTTGAGGCCGATCACCTGAGGGAACTTTTGTAAGGTATGCAGCAGAAGCCATTTATATATTTGTATGCCAAATACGAAGAAAATAGCAGTTACGAGCAACGTAAAATTCGCCGATGTGGGTATTGATGCCTTCAATAAACGAGAAGATAACATGAACATCATCTCAAATGATACTCAATATGGTATTATAGATATCATTGAACAAAGATCTGACTCTGATATACATACAATATCGTCACTTATGCATTCAACGCTGAAATTAATTTTGAAAACGCACTCAAAGGACACGCAATCTATAATGAAGTAAGGAGATTGATCAAAAATGATACCTGGGAACTTACTGACCGTCCAACATACCGAAACATTATAGGATACAGATTCGTCCTCACGAACAAACGTTGTCCTAATACTGCAAAGATAAAAAGAAAAGGTCTTCTCGTCCCTCAAGGTTTTAGTCAGCACTTTGGAATATACTCAAAATTACTCAATCACTTCACCTTAAATCTTCCACACTAAATTCAACATCCATCCTGATTCAAAGTCACCATCAGAATGTCCGCTCTTCTTCGCTTTTCTCTTTTCTCTCTCTCTTCTTCCGTGTTGCAGATTGTTTCGTTTTGCGTTACAGATTCGGCCAACCTGTCTTCATCGACATCCTCGTCGAGTTCTTTACCAAACTCTTTCCAAAGCTTCATTCTGTCGGCTGCCCACACGGATGAATAGGGCTTTTGGTTTCCTTGAGCCATGGGCATGTCAGCTACTTGGTAAATTCAAAACTGTTTTTTTTTTTGGGGGGACTGGATAGCGCTTTCATAATCGTATATTTGGTGAACCCGTCGACACGCAATATTAAGTATAAATTTCCTTTAGTGGATTTTATGAACGTCGCAAATGGTCTATATGAACTGTGTTAAAAGGAACATCTTTCTTTTTATGAGAAGAAGTTCTCCATGACGTTGCGTTTTATTGCTATTGAAGGCACATTAACATAGGATTTGAGATACTTTCTTACGACTTCTGTCATCCTTGGAAATCAATATCTATTTTGAGATGATTCATTGTCTTCTCTTCCGAAAAATGTTCTATCAAATCATGGCTATTCCTCAGTGCCCGTGTGCATTTGTTTCTCTTCCCTGTTATTTGGCTTCTTTTCGGACATTGTGCGATTTCATAGACATGCTCGTCTTGAAGCTGTAATGAATACAACCAGTCATCATCATCTATACCTATTCTAAGCACGTTCATGTCGACAACGTCAGACTCGCTCGAGGTTTTTATTAGGACATCTGGATAAAGCGTCTACATGTATCATGAGCTTGCCAAACCGGTGATTTATTTCGTGATCGAATTCAAGCATCTTTAGCCACCAACGGACTATTCTGGGAATCAACTTTTTCTTTTTTTTAAATGGCTGATTATTTCGCAAAAATGTCCGGAGCATATCTCAAAATCGCTACAATTTGTATTTAAAAAAAACAATCCATTCGCCCATTCATCATACTCTTCCGTCTTCGAAGAGAGATGACAGTATGCCTTTTCGTCAACTGAAAATACATGGAAACATTAACCACAAGAAATCACATCACTTACATACGCTGTGTCAAGACAGTTTTCAAATAAGTATTCTCACTCTTTTTGTTTTCTTTTTTTCATAGGCATAGATCCAATCTCACTGATCTCTAAAATTCGATTTCTCCACTAATCAATTACTCCACCTTAAATCTGCCACACTTTAACTTCCATCCTAATTCAAAGCAGAGATAAGAGAACATAGAGATATTCGCCTTTCCAGGCATTTCTGATTGGAAAACCCCTATCCCACCAGAAAAACTGCCGTTATGGACCTGAAATCACGCATATTTCTTTATTTTCACGCACATTGTTACAACGTTTAGGTGCTCGCCATGTTTTTCTTACAAATTTGCTCCCATTAGTGTCATATGTGTAATTGACTGAAAGTTTCCAGGGATATGTTTGCGAAGTCAACATAGTTAAAAACAAATTCATGATTTTGTGCATTACCAAAATGTATTCAAGCAATATATCTATAAATCATACTCGAATGTTTTTTTTACAATTTATATGCATGCGTAACGTTTAATTCTTCTCTTAAATACATTTTTGTATGGCAGTCCGTCGAATAACTTCTGTAATTAAGATACTTGAACAATTTTAAAGCGTTAATTTACTTTTCCCTACAAATATATACTAGATCGATTGAACATGAATGATGCAAAATTGTTTGTTAGTTGGTATATGGTATATGGTATTTTGATTCTGTATACCTGTTGAAGAAAATAATTGGATAAGCACATTCGCTTGTTAATTAAACGGTGATATTTTTCTCATTTGCAAAAGTATGTACATAAAAGCGCATAATGTGTAGTGATCTTCTTAAGTAATTTTAGTTTCAATTAATGAACTGCATATTGCTTTTAATTATAATACTAATTGTTTTAGTGTTTGCAAAAAAATAGTTTTATTTTTTTCAGTCGTCCACAACGCAAGATATGTTCAAATTTTCAAACCCAACGGACAATGCGTTTTTCCAGTATGGTGTAACTTTTTTCTATTAACCATGGCACACTTATTGAACATATTTTTACTGCATTTTGTCCGCCGTTTTGTGTTAAAATTAGGTTTGAATGTGAATTTGAACTTTCATACATCATAGTTATCATAATTCGTTATCAAATTGCAAGTGTTTCAAGATAAATAAAGTTATCAATTGAAGTGTGAATAGAATTGCAGTGTAGTACAGTATAAATCAATGACATTAAAGATTTCAAATCTAGAAGAAAAGTGGGTATTGCAGTGATTGCATTTTTGCGGAAAGTTCAAAGTAAGTTGAAACATCTACATTAAAACATATTCATATACTAACTTTCATATTACATTGAATTTAGTATTGCCAGAAACAACAAACGACATGGACAGAAAGTCTTGCATGCAAGACTTCAAGCATGCAAATAGGATGATTCCATGTAAGTTTTTCGTTAATAATTTTTGGTGGTGATTTGGTGATATGTTAAGATGTAACGAACATATGTTAAGATGTATGGTACATACTGTAACGACCCACAATTCTCTAGAGAAGTACTAAACGAAATAACTTAACTATTAGGTTGCCAGAATAAAAGTGAAGTTTATTTGTCTAAAACTTTGACAGCTAGATTTTATATATTGCTTTGCCACGTCGATTAGTGTAGTAATGTGTTTATACTACTGACTAGGTCGCCACATCCCTCCTATATTTTTTTAGCTTAAGTTTCAACTCTGGATTTCTCGGCTCGGTGTTATTTTCCACTACCTCGTTAGATTCTTCCAACGAGGGATCAGAATTGCTCTTATTAGTATTTGTTCCTTCCATCCCTGCTTGAGATAAAACTGGTATCTTTTTTACATGGCTTAAATGGCTTAAGTTTCTCCTAAGTCCTGCCGTCGTCTTCTTGTACCACTGCTTCATTTCGGCTTAATTTAATCACCTCAAATTCAGCAGGATCGAAAGTTGTTATTAGCTGGTTTTGGGGTGTCAAATTGCGAAAAGAGACTTTATCGCCAATAGAAATATTCCCCTCCTTCGCACCACGAGCTCTATCTCCACTCTCTTTTCCTTTTTGTTTGTTTATTTTGCCCAAGTCCCTTGCCTCTGTGTCTAAAATAGTTTCATTTATGTCTTGTATAGAAGGAAGTAGTTCTGAAGGTGATTTCCGCGTTGTACCATGCGGTGTCACGTTGTACATTAAAGTAAATTTCTGTAGTTCTATTTTATAGTTTGCCCCCTTTCCGTGAGCTATTTGTAGTTGTTTTAAAATCGATCTATTCATGTTTTCAACTTCACCAATGGCCTGTGACCAGTAAGGAGGCGAAGTTATAAAAACAATGTTGTTACTGTCACAATAGCTCTTAAATTCACCACTCACAAACTGCCGGCCATTATCAGCTTTATGGCAATTATTTCTGAAGACGTTATTTTTTTACAAATCTAGTCTCCTGGTATCTTGAATAATAATCAATGATTACAAAAACGTAATCGTGATTTGGTAAAGGACCCAATAAATCCATTGCAAGGCAATCCAAGGGGCCGTCTGGAAAAGCATGTCGCTGCATAGGCACTGGTGGGGTCGGCCTTGAAACTAGCAGACAATTTCGACACAGTTTCCCGAGAGATTCCACTTCTCTGTCCATTAGTGGCCACCATACTTTTAACCGCAGTCTTCGTTTCATTGTTGTCTCCCCTGGATGACCGTAAACGGTCTTGGTATGACAAATCTGGAACCACGTAGTAATATGTTTCCCAGGGTGCTTAGTTCAAATCGAAACGGAAATAACATATTTTTATTACACACTGAACAATCGTCTCTCTTGATATTTTCTACAGCTTCCATAATCTCTTGATCGTTGGCGTTTTCTTTGGCCACCTCACTTATCGTAAGTGTACGGGGAACCACATTCTCAATTGGTGCACATACAGTGTATTCGCAATGCCTGCCGAAAGAGTCCGTATACTAAATCTTGCATAACCTGGACAAGGAATCTGCTATATTAGATTTTCCCATTTGATAAATAACTTTGAATTTAAATGACTGAAGCCGAAGAACCCATCTTTCGATTCTGGCAGGTGGTTTCGAGGTAGGCTTATAGATTGCTTCCAAAGGTTTGTGGTCCGTCACTAGTTCAAATTCTATTCCTGCAGGATGGTAATAAAAACGTTCTACTCCCCAAACTAAAGCTAAACTCTCTAAGTCTGGGAGTATTTCCTTTCTACTGCAGACAGGCTTTTGCTAGCGAACGAAATTACTTCAGGACATCCTTCATGAAATTGTAAGAAGACTGCTCCTAATGCAACAGGGCTTAGGGTTAAAATAAGCCAGAGTCGTCCTTGCATCGTCGAATATTTCTGGGGCTGAATTCACACCAAATAACAACCGTTTGTACCGAAACAGTCCTTTATGGGTCTTTATAGGTCTTTATGGCCTTTATGGTTGTCTTTAGTTAGCTCTAGTTGATGATATGAGTTCTTAAGGTCTAAACGGGACAAATACTGAGCACCCTTCAGTTTGGTCATAGGCTTATCAAACGTAGGAAGTGGATAATTTTCTTAGCAAAATGCCCCAAAAACCCACATATATTACATTTGCTTTTTTTAGCTGGACACGAAATATTATTTGCCAAGTGACCCAATCTTCCACATCTTTGACATTCGTCATCTTCGTTTGGACCCTTCCGTTTATGAGTATTTCGGATGTTGTTAAGCCACATGACGTCAGAGCTGGAATCATCGATTCTGTCTGGCTCGCTATCTGTTCTTAAACTTGACACATCTCTAACACATATTCTAAGGAGTGTTCCTTTTGAAATAAACGTTTCTTTAAATCTCTAGAAGCCCATGTGTTTATGACCTTGTCTTTTATGTTAATTTCAATAACCTCTTACTTTGTCTTACTAAAAGAGCATTTGGCTGCCTGATGTCGAAGTCGCAGAAGAAATTTATTGAAGCTTTCCCCTTCATCTGGCTTCAATGTTCAACACCATGAATACATTTTCATCCTCAATTGCAGTGGAATCCGCTAAAGTTCCAGGGATATTAAAAATAACCTATTGTAATTGTGGTCCTCCCAGATGCAAGAGCTTATTTTTCTTTTTAATTTGATTAGTGATTTCTTCGGAATCCAAGTAAAGGAAAAATTAACAATACACCTTCTCCCATTCTGATTTCATCAATGACTTATCGATATTCTCACATAGAAAAGGTTTTATTACGGACTCGGCCATCGTTTCCTTATGACTCTTAACCCTAATTCTTTATTATTATTTTTTGTTTTTGCAATTGAATGCCTTTGGTCAACAATTGAATGTAACCCTCAATGCTGCAATTAAATGCAAATTCTTTCTTTTACAATTTAATGCCTTTGATTAACAATTAAATGTACCACTTACTAGAGTCAGCTTTTTTTTCGAATTCACCTCGTCGCCAATTGTAATGACCCACAATTCTTTAGAGAAGTACTAAAAGAAATAACTTAACTATTCGGTTGCCAGAATAAAAGTGAAGTTTATTTATTTAAAGCTATGACAACCAGATTTTATATATTGCTTTGCCACATCGCTTAGTGTAGTAAAGTGTTTATATTACTGACAAGTTCGCCACACATACCATATATACATGTGCATGTGAAATAAGATTCAAATTATTATAGTATAAACATTTTGGTTCAGAATAAAATATTAAAGTCGTGAAAGCAGCCAGATTGGTTGCAAAGCAGGCTACATGATAGACCAAAACCAACATTTTCTGTCAAAATGACTTTGGACATAAATGTGAATGAGTTTCTAAAAGAAAATAGTTTTGTATATATTTGCGGTTGTCTGTATTGGAAAGTGCGTGAAAGTCCTTTATGTAGCTTGCCTTTGCCTACAATATCTACGGGAAACCCATCCACAAGCTTTACATTTACAATGTTTATATAATTTGATGGATGCAATCTTGTTGCTGGTAGAACAAATTCGAGAACTGGAAGACATGTTCTTGAAAGTGTTCTATGAATGTTATCATCAGAAGGGTGTAGCAAAGCAGCTTACCGAACTCTTAATTACACAAAAGAAATTTGTATGTTGCAAGAACTTGCAAAAGGACTTCATTTTAAATTATTTTATTAGGGTTCACATTTTTTTTGTTGAAGTTAATCCCAGCTTTAGAAATAAAATTCTCCGCGTTTCGTATTCATGAAAATAAATACATATCATACATTTGGCTTACATTTTAATTTTATTTCTATTTACTTCTCAATTTATTTACAAAATATATTAATATATTATTTCGTTCTAGTTCGGGTGCAATAGGCCTCTTGGGGAAACCGAGCACTCGGTAAAAAATCGGTTAACGCACCATAAGCATACCTCAAAGGTGGTGTGGAAATGCTTTCATAAATTTTCTATAAAATACACTTAACAATATTAAATAGTATTATCTTCATTCTGGGGGTTTGTTCCGTCTTTTCAGCAGCATGTTGGCATAGATGACAAGAAGGTTAGCAGTTCTGCAGTTGCCACTGACATAACGAGCAATCGTCACACTAAAAGAAAACATTGTGCATTACATAACATAAACAAAACAGATTTGTATACATAGTAGCTTAGCTCGACAACATCTTCTGATACAGTGTCATTCCGATGAAGAATATTGCTACCTGTGAATGTGATAAAAGGAAAGCGCAGTAAACTCACATAAACGGCTTAAAAGATTCTATGGGATAAATAGAATCTGTTCTCATGGATGATATTGGGCACCTTTGCTCCTCCTTCGTTTTTTTTTTGACTCATTGCGTATCGCCCTGATTGACTCCACCTGAGGAAAAGCCCGCACACACCAGTAGGATTATAATAAATTGATTTTGCTATTAATTTGTTGTCTGTGTGTGCTGTTACAAGGCAAAGCAGGTTTCGTTTTGTAAACCTATTCGAAATAAATAATTAATTTGAAGTGTAACATAATTCACCTCATCAGCTGTTCGCATACAGTTATGCATATTCACTTGCACGTTATAATATGTTTGCAAACCTCACATGTATTCACCGAATCTATTTGTGAAACAGATAAGAAGCAGCTGTGAAATGTTATAAAAAAAGCTGTCAAACGAAATCAAGGGGCAAGACACGAGGAAGTCGGGTATCTCTATCATACGTTATCTCTGACAGTCACTATCAGAATGACCGCTCTTCTTCGCTTTGTGTTGCCAATTATTTCGTTTTGCGTTACAACAACAACTTTTTGTCCTGTTGTCGCGTGCTAACAAACGCAACAAAATATTCTGTTTCGTCTGCCCCAAACCGTGTTTCCCATACAAATGTAAAGGGAAACCTCAAACACTTCGCCAACGGCTACGCTAACCTCGTTGAAAATATCTGCCCGGGAGATTATGCGATACTTATATTATACGTAGGTACGCGGACCAAAGGGGTATTTATCCAGTGGCAGAGAGGGTAGGGTAAATGACAAATTTAGCAAGGGCAAACATTGATTTGCATATGGTCCCACGGCTCTTCAAAGTTCTCCCGAGTCGCCGTCCAACTCCTAGAAGTATGCTGTCAAAGCTAAGAATGAGCCACCCATAATAGAATAACATAAAATACACAACATAACAATAATAATACAAACATACATAAATGACATAAAACCACCGCTTGTACGTGTGAATGTGGGAGGGGAGAGAGTGGCATCGAGGGAGGCTGCCAGTGCATTGGATGTGATTCCCTTTACATTGGTAGCCGATCGACGGAGGCGGCACACGCACCAGTGTACAAAATCACACCGCTCCACAAGAGACTGGTCAGCGGAAGGGTTACCGCGATTCAGGGGAAAATGCACCAGTATGCAAATACACCGACGAGCAAACACGCACCCGCTCCACAAGAACTGGACAACGGAGTTACTGCGATCAAGGGGTATGCAGCTGTGTGCGAGTGCAAATGACCAATGGGAGTGCAAATACCAAATGCAGAACAAAGGCTGGATGCGTGCCGTTGCCGGGTCCGACGATCACCGTGGGAGAGAGAGTGGGACGCACGATCCAGTGGTGTGATACATGTGCGTCGTGTGGTGTGGAATGTGTGTTTTGGCAAGTTATGCATGGTATGCAAAATATGTGTGTAGGTGTGAATTATGGAATGTGCGGAATGCGTGTGAGTGCATTTCATTTTTCATTTTAATTCATTTTTATTTTTTCATTCATAAAGAGCTTACATACTAGACAAAAATGCTTGAAACTAGTTTGTCGTACGGTTTTACTAATTCTAACTTACTGGCCCTCGGCGGGCACTCTAAGCTAAGCTTAATCTTATACTATGTCTTTCGACCTAACCTAACTATGCATATGTTTAAAATATATGATTTAAACTGAAAACATTTGTATTAAGAAAAAATGTAAAACTTATTAACTAACTTATATACTGCCTTAAAATAACTTAAAACTAACTTAACTAAACATCCACACATGTATACATGCGTGTATATAATGATATACGCACATATATACATGTGTGCACTTAACCTATTTACATATATATCCACATAAATACACTCAGTGTACGAATGTATATACTTAATTTTTTTTTTCTGTTTTTGTGATTTTTTTTTTTATATATACATATATACAACTTGGGGGCATGGGCTTATGTACACAGGGCAAAGTTGCTGACTGCACCCAACCTGGTAGGATGCCAGCGCGATCCCTGCTTGTCCATAAGTCAAGTTGACATACAGCCTCCTAGTGGCGCCCCTGGATAGCCATCACAACAACCGTTGTGTGGTGAACCAATGTATGCAGCGATCCCCCTCTGCCCGAGGGTCAAATAATGGGCCTGGCCTACCAGTTGTAGGTTGTGCGTGAGGTTAACTCCCTCACCACACAAAAAAACCAACGGTTACGAACCGACAACAGGCCTCGGATATGGACGGATTTAAAGTTGACGACCCCAGCAAACGATCAAAGGACAATGATTTTCGGTTCTGCACGTGGAATGTGAGGTCCCTGAACAGACCACGTGCAGCCGATGAACTCGCGGAGGCCCTGAACTGCTACAAAGCAGACGTCACCGCCATCCAGGAGATGCGATGGGATGGGCCGGGCAAAAGGAAGATGAGAAACTGCGACATCTACTACGGTGATTGCTACAAAGAGGGAAGGCAGCGCTTATTTGGATTCGGATTCGTTGTTCGAGGCAGACTTAGGCAAAAAGTCTTAAGCTTTGATTATATCAGCGAGCGCCTCATAACAATCCGCATCAAGGCTAAATTCGGGAACATCAGCCTGATCTGCGCACACGCCCCGACGGAGGAGAAGGATGACGATAGCAAGGATGACTTCTATGATCTCCTAGAAAGAACATACGATCGATGCCCCAGCTATGACACCAAGATCGTTCTAGGAGATTTCAACGCACAGCTGGGCAAGGAAGAAATCTTTGCTAGAGTCATCGGAAAACACAGCCTGCACGACAACACATCCGGAAACGGACTCAGGCTGGTAGATTTCGCCTCGGGGCGTAACCTCTCTGTGATGAGCACGCGGTTCCCACACCTCAACATCCATAAGGGGACCTGGCGGTCTCCTGATCAATCAACCGTCAACCAGATTGATCACGTTGCGATCGACGTCAGACACTCCTCCAATATTCTCGATGTCCGCACGTTCCGAGGAGCCAACATCGACTCGGACCATTTCCTTGTTGTAGCCAAGGTAAGGATGAGGATATCGAGAGAAGTACGGAGTCGAGAAAGAACACTACGGTTTGACGTCGGAAAGCTACAATCGCAATCGACCGCTAGAAACTTTGCCGACCGAGTCTCCCTGAAACTCTCTGAAAGTTCGACGCTGCCTGCACTTTCAATAGAAGAAGAATGGAAACGTTGTCAAAAAGCCATCAAAGAAGCTGCCGCTGATGTGCTGGGTTTCACGACACCACCCAGAAGGAACCCATGGTTTGACGACGAGTGCAGGCAGGTACATGCAGCCAAGCAGGAGGCCTACAAGGCAACGCTGCATCGAACAACGAGAGCTGCTCGTGAGCTCTACGAACAGAAGAGAAGGGAAGAGCACCGGCTTCTCAGAAGAAAAAAGAAAGAGCATGAGAAGCGCGCGGTCGTGGAGATGGAGAGGTGTTACGACAGGAAGGAGGTCCGAAAGTTTTACCAAAAGGTAAAACAAGTATCAGGAAGATATAGACCTCGGACCGAAGCCTGCAGGGACGAAAATGGACAACTAGTAGTAGAATCGCAGTCGATGCTGAGAATTTGGAAAAATCATTTCTGTAGACTGTTAAACGGCGATGACGACACAAATTCCGCTGTCAGGCAGAATGTTTCACTCAATTTGGACGATGATGAACACGAGTTCCGTCCCCCCGACTTAGACGAAGTCAAGAAAGCGATTTCTAGACTGAAGTCGAACAAAGCTGCTGGAGCGGACGGATTGTCCGCGGAACTGTTTAAGGCAGCTGGAGATGACCTGGTTGGGCGCATGCACCAGCTCATCTGTAAGATATGGTCGGAGGAAAGCATGCCCGATGAGTGGAATCTCAGCGTCGTTTGTCCGGTCCACAAAAAAGGAGACCCCTTTGACTGCGCCAACTATAGAGGGATCAGCCTCCTTAACATCGCTTATAAGATACTCTCTGCCGTTCTGTGTGAACGCCTGAAGCCCTTTGTCAACAACCTGATAGGTCCTTATCAGTGCGGTTTCAGGCCAGGAAAGTCCACTATCGATCAAATTTTCACATTACGGCAGATCCTGGAAAAGACTCAAGAGATGCAGATCGACACCCACCACCTATTTGTCGATTTCAAGGCCGCATATGACAGCGTGCATAGAGACGAGCTATACAGCGCCATGTCTAGTTTTGACATTCCTGCCAAACTCGTCAGGTTGTGCAGGATGACGATGGAGAACTCTCGCTGCTCCATCAAGGTCGGTAACGAACTCACCGAGACCTTCAATGTCAAAAAAGGTTTTAGGCAAGGCGACACGCTGTCATGTGACTTCTTTAACATCATACTTGAGAAGATCGTGCGAAACTCAAACGTAAACACCCGAGGCACGATCTTCCAAAAGTCCGTTCAACTGCTTGCTTACGCGGACGACATTGACGTGATTGGACGAACACAGCGAGCCGTCAATGAGGCGTTTGCTAGTATTGAAGCGGAAGCGGCTAAAATGGGTCTAGCGGTAAACCAGGGCAAAACAAAGTACATGCTGTCATCACGGAAGGACGCACAACATCGACGTCTCGGACAGAGCGTCATATTGGGCAGCAGAAACTTTGAGGTAGTCAAGGACTTCGTCTACCTAGGCTCCGGAGTAAATAGGGACAACAACACCAGTACCGAGATCAAGCGCAGAATTACTCTTGCCAATCGCTGTTTCTTTGGGCTCAAGAGGCAATTGAGTAACAGAGCCATCTCTCGAAACACCAAATTGAGCTTGTATAAAACCCTGATCATCCCAGTCCTGCTCTATGGCGCAGAGACATGGACGCTATTGAAAGCGGATGAAGAAGCTCTTGGTTGTTTTGAGAGAAAAGTTCTGCGTACGATCTTTGGTCCTGTTTGCGTTGATGGCGTTTGGAGGAGAAGGTTCAACCACGAACTATACGGGCTGTACAGCGGCATGCACCTAGTTAAGCGTCTTCGGATCCAACGCTTAAGGTGGCTAGGTCATGTAGAGCGGATGGACACCACAGCTCCGGCCCGAAGAGTCTTCGACACCGAGCCATTGGGACAGCGCAACAGAGGACGTCCTCGCACTAGATGGCGCACGCAAGTTGATAAGGACCTCAACCAACTTGGTGTGCGCAACTGGAGGCAGCTGGCGAAAGATCGTGCTGGCTGGAGAGGCTTGTTAGTTGAGGCCCAGGTCCACCCCGGACTGTAGCGCCAATCAAGAAGAAGAAGAAGAATATACAACTTACAAACTACCTTAAAACTACCCTACGATATGTAAGTCGGCCATAGGTTGCGGTTTCTAGATTTCCATCTAATCCACCGCAAGACAGAGACAGACTGCGCCCCATAACGGGGTATGCACTACCCGTTCTAACCCGGGTCTAAATGGTTCGACGCTGGAGTTCCTTCGCTATCCAGCCACCAGAACTTACGATGTTGCAACATCTCGCACATCCCGACTCGAGACCGCTGTACTGAACCGGAGGAGGCCCTCCTCAGCTCGTTGTGCAACGGAACGGTCATGGTTGAGTCGCCCATCCACAGTTGACCTGGCTATGTGAAACAGTAGCGGTACCGCATTCTTATCTTGTATCAGGCCGTGCTTGTCAAAATAGAGAAATGCTTCCGGAGGGACGAAGCCACTGTGACGTACCCTTTCGTGGTACTGTGGGTTGGGGTAGTAAGCCCCGGAGATCAAGTTATTGGCCGAGTTCATCGCTCTCGCAGTGTGACCTCGAATCAACTTCACCAGGAAATTGTCCACTCGTATCAGGTTGACCCTGTTGTATAAGACCTCATTGGAGTAGAATTTTCTGTACTGGTACTCTGGTGTTCTGTAGAGGCGAAGGCAAGCCCTAAGACAAGCCCTCTCAAACACCCGAATCTTTTCCATCAAGCTTGCACTCACGTTAAACCACACGGGACAGCCATATGTGAGCATTGGCCGTATGAGGGCCATGTAGCAGATTACCTTTACTCTTGCATCGAGTAAAACAGTCTCTTTGTAAGGGCGAAAGCGCCTCGGGCCCTGGCCAGAGCAGCATCTATATGTTTGTTAAAATATAGATACTGATCTAGCCAGATCCCCAGGTATCTGACTACAATCCTTTGCGTCAGTGGTTGCCCGTGCCGTCCTACAATAGAGAACTTTCGCCAATTCTTTTTCGTATCCGCGGAAGATTTATACAACGGCGTTCTGAACAGTATGGTTTCCGACTTCTGAAAGTTGATATTCAACTTCCAGTCATCGCAATCTCTCATGAATGAGTCGAAGTCACCCTGCGCGAGCGTAATGATGTCCTCGATCTTTTTGCCTGATCTGTACACTATCAAGTCGTCGGCATACGCAATTGCGTGCGGAAGAGAACTTATCAGATCGTTCAAGAAAATGTTGAACAGGATCGGCGAATTAACGGCACCCTGTTGGAGACCATTTTTAATTTCAAAAATACCTGTAGAGGTCACGCTGCCATTTTTGACGACGAACCGCCTACCGGTAAGCATATTATATAGTAGGTACAGTAGTGGTTTACTAATGCCTAGCCGATTGAGCTTGTAGTAAAGTCCTTCTAACCATACGGTGTCGAAGGCCTTCTCCAGGTCAATCAAGCAGGCGCCCGTGCATTGTTTCTTGCTCTTATTCCATTGGATATCCGACACCAGTTTCGACGCGGCATGAATAGTGTTATGCCCCGCTCTGAAACCGAATTGGTTATCCGGAATTATATGTTTGTCCTCTGTCCAGTTGATCAGAGCTCTATTTACAACCTTCTCGAATACCTTGCTGATGTTCGGAAGGGGACTAATTGACCGGAGGTTGCACGGATTCGAAGAATCTTTTCCTCGCTTGGATATGGGCTGTACAATCGCAGTTTTCCAATGCTCCGGATAATGTGCATTATTTAGAGCATTGTTAAAAAGGATTGTGTACATAGCGACCACTTCCAGAGGAAGATGTCTAAGCACAATGTTGGAGATCCCGTCGATTCCAACCGACTTTTTCTTCTTTAATGATTCAAAGACCGCTTGAAGATCTGCCTTCGAAATGAACGGGGGATGAACCCTTTCGTCGGCGATGACATTGTCTGCCATGTTTTCGTCATTGAACTGGACGAAGCCGATGTTCTCAGATCGCCATTGCTGCAGATCTTCTCGAAGTTGCGAGTTGCTAGCTTGCACGCTGTTTTCCAAGTCGTGGTTCGGGCGAACACTCACGTTCACCTTGTACACTTCTTGTTCGTTGTCTGTCGTCCTGGGAAGCTTAAGACACGGAAGATCGCTATTTTTCTTTCGAAAGAATTTATTTATTTGTGGGAACATACTCGGATTGTTAGATCTAACAGCCCGAATCTTAGTGTTCCAGTACGTATTTACAGAAACTATGTAATTTTGCACAATCAACGTCTGTACATTCTTAATGAGCGATTTCAGTGTCCTAACTTCCTCGCTGCGTCTGTCAGTAAACCGCCTGTACAAGGTTTTTAATCTTGACAGGAGTCTACTTTTTTGTTGGTGTAGTGCGTCAATTGTCGCATTGCGGTACAAGTTTTCGTTGTTGGTACGTGTATACCGTGGTATCGTACTGTCCATAGTTCGTTTGATTGTCTCGTCCAATTGTATAAGATACATGTCAATCTCTTCGTTTGACAAGTTTCTATTGGACGGAATGTGGAGGGCATTCCAAGCGAGTGCTCGAGTCATTTGTCGGGAGAAGCGTGGCCAACGCGCCCTACTGTAATTGTAGGTATGCGTTTGAACAAACTCTCCTTATTCCGTTAGGGATTCTTGAATTCCGCACTGAGTCCGCAATGGTCACTGAGATACACGAAAGTGTTCAAATAGTTTACCGTTTGTGCGTTTGTGTCTGTCAGCTGCAGTCTTGCGTCAAACAGCAGGAGATCCAAGAACGACCCGCTTCTGGGGAAGGACGAGATCTCTGTTGCTTTCAGATCGAGTCTATACTCGACACTGTGCAAGCAAAACCAGCTGTAAAGCAGGTCCCCTCTGTTGTTTGAATCTGTGTTTCCCCAATATCCATGACGGGCATTTAAGTCCCCGGCCATAATAAAATAGTTCTCTTCCGAGTCCAGACTTAGACACCGAAAGAGTGCATCGAGCTCTGATATTGTAGTTCTGGAACTGAAGGAGCCGGAGGAGTAGACCGACACCGCAAAAAGCTTCCTCCCGCTACGGAGAGAAATGCAAACGATGCAGGCCTCCAACACCTGAAACCGTCACACTTCACTACTGTACACTACTTTGTGTTTAATGTTATTCTTTATGAAGATCGCGACACCGCCTCCGAGTTGGGCCGGTCTCTTCTAATAACATTGTATTTGCTGTGCTCCAAAATGCCTCTCTGGGTTAGCTTAGTTTCGCTAATCAGACATAGCTCTGGGCTTTGGTCATCCAAAAGTCTATAGAGCTCGTTTTTTCGAGGGATCCCTGTCAATGAATTTGCATTCACTGCAAGGATCTTAAAAGTACTCTCCGTCTGCGCAGCCATTAGGACTGGTGACGTGCTGGGTTCTGCAGGAGCGCCAGAATTTTGGCAACCTGCTGTTCTAACGAGTCCATACGCCTTTCAATGGAGGCTTTCCAATCAGGCGTTGGACCGTGTGCTCTTGGCACTGAGGTTTGCGGCGCTACCTTTGGTAGTTGCTGCTTTTCCGTCCTTCCCATGACGGACGCCATTTGGGCGTAAGTCACTCCAGGAGTGACGGGTATGGCTGCCCCGAGTGGATTTTTCACTGGGGGCTGCTTCTGCAGAACCGGTTTTGTTTTCCGCTCCTGGAACTTAGAGCAACCCCGATAGTTGGCGGTGTGCCCAGCGTTCCCGCAGAGTGCGCACTTGAGCTGACTTCTGTCAGCTGCTCCCTTTTGCCCCAGAGGACAATTCTCAGAAATGTGGTTCCCGCTGCACTTCACGCATCGAGTCTGCATTTGGCAGTTCGACGCGGCGTGCCCGAACCTTTGGCAACGAAAGCATTGGACAATGCCGTCGCGCCTTTTAATACTGTCCCACTCGCATTTGTGGTAATCTAAGAACTTTATTTTCCTAAGATTATCCACTTTGCTTGTGGGTGTGACCTGTACAATATAGAAGGGTAATTTCTGACCCTCTCTCTTTGCCTTTACTGTGGAGAAAGGCTTAACTCCGACGTTCTCGATTCCCTCACACACTTGCTCACGAAGCATTTGGAGGACCTGCGCCGCTTCTAGCGGACAGGTGAGCTTTAAGAGCCGCGATTGGCATTTTTCGCCTTTTGGCGTGAAAGAGAAGAACTCAAGCGTCGATCTCTTTAATAATGCTTTAACTGCATTGAGGTCTTCCACTGTCTTGCAGTGGATTGAATGTTTGTCAAAACCCTTATTCCTAGTAATAAAAAAATTACCTGCCCCTATGGCCTCCTTGCACATCTTGGCAGTCTGTTCAATATCCGCCTTGTATATGTTGATAGGCGGCACCTTTTCCTGAGAGGTTTCCTGGATTTAAATATATCCAAATTGAAATAAAATCAAAGTTTAAAAGAGGAATAGAAATTGTGAAGTGCGGTGAAGAGACCTTGAAGCTGTCATAGAAGGAAACAACCAACCAAAGAATGCTGAACGGGATTCGAGCGATGCAAGGCTGCTCCATATATCTATTATTGTAAGATCTAAACTAATTCTAATTCTAAGATCCAAACTAAGAATTAAATAATTTACAATAAAACACTTTTGTAAAGAACCAGGGAAAAATCCCTCCATAGCCCAAGGAAATTAGCTTATATTTTATGCCTAGGGGTCGACTCTCAAGAAAAAAAGGGGCCGGTAAACTGCAAAATTAATTAATTTTAATAAATTGTGGTGAAGATCCTCGTACCTTAGTAGTTCGTTGTGAATACACATATATCCCAAAATCACATTAACGACTAACACGGAAAAGTACGAGTCTTCCAAGCAACAGTTTCTACAACGAAACTTTAACGGAGAGCGCCTAGCGGGCATCTAGGGAACCATATTGAAACCTGGGCTATGTCAATTAAAAATCAACATATTAAACAAAAAAGTTGAAAGAAAAATTTAATGTGAAAAACAAGTTATACCGAAAAATATTACTAAAATTCTACTCCTGTCGTTAAAAACCAATAAAATCTCTCTCGCTTACCTATTGGCAATCGTAATTTTAGCGCAATTTCTCGGTTAATCCTTTTTGACTCAGAAGAAGAAAATTATTATAAATCAAACATGGATGAACTCAAAGGGTCAGTAACCCAGCTCACAGGTGCGGTTAACACCGTCTTGGAGCAGCTTAGGGTTTAGAGAATCGCATGACCAGAATAGAACAGAATAATTCTCAGGTAGTTATGCAATTAGTAAATGACCAATTATGACCTATCACTAATCGTCTACTTACTTTGGAACGAACAAATATCCCTATCCCACAAGTAGAACCAGCGGTGCAACTATGTGCACCTAGTTGTGAGGAAGATTTAAAAGAAATCTCTAAGCTCCCCGATTCTGTCAAAGAATTACAGGTCTTTGACGGAAACCCAGTGCATTACGTCTCTTGGGTTCACAGTGTGGAAACGGTGTTGAAGGATTATGATATTGTTCGAAACAAGCCTGTCTATCGCGCAATCCTTCAACATATTCGGCAAAAGATTAGGGGAAGGCCGATTCAGCCCTTTTTCATACAATATCTTCGACGGCAATTGGGCCGAAATAAAGAGAGTCCTCTCCCTTCATTACGCGGATAAGAGAGACATTCAAACATTGGAACATCAACTTCACCAACTAACGCAAGGCAATTCAAGAGTTAACGATTTCTACGCTACCGTTAATCACCAATTTTCACTGATTATCAGCAAGATTAGGGCCGAGGTCTATTCCCCCGAAACAATGAACGCTTTGGTGGAAACTTACCGAAATCGCGCGTTGAACGTCTTCGTAAGGGGACTGAATAGAGACCTTGCTAAACTTCTAATCATTCAAAAACCACGAACCTTGCCTGAGGCATATTCTGCATGTCTCGAGATGCAGAATTTGAATTTCAGAACCAATTCGGTCCATGTGAATGCTCCTAACACCATATCATCTCCTATACATTATAATTTTAAGGGAAATCCGGAAAACGTTAATAGGTCGTATAGCGCAAGGAACAAAATTCCCTATCGATCGAATTCAGTCTAGAACTCAGGCCCACAACAGCAGCGAATGTCATCTAGACCGACTACCTCGAATCTACCAATCAAAATGGAAGTGGATAGTTCCATTCATACGAGACGTGCCAGCACTACGAATAGGCCAAACCCATTCAAGCGCAATACAAGCTCCCTGAATTACCCTCATAAGCAACAGCGGCTTCATCACATTATGCCTGCGCCACCGGAACCACCAACCGTAGAGGAAAGCACGATATGCGGCGATCTTATCAATGAAGAACCACCACCAGCAAATTTTATGGTGGAGGCCTCATTTCCAGCGTACCATATTTAGAGTATGTTACGAGGGACGGGGTTACTCTTAATTTCCTTGTGGACACTGGAGCAAATAAAAACTTCATCAGACCGCACCTGGCTCCATGTCCTGAACCCGTCCAAAAACCATTCTTTGTGAATATCCCGGATGGGAAAATTCGCATAGAAAATAAAATTCTTCCAGAGCTTAGGTTCCCAATTAAATGTAATTTTCTTTATTTTGCCAAGTCTAAAAGCATTCGACGGTATAATCGGCGATGACACGCTAAAACAACTTAAGGCCGTCATCGACAGAGAGAAAAACCAGCTTACCATCGAATCCGATAAGGTGATTCCCCTAAAAAATCTACCATCAGAATCAGTTAACATGTTACCTTCTTTAGGAGAACATGTTTCAATATCCGTAAGGTCTGAATTGGAGGCTATTTGTGAAAGGTTTAGGAACCTTTTTGGACCAGTTGGTAGCGAGAAAATTAAAACCAACGTTAGGGCAAGAATTCTGACAAGCACTGATGAACCAATCTACACAAAAAGTTATCCTTACCCAGCCTGTATGAGGGAAGAAGTCGAAAAGCAGGTCAAGGAACTCCTTTCGGAAAACATCATTCGTCCATCAAGAAGCGCATATAATTCGCCCATATGGGTAGTTCCCAAGAAACCAAAACCCGATGGAGAAAAAACAGTATAGGATGGTAATTGATTACAAACGCCTCAACGCTGTAACAATTCCAGATACCTACCCTATTCTGGACATTAACAGTACCCTGGCAAGTTTTGGGGATGCAAAATTATTTACGACACTAGATTTCACCTCGGGATTTCACCAAATTATGAATCTACACAAAAAGTTATCCTTACCCAGCCTGTATGAGGGAAGAAGTCGAAAAGCAGGTCAAGGAACTCCTTTCGGAAAACATCATTCGTCCATCAAGAAGCGCATATAATTCGCCCATATGGGTAGTTCCCAAGAAACCAAAACCCGATGGAGAAAAACAGTATAGGATGGTAATTGATTACAAACGCCTCAACGCTGTAACAATTCCAGATACCTACCCTATTCTGGACATTAACAGTACCCTGGCAAGTTTTGGGGATGCAAAATTCTTTACTACACTAGATTTCACCTCGGGATTTCACCAAATTATGATGCACGAAAAAGACATCCCTAAGACCGCATTCTCAACAATGAATGGTAAATATCAGTCGTTCACAGACCTCTGAGCAGTGCAGTGCTAGTTTGCGAGAGTGTCGACTTGAAATTAGAGAAAAAGTGATTAGTGCAATAGTCGTTAACTACATAAAGTGTCGTCGGTTTACACAAGAACCAGTGGCCGACTGAATAGTCAGTGCTCTTAATTCCACCTACTCGGGTTCGATACCCAGTAGGAGCAGACACAAACTTTTGTTTTTTTTCTCTGTTAATCGTTTCTGTACCCAAACGCTCAGATTAGCAAGTGAGCACAGAGAATGGAAGCACACGAGCGGTTCGCGCTCTTAGAAGCGGACAATGACCCTGAACAACCGGTGGCAGAGCCAAGCCACCAGCCAACAGTGCCAAATGAAGGCACAGCTAAGAGGAGGAGAACAAAAACTTCTCCTCAAAATGTTAAACGCCGCAACACGAATGCAACACCCGAAGGGAAGCAGGGGAGAGAGCGGGGTGAATCTTCAGCTAACGCATCAGCAGCCGAATCGGAAGATGCCGTACAATACATGTCGGACGGAGGAGAGGGGCTGTTCGCTGTCAGCAGCAACAGCTTCGATTCGCTGGATAGCGATACAGAAGACGAAGTAGAGCGAGTACTTCGTCTCAAACAAACGCTCATCAATGACATGCAGGAGAAAATTCAGCGACTCACGCATGAAATCAGAGCGCTGAAAGCCAGTACTATAGCGAGAAGAGTGCTGGATGAACAGCAACAGCAACAAAAAAAGAAGCAGCAACAAAAGAGAGCTGCAGTACAGACGCAACAACAACCACCAGCTAAACAAAAACATCAGCTCCCAGCAAGTTCGCAACATCAGCAGCCAGCAACACTAAAGCAACGGCGCCCAGATAAAGAGCGCCTATCAGCAGTTCAGCAACAACAACGTCCAACAGTACGACCGCGGCCAACAACAAGCCGACCAATAGCACATCAGCAGAAGCCAGCAACACAGCAGCAACAACCAGCAACACAACATCAGCAACATGCATCCCAACAGCAACAGCCAATGAAAACAGAAAAGGTGCCACCCATAAACATTTTCAAGGCGGACGTGGAACAAACTGCCAAGATGTGCAAGGAGGCCATAGGTCAAGGTAACTTTTATATTTGTAGAAATAAAGGTGCCGATAAGCACGCAATCCATTGCAAGACAGTGGAAGACCACAATGTAGTAAAAGCATTGTTAAAGAGATCGACGCTCGAGTTCTTCTCTTTCACGCCAAAAGACGAAAAATGCCAATCGCGGCTCCTAAAGCTCACCTGACCGCTAGAAGCGGCGCAGGTCCTCCAAATGCTCCGTGAGCAAGTGTGTGAGGGAATTGAGTTCGTCGGAGTTAAGCCTTTCTCCACAGTAAAGGCAAAGAGAGAGGGTCGGAAATTACCCTCAGTCGTTCACAGACCTCTGAGCAGTGCAGTGCTAGTTTGCGAGAGTGTCGACTTCAAATTAGTGAAAAAGTAATCAGTGCAATATTCGTGAAGTACGAAAAGTATCGTCGGTTTACACAAGAACCAGTGGCCGACTGACTAGAATCAGTGCTCTTAATCCCGCCTACTCGGGTTCGAAACCCAGTGGGAGCAAACCAAAACTTTTTTTTTTTTCTGCCCATCCGTACCCGTATCATACTCTAAGACTAGTGAGTGAGTACGGAGTATGGAAGCAAACGAGCGGTCCGCGCTCTTAGAAGCGGACAATGACCCCAATCAAACAGTGGCAGAGCCAAGCCACCAGCCAACAGTGCCAGAGGAAGGCACAGCCAAGAGGAGGAGGAAGAAATCTTCTCCTCAAAATGTAAAACGCCGCAATATCAACGCAACACCCGAAGGGCTGCAGGGGGTAGAGCGGGGTGAATCATCAGCAGCCGAATCCGAAGATGCCGTACAGTACGTGTCGGACGGAGGGGAAGGTCTGTTCGCTGTTAGCAGCAACAGCTACGACTCAATCGACTCCGACACGGAAGATGAAGTCGAGCGTATACTTCGTTTGAAGGTTACGCAATTCGAAGACATGCAGGAGAAAATTCAGCGTCTCCTGCATGAAATAAGAGAGCTGAAAGCGAGAACGGTTGCTAGAAGAACGCTGGAGCAACAGCAACAGCAACAAAAACTAGCAACCAAAACGCAGCAACAAAAACTAGCTACAGCGCAGCAACAACAACCTCCTGCAGTTGTTCAACAACAACAAAAAGCAAGACAGCAACAACAGCGACCAGCCATCGAATTGCCAGCAACACAACAGTTGGCAGCCGAGCAGCAACAAAAGAGACCAGCAACAAAGAACCGCCCAGCAACACAGCAGAAACCAGCAACACAACAGCAACCAGCAACACAACAGCGGCAGCAACAAGTAACCCATCAGCAGCTGCCGCAGAAGAAAGAAAAGGTACCTCCAATCAACATCTACAAGGCGGATATTGAGCAAACTGCCAAGATGTGCAAGGAGGCCATAGGTCAAGGTAACTTTTTTATAAGTAGATGTAGAGGTGCTGAAAAACACGCAATCCACTGCAAGACAGTGGAAGACCACAATGTAGTTAAAGCATTGTTAAAGAGATCGACGCTCGAGTTCTTCTCTTTCACGCCAAAAGGCGAAAAATGTCAATCCCGGCTTTTAAAGCTTACATGCCCGCTCGAACCGACGCAGGTCCTCCAAATGCTCCGTGAGCAAGTGTGTGAGGGAATCGAGTTCGTCGGAGTTAAGCCTTTCTCCACGGTAAAGGCAAAGAGAGAGGGGAGGAAATTACCCTTCTACATTGTACAGGTAACACCCACAAGCAAAGTGGATAATCTGAAGAAAATCAAGTTCTTGGATTACCACAAATGCGAGTGGGACAGTATTAGAAGGCGCGACGGCATTGTCCAATGCTTTCGTTGCCAAGGGTTCGGGCACGCCGCGTCAAACTGCCAAATGCAGATTCGATGCGTGAAGTGCAGCGGGAACCACATCTCAGAGAATTGTCCTCTGGGGCAAGAGGGAGCAGCTGACAGAAGTCAGCTCAAATGCGTACTCTGCGGGAACGCGGGGCACACCGCCAACTATCGGGGTTGCCCTAAGTTCCAGGAGCTGAAAACAAAAGCGGTTCTGCAGAAGCAGCCCCCAGTGAAAACTCCACTCGGGGCAGCCATACCCGTCACTCCTGGTGTGACTTACGCCCAAATGGCGTCCGTCATGGGGAGGACGGAAAAGCAGCAACTACCAAAGGTAGCGCCGCAAACCTCAGTGCCAAGAGCACACGGTCCAACGCCTGATTGGAAATCCTCCATTGAAAGGCGTATGGACTCGTTAGAGCAGCAGGTTGCCAAAATTCTGGCGCTCCTGCAGAACCCAGCACGTCACCAGTCCTAATGGCTGCGCAGACGGAGAGTACTTTCAAGATCCTTGCATTGAATGCGAATTCATTGATAGGGGTCCCACGGAAAAAACGAGTTGTATAGACTGTTGGATGACCAAAGCCCAGAGCTATGTCTGATTAGCGAAACTAAGCTAACACAGAGAGGCATATTGGAGCATAGTAACTATAATGTTATCAGAAGAGACCGGCCCAACTCCAATGGTGGAGGCGGTGTTGCGATCTTCGTAAAAAATAACATTAAACACAAAGTAGTGTATAGTGGTGAAGTACGACGGTTTCAGGTGTTGGAGGCCTGCATCGTGTGCATTTCTCTCCGCAGTGGAAAGAAGCTTTATGCGGTGTCGGCGTACTCCTCCGGCTCCCTTAGTTCCAGTACAACCATATCAGAGCTCGATTCACTCTTTCGATGTCTAAGTCTGGACTCGGAAGAGAACTATTTCATTTTGGCCGGGGACTTTAATGCCCGCCACGGTTATTGGGGAAACATGGTTTCCAACAACAGAGGGGACCAGCTCTACAGCTGGTTCTGCTTGCACAGTGTCGAGTACAGACTCGATCTAAAAGCTACCGAGATCGCGTCCTTTCCCAGGAGCGGATCGTTCTTGGATCTCCTGCTGTTTGACGCAAGACTGCAGCTGACTGACACAAACGCACAAACGGTAAACTGTTTGAACACTTTCGTGTATCTCAGTGACCATTGCGGACTCAGTGCCGAATTCAAGATCCCCAACGACATTGCGGAATTAGGAGAGTTTGTTCAAACGCATACCTACAATTACAGTAGGGCGCGCTGGCCACGCTTCTCCCGACAAATGACTCGAGCACTCTCTTCGAATGCGCTCCACATTCCGTCCAATAGAAACTTGTCAAACGAAGAGATTGACATGTATCTAATTCAATTGGACGGGACAATAAAACGAACTATGGACAGTACGATACCACGGTATACACGCACGAACAATGAAAACTTGTACCGCAATGCGACAATTGACGCACTACACCAACAAAAAAGTAGACTCCTGTCAAGATTAAAAACCTTGTACAGGCGGTTTACTGACAGACGTAGCGAGGAAGTTAGGACACTGAAATCGCTTATTAAGAATGTACAAACGTTAATTGTGCAGAATTACAGAGTTTCTGTAAACACATACTGGAACAACAAGATTCGGGCTGTTAGATCTAACAACCCGAGTATGTTTCCACAAATCAACAAATTCTTTCGAAAGAAAAACAGCGATCTTCCGTGTCTTAAGCTTCCCAGGACGACAGACAACGAACGCATACTGACTACAGCAGGTATTGACTCCAATAACGCCGTACTCGACGATGACTTCTTTGTGGTCGAAGATCCGCAAGAAAAAGTTGAAGTACTAGGCGCACTTTTCCAGGAAGTGTACAAGGTGAACGTGAGTGTTCGCCCGAACCACGACCTGGAAAACAGCGTGCAAGCTAGCAACTCTCAACTTCGAGAAGATCTGCGGCAATGGCGATCTGAGAACAACGGCTTTGTCCAGTTCAGTGACGAAAACATGGCAGACAATGTCATCGCCGACGAAGGGGTTCATCCCCCGTTCATTTCGAAGGCAGATCTTCAAGCGGTCTTCGCATCAATAAAGAAGAAAAAGTCAGTTGGAATCGACGGGATCTCCAACATTGTGCTAAGACATCTTCCCCTGGAAGTGGTCACTGTGTACACAATCCTTTTTAACAATGCTCTGAATAATGCACATTATCCTGAGCATTGGAAAACTGCGATTGTACAACCCATATCCAAGCGAGGAAAAGATTCTTCGAATCCGTGCAACCTCCGGTCAATTAGTCTCCTTCCGAACATCAGCAAGGTATTCGAGAAGGTGGTAAATAGAGCTCTGATCAACTGGACAGAGGACAAACATATAATTCCGGATAACCAATTCGGTTTCAGAGCGGGGCATGACACTATTCATGCCGCGTCGAAACTGGTGTCGGATATCCAATGGAATAAGAGCAAGAAACAATGCACGGGCGCCTGCTTGATTGACCTGGAGAAGGCCTTCGACACCGTATGGTTAGAAGGACTTTACTACAAGCTCAATCGGCTAGGCATTAGTAAACCACTGCTGTACTTACTGTATAACATGCTTACCGGTAGGCGGTTCGTAGTCAAGAATGGCAGCGTGACCTCTACAGGTATTTTTGAAATTAAAAATGGTCTCCAACAGGGTGCCGTTAATTCGCCGATCCTGTTCAACATTTTCTTGAGCGATCTGATAAGTTCTCTTCCGCACGCAATTGCGTATGCCGACGACTTGATCGTGTACAGATCAGGCAAAAAGATCGAGGACATCACTACGCTCACGCAGGGTGACTTCGACTCATTCATGAGAGATTGCGATGACTGGAAGTTGAATATCAACTTTCAGAAGTCGGAAACCATACTGTTCAGAACGCCGTTGTATAAAGCTTCCGCGGATACGAAAAAGAATTGGCGAAAGTTCTCTATTGTTGGACGCCACGGGCAACCACTGACGCAAAGGATTGTAGTCAGATACCTGGGGATCCGGCTAGATCAGTATCTATATTTTAACAAACATGTAGATGCTGCTCTGGCCAGGGCCCGAGGCGCTTTCGCCCTCACAAAGAGACTTTTTTACAACAGCCAACTCGATGCAAGGGTAAAAGTAATCTGCTACATGGCCCTCATACGGCCAATGCTCACATATGGTTGTCCCGTGTGGTTCAACGTGAGTGCAAGCTTGATGGAAAAGATTCGGGTGTTTGAGAGGGCTTGTCTTAGGGCTTGCCTTCGCCTTTACAGAACACCAGAGTCCCAGTACAGAAAATTCTACTCCAATGAGGTTTTATACAACAGGGCGAACCTGATACGAGTGGACAATTTCCTGGTGAAGTTGATTCGAGGTCACACTGCGAGAGCGATGAACTCAGTCAATAACTTGATCTCCGGGGCTTACTACCCCAACCCACAGTACCACGAAAGGGTACGCCACAGTGGCTTCGTCACTCCAGAAGCATTTCTCTACTTTGACAAACACGGCTTGATACAAGACAAGAATGCGGTACCGCTCCTGTTTCACATAGCCAGGTCAACTGTGGATGGGCGACTCAACCACGACCGTTCCGTTGCACAACGAGCTGAGGAGGGCCTCCTCCGGTTCAGTACAGCGGTCTCGAGTCGGGATTTGCGAGATGTTGCATTACAACATCGTAAGTTCTGGTGGCTGGAGAGCGAAGGAACTCCAGCGTCGAACCCTTTAGACCCGGGTTAGAACGGGTAGTGCGTACCCCCTTATGGGGCGCAGTCGGTCTCTGTCTTGCGGTGGATTAGATGGATATCTAGAAACCGCAACCTATGGCCGACTTACATATCGTAGGGTAGTTTTAAGGTAGTTTGTAAGTTGTATATATGTATATATTAAAAAAAAATTAAAAAAAAAAAAAAAAACAAAAAAAAAAAAAATCGCAAAACCAACAAAAAACAAAAAAAAAATTTAAGTGTACACATTCGTACACTGAGTGTATTTATGTGTATATATATGTAAATAGGTTAAGTGCACACATGTATATATGTGCGTATATCATTATATACACGCATGTATACATGTGTGTATGTTAAGTTAAGTTAGTTTTAAGTTATTTTAAGGTAGTATGTAAGTTAGTTGATAAGTTTTTAAAGAAAAAAAAATCAGTTCTGTTTTTAAGTTTTTTAAATTTTTTCTTAATACAAATTCATTCAGTGATAGTCATTTATATTTAAACATATGTATAGTTAGGTTAGGTCGAAAGACATAGTATAAGATTAAGTTTAGCTTAGAGTGCCCGCCGAGGGCCAGTAAGTTAGAAATAGAATTGTACGTCCAACTAGTTTTAAACATTTTTGTCTAGTATGTAAGCTCTGTATGAATTAAAAAAAATAAAAATGAATTAAAATGAATGAAATTACCCTTCTATATTGTACAGGTCACACCGACAAGCAAAGTGGATAATCTTAGGAAAATAAAGTTCTTAGATTACCACAAATGCGAGTGGGACAGTATTAGAAGGCACGACGGCATTGTCCAATGCTTTCGTTGCCAAAGGTTCGGGCACGCCGCGTCGAACTGCCAAATGCAGACTCGATGCGTGAAGTGCAGCGGGAACCACATTTCTGAGAATTGTCCTCTGGGGCAAGAGGGAGCAGCTGACAGAAGTCAGCTTAAGTGCGCACTCTGCGGGAACGCTGGGCACACCGCCAACTATCGGGGTTGCTCTAAGTTCCAGGAGCGGAAAACAAAACCGGTCCTGCAGAAGCAGCCCCCAGTGAAAAATCCACTCGGGGCAGCCATACCCGTCACTCCTGGAGTGACTTACGCCCAAATGGCGTCCGTCGTGGGGAGGACGGAAAAGCAGCAACTACCAAAGGTAGCGCCGCAAACCTCAGTGCCAAGAGCACACGGTCCAACGCCTGATTGGAAAGCCTCCATTGAAAGGCGTATGGACTCGTTAGAACAGCAGGTTGCCAAAATTCTGGCGCTCCTGCAGAACCCAGCACGTCACCAGTCCTAATGGCTGCGCAGACGGAGAGTACTTTTAAGATCCTTGCAGTGAATGCAAATTCATTGACAGGGATCCCTCGAAAAAACGAGCTCTATAGACTTTTGGATGACCAAAGCCCAGAGCTATGTCTGATTAGCGAAACTAAGCTAACCCAGAGAGGCATTTTGGAGCACAGCAAATACAATGTTATTGGAAGAGACCGGCCCAACTCCAATGGTGGAGGCGGTGTCGCGATCTTCATAAAGAATAACATTAAACACAAAGTAGTGTACAGTAGTGAAGTGTGACGGTTTCAGGTGTTGGAGGCCTGCATCGTTTGCATTTCTCTCCGTAGCGGGAGGAAGCTTTTTGCGGTGTCGGTCTACTCCTCCGGCTCCTTCAGTTCCAGAACTACAATATCAGAGCTCGATGCACTCTTTCGGTGTCTAAGTCTGGACTCGGAAGAGAACTATTTTATTATGGCCGGGGACTTAAATGCCCGTCATGGATATTGGGGAAACACAGATTCAAACAACAGAGGGGACCTGCTTTACAGCTGGTTTTGCTTGCACAGTGTCGAGTATAGACTCGATCTGAAAGCAACAGAGATCTCGTCCTTCCCCAGAAGCGGGTCGTTCTTGGATCTCCTGCTGTTTGACGCAAGACTGCAGCTGACAGACACAAACGCACAAACGGTAAACTATTTGAACACTTTCGTGTATCTCAGTGACCATTGCGGACTCAGTGCGGAATTCAAGAATCCCTAACGGAATAAGGAGAGTTTGTTCAAACGCATACCTACAATTACAGTAGGGCGCGTTGGCCACGCTTCTCCCGACAAATGACTCGAGCACTCGCTTGGAATGCCCTCCACATTCCGTCCAATAGAAACTTGTCAAACGAAGAGATTGACATGTATCTTATACAATTGGACGAGACAATCAAACGAACTATGGACAGTACGATACCACGGTATACACGTACCAACAACGAAAACTTGTACCGCAATGCGACAATTGACGCACTACACCAACAAAAAAGTAGACTCCTGTCAAGATTAAAAACCTTGTACAGGCGGTTTACTGACAGACGCAGCGAGGAAGTTAGGACACTGAAATCGCTCATTAAGAATGTACAGACGTTGATTGTGCAAAATTACATAGTTTCTGTAAATACGTACTGGAACACTAAGATTCGGGCTGTTAGATCTAACAATCCGAGTATGTTCCCACAAATAAATAAATTCTTTCGAAAGAAAAATAGCGATCTTCCGTGTCTTAAGCTTCCCAGGACGACAGACAACGAACAAGAAGTGTACAAGGTGAACGTGAGTGTTCGCCCGAACCACGACTTGGAAAACAGCGTGCAAGCTAGCAACTCGCAACTTCGAGAAGATCTGCAGCAATGGCGATCTGAGAACATCGGCTTCGTCCAGTTCAATGACGAAAACATGGCAGACAATGTCATCGCCGACGAAAGGGTTCATCCCCCGTTCATTTCGAAGGCAGATCTTCAAGCGGTCTTTGAATCATTAAAGAAGAAAAAGTCGGTTGGAATCGACGGGATCTCCAACATTGTGCTTAGACATCTTCCTCTGGAAGTGGTCGCTATGTACACAATCCTTTTTAACAATGCTCTAAATAATGCACATTATCCGGAGCATTGGAAAACTGCGATTGTACAGCCCATATCCAAGCGAGGAAAAGATTCTTCGAATCCGTGCAACCTCCGGTCAATTAGTCCCCTTCCGAACATCAGCAAGGTATTCGAAAAGGTTGTAAATAGAGCTCTGATCAACTGGACAGAGGACAAACATATAATTCCGGATAACCAATTCGGTTTCAGAGCGGGGCATAACACTATTCATGCCGCGTCGAAACTGGTGTCGGATATCCAATGGAATAAGAGCAAGAAACAATGCACGGGCGCCTGCTTGATTGACCTGGAGAAGGCCTTCGACACCGTATGGTTAGAAGGACTTTACTACAAGCTCAATCGGCTAGGCATTAGTAAACCACTACTGTACCTACTATATAATATGCTTACCGGTAGGCGGTTCGTCGTCAAAAATGGCAGCGTGACCTCTACAGGTATTTTTGAAATTAAAAATGGTCTCCAACAGGGTGCCGTTAATTCGCCGATCCTGTTCAACATTTTCTTGAGCGATCTGATAAGTTCTCTTCCGCACGCAATTGCGTATGCCGACGACTTGATAGTGTACAGATCAGGCAAAAAGATCGAGGACATCATTACGCTCGCGCAGGGTGACTTCGACTCATTCATGAGAGATTGCGATGACTGGAAGTTGAATATCAACTTTCAGAAGTCGGAAACCATACTGTTCAGAACGCCGTTGTATAAAGCTTCCGCGGATACGAAAAAGAATTGGCGAAAGTTCTCTATTGTAGGACGGCACGGGCAACCACTGACGCAAAGGATTGTAGTCAGATACCTGGGGATCTGGCTAGATCAGTATCTATATTTTAACAAACATGTAGATGCTGCTCTGGCCAGGGCCCGAGGCGCTTTCGCCCTTACAAAGAGACTGTTTTACTCGATGCAAGAGTAAAGGTAATCTGCTACATGGCCCTCATACGGCCAATGCTCACATATGGCTGTCCCGTGTGGTTCAACGTGAGTGCAAGCTTGATGGAAAAGATTCGGGTGTTTGAGAGGGCTTGTCTTAGGGCTTGCCTTCGCCTCTACAGAACACCAGAGTACCAGTACAGAAAATTCTACTCCAATGAGGTCTTATACAACAGGGTCAACCTGATACGAGTGGACAATTTCCTGGTGAAGTTGATTCGAGGTCACACTGCGAGAGCGATGAACTCGGCCAATAACTTGATCTCCGGGGCTTACTACCCCAACCCACAGTACCACGAAAGGGTACGTCACAGTGGCTTCGTCCCTCCGGAAGCATTTCTCTATTTTGACAAGCACGGCCTGATACAAGATAAGAATGCGGTACCGCTCCTGTTTCACATAGCCAGGTCAACTGTGGATGGGCGACTCAACCACGACCGTTCCGTTGCACAACGAGCTGAGGAGGGCCTCCTCCGGTTCAGTACAGCGGTCTCGAGTCGGGATTTGCGAGATGTTGCATTACAACATCGTAAGTTCTGGTGGCTGGAGAGCGAAGGAACTCCAGCGTCGAACCCTTTAGACCCGGGTTAGAACGGGTAGTGCATACCCCCTTATGGGGCGCAGTCGGTCTCTGTCTTGCGGTGGATTAGCTGGAAATCTAGAAACCGCAACCTTTGGCTGACTTACATATCGTAGGGTAGTTTTAAGGTAGTTTGTAAGTTGTATATATGTATATATAAAAAAAAAAATCACAAAACCAAATAAAAAAAAAAAAATCACAAAACCAACAAAAAACAAAAAAAAATTTAAGTATACACATTCGTACACTGAGTGTATTTATGTGTATATATATGTAAATAGGTTAAGTGCACACATGTATATATGTGCGTATATCATTATATACACGCATGTATACATGTGTGTATGTTAAGTTAAGTTAGTTTTAAGTTATTTTAAGGTAGTATTTAAGTTAGTTAATAAGTTTTACAAAAAAATCCGTTCTGTTTTTAAGTTTTTCAAATTTTTTCTTAATAAAATTCCTTCAGTTATATTCACTTATATTTAAACATATGTATAGTTAGGTTAGGTCGAAAGACATAGTATAAGATTAAGTTTAGCTTAGAGTGCCCGCCGAGGGCCAGTAAGTTAGAAATAGAATTGTACGTCCAACTAGTTTTAAGCTTTTTGTCTAGTATGTAAGCTCTTTATGAATTAAAAAAAATAAAAATGAATTAAAAAAATAAATAAAAAAAAATGGTAAATATGAATACCTCAGGCTTCCTTTTGGCCTCAAGAATGCTCCCGCTATCTTCCAAAGGATGATAGACGATGTACTCAAGGAACTCATCGGTAAGATCTGCTATGTTTATATCGATGACATCATCGTCTTTAGTGAATCCGAGGAAGATCAGTTGAGAGATATTGAGACCGTCTTTTGAAGCCGGGTTAAAAATGAATTTGGAAAAAACTCACTTCTTGGCCACTTCTGTCGAATTTCTCGGCTACTTAGTTACTCCTAACGGCATTCTCCCGGACCCGAAAAAGATTAAGGCAATTGAAACAATATGTCCACCTACAAACCTAAAGGAGTTAAAGAGCTTTCTCGGATTAACGTCCTATTACAGGAAGTTTATTCGAGATTATGCGAAGATCGCTAAGCCATTGACCAATATTACTCGTGGTGCCTTCGCGCAGGTTAAGACAAATCAATCAAAAACTGTCACTTCTGCGGAAGTATTAGCATTCCCAGACTTCGAAAAGGGTTTTAATTTGACCACGGATGCTTCTGATTACGCCATTGACGCTGTGCTATCCCAGGGTGAACATGGGAAGGAAAGGCCAGTTGCGTACATCTCTCGTTCTCTGAATCGCACAGAGGAAAATTATGCGACGAATGAGAAGGAGATGTTGGCGATAGTCTGGGCCCTTGAAAATTTAAGGAATTATCTGTACGGGGCTAAAAAGATAAGAATATACACCGACCATCAGCCTCTGACGTTCGCAATGAGCAATAGAAACCATAACGCTAAACTCAAACGTTGAAGGCACGTATCGAAGAATACAACTACGAGTTGATTTACACTTCTGGTAAAGCAAACTTTGTGGCTGATGCTCTCCCGCGTCTTAAGACCCAGATGAACCAACTGTCCGACGAAGGCACAAAAACAGCCACTGAAGTGCAATCAGATTTCCGGTCGGACACGGACACAGCGAGCGAGAGGCAGGCTTCAGGGACTGGCGAATCCCAAACGGGTACGGCAGAAGAGGGATACTGTGAACAATCCCACAGTAGTACGGATTCTTGTTCCATTCACAGCGCTAGTCAAGACAATTCTGATTTGATACCCCACGTGGAGGCGCCCATCAACGTATTCAGGAACCAACTGATTTTTAGGATTTTTTCCCGATTTGCGCGCGCATGAAGAACCTCACGCTGGCTACCATCGTCACTATATCTCCTTGAGGTCAATTAACGAGGACAATCTCGTCGAAGAACTACGGGGAAATCTTCATCCTAATATTGTCAATGGAATCAAAATTCCAGAGGAGTACTTAGGGCTGCTTCAGAAAGTCTATTTCGAGAAGTACAAAATTCGAGTCACACAAAGGGTTGTCGAAGACGTTGCTAATGAAGAGCGAAGTTAATTAAAGTTTTGCACTACTTCACAGTCCCAGAAGTGTTGGTCACTGACAACGAGAGAGGTTTCTTGAGCCCTATAGTTATAAACTTTATTAAGATTTTAGGAATCAAACTGTACTTGAACCCTTCCTACAGGAGTGAGGTGAATGGCCAAATAGAAAGGGTCCACTCTACTATACTCGAAAATATGGGAGCTAGAAATGTAAGGCTTAACCGAAAAAGAAGCGTGCCGATGAAATACCGCGAGGGTGATGTTGTATTCACCACTATTAAGCGAATCAGAGGTAAAAAATAAACCTTTGTACAAAAAGGAAATAGTTGCGAAAGACAATCGCGTAACCATAACGACAGAGAGTGGGAGAGGAGTCCATAAGGCTCATATAAAAAGCATTAGTAAAATATTGTAAAACATAAAAAAAGGCCATTGAAATGTAAAGAAACCAGCCCTAAATACTAAACCAAGATTAAAAATTAGATTCACGAGAAACCGTAGTAATTTAAGATTGTACAACACAGTAACAATTTTATAACATTTTAAGGAAAATAATTCTTGTTAACTAAAACTCTAAATTCCTGTCATTATATGTTACAGTTTAGGTACCCTGGTTCCCGCGCAATCCTTGCACATTTTTCCATACAAATCACCCGTAGTAACAATTAGAGAAGGTAATGCTTGGCTGACAAACGGTTACTACAAACTAGTTCACGTCATCGATCTCCAGAACTATCGGACAATCCTCGAAAAGACGGAAAGGCTGGTCATAGAGCACATAGCAGATGATGGAGCACGGCTGGTTCTTAATTTTCACCTGAACCAGATAAAGGATCGAATAAAAGAATTTAGTGACCCCAAAACAAGGCAGACTAGATCTATTAACTGGATAGGATCAGCCTGGAAACGGCTGGCTGGTTCTCCTGACGCTACTGATTGGGATACACTATTCCATACACAGTCAGACATGATTGAGAACAATAATCACCAGTATAAAATGAACGAGAATGACACATGAAGTCATGAAGAAAATGGATGAGGTAATTGACAGTCAAAACAACGCCATAGGCAATGACGAGACTGAAATGTTAAGGCAAATCCTACTTTCTAAGTTACTCATACTTAAAGAAGGCGTAAACGAGGTAATCAGAGCCTGCCAAATGGCTAAGACCGGTATAGTCAACAGCAATATACTGGACACTGAAGAAATCAACACGATCATCAATGAACTCGAGATCCTGCCTTATCAGAATATTGTCGAAGCCGTGGAGTACGCTCGGCCCTCCGTGTATACCAACGGGACCCTACTCTTGTATGTCCTGTCAATCCCAATGGTCGGCACAAGGGTTTTCCATATAGTGACCGCCCGTGCTGCAATCAGAAGCGGAAAACAAATCGTTCTGGACTTTACGAAGCTACTCGTTAACCATGCTGAAATCTATGGAATTAAAGGCAACTGTTATAGTATATCGAATTCCTCGGTATGTGAAGGGACCGTTTTGGAGAAATTACAGGCGAACAACTGTCTGACCAGAGTCCTTGGGGGTGGCTCCGCCGTTTGTGACTTTAAAAACACGAACGAGGAGGTGGTTGAATTAATTGGAGAAAACACGATTTTTGTAACCAATTTTAATGGTTCACTTTTAAATAAGAATTCCTCTATTCATTTAGAAGGTACCTATCTCATTCAACGACGATGCGGTCAGCATCCGAAATCAAACTTACTCTGGTGGGAAACCAAACACCTTCAGGCACTTCTATCAGTATTAACCAACGTAACCAGCAAGAGGATCAGGCCAAACTTGGAACATTTGCATGACATCAGCACCAAGAATATCGAACACATTAAATCCCCAAAAGAAATTTTTAATTCCTCCATCATTACAGAGTTTTCCATCATCATAGCTATATTCCTCACAATTTGTATGCAGTGGAAAAAAATCTATGGAAAGGTTGACATCCCCGAGCTCCGTCTTTCCTTCCGCCAGAAGCAGGTTCCGCAGCCAGCCCAGCGTTCAAGGGAAGTTCAAGAACCCAGCAAAGCCCGAAACCAGCAAGGTCGGCAATCCATTGATGACCAGAGTCATTCCACGTGCACAGCTAATGTTGTGCGCGACGCAGATATTTAGAAAGCCAACCGAGCTTAGGTTAAGACAGAATACATTTTGTGCAATCATTCGAATTGTGACTGCGGGTGAAATACATCTAATTTTATAACGTTGTAAATCTCGTCTTTTATTTAAGGTGTTGAGCGTCAATTCATAACAACTCTAATATAAAAACAACTTTTCTTAATACATATTTCCTCTTTTTTATTTTTAAAAATGGTTAACTGGAATAAAAAAAAACAGCTGAATGGAATTATGAACTGTCGTTTTTTTTATTTTGAATTTGACAATCTTCAATTTTCTGCACACAGAATTTTCTGTGGCAGAAATTCGCAGGGTGAGGAAATTTGTTATTCTCTCATGAGCACGCTCTTCTGTGCAAAAATACTAACAAAATCATCAAATGGAACGGCTTTAGACACCTTTTTCAGTGAATTTCACAGCAATTGGAACAGACCTTGTAGTAGCTGTAAAATATCATCGAAATGTGATCAACTTTTTATAACTTCTGCTTACCTAAACGGAGCATTAGACGAGGATATCTACATAATGTCACCTGCAATATTTGAAGAAATATTAGAAGAATTACTGCAAGGCGAGCCAAAAAACAATGAAATTGCACTTAAAACCACATTTTTGCTGATAACTTTCCGTAAAGGAAATCAGGTTACCTTAAAATGTCTTCTTTTTCATTAAAATCCAAAATTTCTTTTTTCACTAGCACCTATACCTCTTTTTTGTTTTGTTTGTGTGAACTTCTAAAGCCGTTTTGCACCGTGCTGTTCGGTTCTAAAGCCTCTGAACCGTTCGAAACCTCCACTGGATTTCGGTAAGGAGATATGCTGTCGTGTGATTTCATCAATTTGGTACTGGAGAAGATAGTGCGGCGGGCAAAAGTCAACACAGAAGGCACTATCTTCTACAAGTCCATCCAGCTGTTGGGATACTCTGATGACATCGACATTATCGCACGGTCCCAACGCTCTGTAGTGGAAGTTTTCACGGCAATTGAGTAACAGGCGAAGCGAGCTGGTCTAAAGCTCAACGACGACAAAACCAAATATATGCCGTCGAGCAAAAAACGATCCGCCTCACACCACCTATGCCAAAACGTTACAATCGAGAGCTACAATTTCAAGGTAGTAGATGAATTTGTCTACCTCGGGGCAATCGTAAACTCCACGAATGACATTCTAATGGAGATCCGACTTAGAATCGCAATTGGCAACCGATGCTACTTCTCTTTGTCAAAACAACTGCACTCGAAACACCTGACCCGAAGGACGAAAATCATGCTCTACAAAACTCTTACCTTGCCGGTACAGCATTATAAAGCCGAAAGCTGGACACTAAGCAAGACTGCAGAGCTGATTCTTGCTGACTTCGATCGAAAAAATCTACGTCGGATATGCGGTCCCGTCTGCGAGGAAGGCCAATGAAGGCACAACCACCGACCCTACGAGCTGTACAAGAATGTTTATGTAGTCCGGAAGGTCAAAATTCGTAGACTATACTGTCTCGGCCACTTCGAATGAGTGGCCAACAACGCTCCAGCAAAGAAGGTCTTCCAATCCGAGTCTCCTGGTTCGAGAAGGAGAGGAAGACCGAACCTCCGGTATAGAGACCTAGTCATAGCGGATGTAAGACAGCTTGCCCTTGATGAGTGGAATGAGCGCGCCCAGGGCCATAACCGAGGCAGCAATTGCTCAGACTCGGAACCTTCATGGGCCGTCTGCCTGATAAGTAAAGTAAGTAAGTGCTATGCCTTGGTTGTGGGTATTGAATCTGGATTGTGTGGTATACAACGTGGGGTTTAATTGAAAGAGCAGTGTGTTTCTTGAATTGATATAACACTGGGACTATGTTGTTTACATAAGCCATGCCATTGGGGGCATGGGCTTATGTACACAGGGCAAAGTTGCTGACTGCGCCCAACCTGGTAGGATGCCAGCGCGATACCTGCTTGCCCATAAGTCAAGTTGACATACAGCCTCCTCGTGGCGCCCCTGAATAGCCATCACAACAACCGTTGTGTGGTGAACTAATGTATGCAGCGATCCCCCTCTGCCAGAGGGTCAAATAATGGGCCTAGCCTACCAGTTGTAGGTTGTGCGTGAGGTTAACTCCCTCACCACATAAAAAACCAACAGTTACGAACCAACAACAGACCTCGGATATGGACGGATTCAAAGTTGACGACCCCAGCAAACGATTAAAGGACAATGAAGGTCCCTGAACAGACCACGTGCAGCCGATGAACTTGCGGAGGCCCTGGACTGCTACAAAGCAGATGTCACCTCCATCCAGGAGATGCGATGGGATGGGCCGGGCAAAAGGAAGATAAGAAACTGCGACATCTACTACGGTGATTGCTACAAAGAGGGAAGGCAGCGCTTATTTGGATGCGGATTCGTTGTACTAGGCAGACTTAGGCAAAAAGTCTTAAGCTTTGATTATATCAGCGAGCGCCTCATAACAATCGGCATCAACGCTAAATTCGGGAACATCAGCCTGATTTGCGCACAGACGCCGACGGAAGAGAAGGATGACGATAGCAAGGATGACTTCTATGATCTCCTAGAAAGAACATACGATCGATGCCCCAGCTATGACACCAAGATCGTTCTAAGAGATTTCAACGCACAGCTGGGCAAGGAAGAAATCTTTGCTAGAGTCATCGGAAAACACAGCCTGCACGACAACACATCCGGAAAACGGACTCAGGCTGGTAGATTTCGCATCGGGGCGTAACCTCTCTGTGATGAGCACGCGGTTCCCACACCTCAACATCCATAAGGGGACCTGTCGCTCTCCTGATCAATCAACCGTAAACCATATTGATCACGTTGCGATCGACGTCAGACACTCCTCCAATATTCTCGATGTCCGAACGTTCCGAGGAGCCAACATCGACTCGGACCATTTCCTTGTTGTAGCGAAGGTAAAGATTACGATATCGAGAAAAGTACGGAGTCTAAAAAGCACACTGCGGTTTGACGTCGGAAAGCTACAATCGCAATCGACCGCTAGGAACTTTGCCCCCCGAGTCTCACTGAAACTCTCTGAAAGTTCGACGCTGCCTGCACATTCAATAGAAGAAGAATGGAAACGTTGTCAAAAAGCCATCAAAGAAGCTGCCACTGATGTGCTGGGTTTCACGACACCACCCAGAAGGAACCCATGGTTTGACGACGAGTGCAGGCAGGTACATGCAGCCAGGCAAGAGGCCTACAAGGCAACGCTGCATCGAACAACGAGAGCTGTTCGTGAGCTCTACGAACAGAAGAGGAGAAGGGAAGAGCACCGGTTTCTCAGAAAGAAAAAGAAAGAGCATGAGAAGCGCGCGGTCGTGGAGATGGAGAGGTGTTACGACAGGAAGGAGGTCCGAAAGTTTTACCAAAAGGTAAAACAAGTATCAGGAAGATATAGACCTCGGACCGAAGCCTGCAGGAACGAAAATGGACTGTAGTAGAATCGCAGTCGATGCTGAGAATTTGGGAAAATCATTTCTGTAGACTGTTAAACGGCGATGACGACACAAATTCCGCTGTCAGGCAGAATGTTTCACTCAATTTGGACGATGATGAACACGAATTCCGTCCCCCGATTTAGACGAAGTCAAGATAGCGATATCTAGACTGAAGTCGAACAAAGCTGCTGGAGCGGACGAATTGTCCGCGGAACTGTTTAAGGCAGCTGGACATGACCTGGTTGGGCGCATGCACCAGCTCATCTGTAAGATATGGTCGGAGGAAAGCATGCCCGATGAGTGGAATCTCAGCGTCGTTTGTCCGGTCCACAAGAAAGGAGACCCCTTTGACTGCGCCAACTATCGAGGGATCAGCCTCCTTAACATCGCTTACAAGACACTCTCTGCCGTTCTGTGTGAACGCCTGAAACCCTTTGTCAACAACCTGATAGGTCCTTATCAGTGCGGTTTCAGGCCAGGAAAGTCCACAATAGACCAAATATTTACACTCCGGCAGATCCTGGCAAAGACTCAACAGATGCAGATCGACACCCACCATCTATTTGTCGATTTCAAGGCCGCATATGACAGTGTGCATAGAGACGAGCTATACAACGCCATGTCTAGTTTTGACATTCCTGCCAAGCTCGTCAGGCTGTGCAGGATGACGATAGAAAACTCTCGCTGCTTCATTAAGGTCGGTAACGAACGCACCGAGACCTTCAATGTCAAAAAAGGTTTTAGGCAAAGCGACACGCTGTTATTTGACTTCTTTAACATCATACTTGAGAAGATCGTGCGACACTCAAACGTAAACACCTGAGGCACGATCTTCCAAAAGTCCGTTCAACTGCTTGCTTACGCGGACGACATTTACGTGATTGGACTAACACAGCGAGCCGTCAATGATGCGTTTGCTAGCATTGAAGCGGAAGCGGCTAAAATGAGTTTGGCGGTAAATCAGGACAAAACAAAGTACATGCTGTCATCACGGAAGGACGCACAACATCGACGTCTCGGACAGAGCGTCATATTGGGCAGCAGAAACTTTGAGGTAGTCAAGGACTTCGTCTACCTAGGCTCCGGAGTAAATAGGGACAACAACACCAGTACCGAGATCAATCGCAGAATTACTCTTGCCAATCGCTGTTTCTTTGGGCTCAAGAGGAAATTGAGTAACAGAGCCATCTCTCGAAACGCCAAATTGACCTTGTATAAAACCCTGATCATCCCAGTCCTGGTCTATGGCGCAGAGACATAGACGCTTTTAAAAGCGGATGAAGAAGCTCTTGGTTGTTTTGAGAGAAAAGTTCTGCGTACGATCTTTGGTCCTGTTTGCGTTGATGGCATTTGGGGGAGAAGGTTCAACCACGAACTATACGGGCTGTACAGCGGCATGCACCTAGTTAAGCGTCTTTGGATCCAACGTTAAAGATGGCTAGGTCATGTAGAGCGAATGGACACCACAGCTCCGGCCCGAAGAGTCTTCGACACCGAGCCATTGGGACAGCGCAACAGAGGACGTCCTCGCACAGGGTGGCGCACACAAGTGGAAAAGAACCTCAACCAACTTGGTGTTCGCAACTGGAGGCAGCTGGCGAAAGATCGTGCTGGCTGGAGAGGCATGTTAGTTGAGGCCCAGGTCCACCCCGGACTGTAGCGCCAATCAAAGAAGAAGAAGATGTTGTTTATATTGAGCTCATCAAAGTTATTGATGAAAATTTCCATATTCCCTTGCAGAATATGGATAGTGATTACACTGGCTCCACGAGATTGATTGAATAGCTGTGTTTCGGTTATGTTGTTTTTGTTGGTTGTATGTTGTGTGAATTGTGAACCTGCGGTGCGGATATTGAATCATCCAGGCTCTCTACAGAACCGGATTAATTCAATTCCTGAATCGCCGGAAACCAGTTTGTTTGATATTGATATTATTGAGGCTCAGCATCATTGATTTCCATGGTGTTTTGAATATATTAGTATTCATTTTTGTCTAACAGTGCTTGAGTGACAGCTAATATTGGTGAAGTAGAAGCGGAAGGAAGGAAGGAAGGTGGATACACATAGATTTATTACCTGAAGGTAAATTAGAAATATAAGATGTTGACTGTATGAGTTGTTGTTGGTATTGAGAAGATGTTGTGATGGGTTTAAGACGGAATGAGAGTATTGGTTGGTGGTTAAATTAAAGTTATATGCTGTCGTAGGCGTTTTTATAGAGTTTGATTCTAAGCTGGATTGATTGGAAGATAGATTTAAAGAAATAATTCAGGAGCAGATTGAGTGGCAGGATTAGCATTGGAGCTATGTGTCTTTAAGTTTGATCAGTATGGGTGGGATCGTTTAGGCTAATATCTGTGGATTTTGATATCAAATATTTTGTAGGAAGTTGTGTTGTTATTTTTGAATTTGGGTCTTATGAGAGAGGTGAGCGGGATGAAATCAGTTGAGAAGTTTGAGAAATTATCTCTTGAGCCGGTGAAATTGTTTTATGTTTCAACTTAACAGCAAATGGCACAGTTAGAGGTAGAATTTGAGTTGAGTTTTGTTGACTGTACCATCGTTTGGCCTCAGCAATTGTACATTCCTTCAAATCTTTAATTGCAATTATTTCCTTGGTCTGTTTGTAGGCCGGACACGTTTTGGAAGATGATGGATGGGAGAGGGAACAGTTTGGGCACAATTTGAATACGCGATTACATGATTTAAGTACACGAGGTGGCAGATTACATGATTCGCATTTGGTACTGTTATTATAATAATAACAATATATATAATATGTGTGGCGCTACAGCCCATAGAGGGCCAGGGCCTAGCTTCTCAGCAACCACCCGTGTTGTGCGTGCTATTGTTCTCCCACGAGTGGAAGTGACCTACAGTTTTATGCCGACTCCGAACGGCCAATTTTTAGAAGCTTTTTCTAGACAGGAAATACTCTTTGAGCATTGTCAGTGACTCGAAAGAGGTCGGGTCATGAAAATTATTTTTGTCGCTCATAGCTGGAATCGAACCTACGACGTCAAGGTTGGGGTCGACGCACACACATACCCACAACGCCACGGGCGACCACTGGTACTGTTATTACAGCGTTAAATTGTTTTGCCAAGCAGTTGGCAGTTGCGGCAGCGCATGGGATTAGGTTATTTTGGCAGTGTGAAAACCTAATTGTGTATATCTACTGAGGTGGGGACTTGATAAAGGTCAAATGTGAAGAGAATGAGGCCTGTTGATTTTCGGTTTCCATCTTCGCATTATTTGGAAAATTTGTATAAATCCGTAACACCTGGGGATTTTATTTTAGTAATAATTTCGGTTTCAGACACATTAATAAGGCTTGGTGCGTAAGCTATTCCTTTGGATTGGTTTAGATGACGATGCAGTTCCACCGTTACTGGACAAACACCAGTGAGGTCTTTGGCTTTGATGAAGATTTCTGCAGCTTTTTGTGAATTTATAAAGATTAATAAGTCGTCACGGAGTTGGATTATGTTTGCATAATCTTTACTGATGAATAGCTTTTTTAAGGAGGCTGAGTGATGATATTGGAAATTGGTTTCGTAATTCTTTGGAGACATGATTATGAATCGGGGATTTTTCTCACTGAGATTTGTTGGGAGGCATGGGAAGATGGGCATGGAGGGAGTGTTGTGCTTTGTTTTGACATTTTTCACTTTAAAGAATCAATGACGATTTCGCGAGCAAGGAAAATTAGAAAAAGAATAAAGGAAAGAATATAAAAAGAATACGGTATTAACGGGAGATACCGGTTTTGAGCAGACGGCAGAAAATTACTTCACACACTAAACTGAGTAACTATGTTATCATCTCGGATGTGAGTCGGTGATTGTTAATTAATATACATTGATAAGGTCAATGCATTCCGTTTCCGATGGCCTTCAGACAGCAGCATTGATTCCGGAATGCAACACAAATGTACTGTCACCAAAACTTGCAATTGTGTAACTCGCGTGGGAGTCGACGATCGCAGCGTGGAGAAAATTATTATGACAATATGAAAAATGATTAAAATTACTGTTGACGACCAAATTCAAAAAGGACAACAATATTCGGACTATGAGTAGACCGCGTGCAACCGAACAACTTATGGAGGTCCAAGACCATTATGAGGCGAATATCACCGCGATCCAATAAATGCGTTGCGACGCGCCGGGCAAAACAATCATAAAATAAAATAAAAGTACATAGCGATTTCTAGATTGATCCACAGTCAATCAGTTTGATCATATAGCATAAATCAACAAATAGTTAATTAATGTCAAATAGTAATTGACGTAAGACAGTCTACAAGCATTCTGGATGTCCGGACGTGTAGAGACGCGGATCATTACCTAGTGCTGGCCAAATTCCGAACGAATATTTTCCGGACCAAGCGAAACCAACCTAGGTCTGTAGGGAAATTCAATGACGCACAACAACAATCGCAGGAGATCGTCGAGGAATTTTCGGATCGAGTCTTCTTTTACCTCTCAGAAAGTCTTATGTCGCAAGTGTAGAAGACCAATGGCAATATTGTCAAGACGTCATCAAAAAAGTCGCAACTGAGGTGCAAGGTTTTACCCCGCTCGTAAAAAAAAAAACGTATGGTTTCATGATGAATGTCGACGAGCCTATGCAGACAAAGCGGCGCTGCAGAGAAGGACCAAAACTCTGAGCAGAAAAGAATTTAAGAACATCGACTTCTCCTCAATCAACAGATACGAAAAACGAGTAAAACTCGTAAAAACCGAACAGGTGCCTGCAAGGATGAAGATGGAAATGTAGAAGTATGAATATGGAAAAATTACTGTATAACGGATATGACGAAGAAAATATCGCTGTAGGGCAGAGTAATGCACTCTCCCGACCTCAGTAAAGTTACTTCTGCAATCGTCAAACTGAAGAGGAAGTTGGGTCTTGCGGTGAATGAACTTAAGACATGTTGATAGTACATGTTGTCTGCAAGAAAGATCCATCAATAGACAGATACAGCTTCAATGTATTTAAAGATTTTGTCCATCTATCTCTGCAATAAACTCCGGTAACACTGGCCAATCGCTATGTTCTTCGCAAAACAAAGCTGTCTATATAAAACCTTTATAGTTGCAGTCCCTTTGACAACGTCAAATGAGGGCGATGAGTTGCTTGACTGCTTTGTGAAAATGCTTCGTATCATATTCTGTCCTGCTGTATGGCGCAAAAGTACGGACAATGTCCAATGAGGACGAAGTCACGAGGAACAACGCGATAGAGAAAGACCTCATCTCCGATGGCGTAACCATCTGGAAGAGACCTTTATCAACTGGGTCGACGAAACAAGACCGTACTATTTGAAGAGGAATGCTGACTGAGGCTCAGGTCCACACCGGTCTACAGCACCATGCAAAGAAAAAGAACACCAACTACAGCGTTCTTCATATCAAGCTCTGCCGCTCGTATTCAAGTTAAGAATCAACGATCATATGGACACATATGGACATCAAAAATGTTTTAAAGTATCTATCTCAATTTATACACACAAATTCTAATACCTTTAAGCCTCTGAATGACTTGCCAAATCTGCAGATCGAACTATAACGAAATATAACATGATGAATTTCTTCTTCAGTAATAACAAAAATATATATATTTTTTTTTAATAAGCAAATGAATTATAATAGTAAGAATGTAATTCTAGTAAATGCATTTTTAATCTTCTACTAGCGAATTAAAATACTTTATTTACTTTTAAGCATAACACGGCTGTTACTCCAAAGAAAATTGTGTATCTTATCCACATTCGAAGTTTATCATTTCTTCTTTTTGCTAAGAATTCAGTATAGCTAATATACAACGGCGATCGACTCGGAGAAAGCGAGTTATACTAAATTAAAGTAATCAAGTTAGTATATAAATGCAATCTGATTAACAACAACTTACATGTTTAGTTACTATTTGGAGACGTTTTATTGCCATCCTGTAGTTCTTCAGGTTTTCACGTAGACTTTGTATAGTTTCTGTACGTAAACTTCCAAAGTTTTTCTCTGCTAAATTATTTTTAACATAGTGCAAGGATGAATTTATGATGACCAAATTTTGGATATGATTCGCTGCCAGAACGAGAATGTCGTAAAAACTGTAATAGGTTCAATTCGATTAATGTATATTTGCAATGACATTATCCGATGTACTTACTTCTCAGAAGAATGTTTTTTCACCCATGAAATTGATTGTTTTGTCCAGTGATGTAAATGAAAACTAAGAAAAAAAAAAAAAAAAAAAAACAATAGATGAAAGGTATTCGTATAAATTTGTTCTTAATGGAAGAACTTCTAACTAAAAGTGGTAAAACTCACCAAAGCACAGCCTTTTGCAATTTTGCACGATTAAGTGGTAACTCAATTCCTATCTCTTCAAGTCTTTTCTCATTAATCGTTAGAAACTCAGCCAAAGAGACGTTTCCTTTTTCAAAATGTTCTAATAAATTACCCAACCCCATATTCAAAAGAATACTATTTATTTCCTGAAAGTACTCCGGATAATCAGATTTAAGAAAAATCCTTGGTATCATATCATGAATGTCATTGTAGCTCAGGTATTTCATTGGAACTCGATATGGTGGCTCCTTTTCTTTAGGTAGCATTTCTGCAATATCATCGAATCCATGGGATTCTGCAACTTGTCGAGGCGTATAGCCTCTTTTATCAGTAATTGTTACATCGAATCCATGATCTATTAGCAATGTAACGATATCAGCTCGATTATTCTCTATTGCATGAAAAATTGGTGTCCATCCATCTCTGTCGCTAGCTTCCATCGATACCTCTTTTATTAACAATCGGACAACATCCGTGTGTCCATTTTTACATGCAATCATAAAAGCTGTTGTACCGTAATTGTCCGGCACGTTAATGAATGCACCAGCATCGAGCAACATTTCTACAATTTTTGTTACATCAGGACTTTGATTTTCATTTGCACATGCTTCCATTAGAGGCGTAAGAGAGTTTTCACGAGTATTGGGATGTGCTTTGTTATCAAGTAGATATTTTACTATTTCGGGACGGCCCTCTCGGCACGCTAATCCAAGTAAAGTTGAACCACAAACAGGCCGATTTATATCGTTGTCACTTAGATGCTCTAATAATTGTACCAATTTATTGAGATCACCTTCTTGTATCACATTTTGGATTGAATTGCCCTTGTCAAGCGGTATTTGACGATTATAATTTTTCTCAATGGGGTCCTGAAGTTAATTTATGAACATTTATTGTATAGTTGTCTTGAAATAATCAAGGGATAATAAATACTTACGCCGAATGAGAATCCATCATAGTCATCATCAGAATCTGATAGTGGTGGACCATACATACTTAAATAGTTTAACAAATTGTGGATGAGTCGAAACAGTTTTATACCATATTAAATATTAAAATAACAATGAATTTTTGTACCTCATAACTACATGTCATTTTTGTTTTGATAAAAACATGCACTGAAATGGACATGTTCAACAACAATTTTATATGACAGAAATCTATTACATATAGTGCGGAGTTGTCAAATCGATTCCTATGAAGGCTTTACACACGTTAAATCGAGCAGCAATTTCTATCGGATTCCCTTTTGTGATCCCAAGCCACTTTTATACACAAGATCCCAACGACTGGGATGATTTCGTTATTTTTATTTCGTCGCCAGCCGGGGTGGTTCTGCGCGAAGAAAATTTTTCTGATAAGGAGAAATTCAAAGTGAGGCTTTAGATGTTGAAAATGCATTCTGTGATACATTTATATAAAATAGAAAAGATATTGCGAATAAAATTGCTGACAATTATCTAACATGTACCCAATAAGAACAATGATCGATGCCTGTTGATAATTGTTTTTAAAAAAGTTGCCGTTTTTACATGCGTACTTAAAAGGGTTCATGACAGTAAATTTCATATGCATGCATATTTAAATCCTGAAAATGCATCCCAAGAAATTTTCAAAGAAAGATAAGGGAAAACACGAAGAATGAATATCGATCCTCGATCATCTTTTCACCCTTTCACACATACGCCCCTTCTCGTTCTCACACGCAGTACCCATCGCTGCGACAAGAATAAAGCAATCGAAAAATAAACGAAGGGTGAAAAAAGAAAATAGGCCGAATCCCAACATTTTTCGTGTACATGCAATTCGGTCAACCCCCCTTACGTTTCACTTCCCTTGCCAACAAGAAGAAATCCGTTAGTGACGAATCTAGTTCACTTAACATGTTCCATGTCATTCATGAACATCATTCTTGCATGAATTTGATAATTTGTGGACAGTGAATATCTGTTCGTCGTATTTTCAGCACCAAATTCTGAAGACTATTCTGAAGACCTTTATGACGTCAGAGATGCATGTGTCAACAGTTACAGCAAAACATGTTAATTAAAGAGCATAATTCTACTGGAATATTATTTGGTTTTTATTTTTACGAACTACTAATTCAAAAAAATAATAAAAATAACTTAAACAAATTCAAAACTTTTGAATAACCGCCAAGACAATTTGACAGAAAACCAACATACTACTCACAGAAATTTCTTGGGCTAAAATGAGCATGGTGGGGAAATTTGTTACTCTTTTGAGAGAGCAAACATTTTACATAAAAGCCATATTTTTGTCGTACTAGAACAAAGTTTCGTATATTTGTGTTGTTTTGTACTGTTCTGTACTGATGATTTGGGTACGTGAACAGACTAGAGATGTGTCAATCTTGATTGATTCATCACTCAAAAGTATTGGTGATTGCAATCACACAAATCCAAACCAATCAATCACATAGTTAATACTTTTGAAGATTCGTTCGTCTCGGTCACTTCGTTCGGAACGAATTTCGAAGAATTCAATACTTATGTTTCGTTCGTTCAAATCGTTTCGTTCGCTCATATGAAAGTATCTTTGGTTAGTTCATATCCTTCTGAGCGAAATGATCTAGATGATTCTCTCACCATCTCTTCATTGGTTCGATGGAAACACAACGTTTTGATGTTGTTCGCTTTCTGAATCCACAATCACATGCATATTCTCATATGTTTACTACTGCTTACTTAAGTGGTGAACATTATTTGTGTGACCACATGCATATTCTCTTATGTTTACTACTGCTTACTTAAGTGGTGAACATTATTTGTGTGACCGAAAACATATTTGGAAACACAACGTTTTGATGTTGTTCGCTTTTTGAATCCATAATCACATGCATATTCTCTTATGTTTACTACTGCTCACTTAACCTGCAGACTCTCTTTATAGCTTACATTGGACGTCCGTCACACACTCCACACACTTACTCCAAGCACAATCACCCTGCACTTCCGTCATACGATCCACTCTTTTAGCACATTCAAACTATGTCGTTTTGTACTGTTCTCTACTGAATATTTTGGGTACGGGAACAGACCTAACATTTCATATTGTTGTCGCGATCCTAATAATTGTCAAATTTAAAGTCGTTTTTCAATGAAATTTTCTAATCTCAAGTTTTCGAACCATAATGAATGCACCGCATGAACATACATTCCTCATAAATACTATTTGCTCAATTTTTAATGGTGAATATTTTACATAGAAATTTGAGTCCGTTAAGGAAATTATAGCAAAGTGAGTGAGACTATTGTATAGGGATACTAAAAAACAATGTGTTGAAAGGATAAGGCTAGATCTAATCAAATTCGGTGAGCTTTTTTAAGTTTCTATTCTTCTCAAAATTGCCACAGTGTGAGTTCAGTACGAGTACTGTGAGTACAGTACTTGCCACAGTTCAAGTACGAGCAATATGAACATTGCTCAATATTCTGTCCTTGTACTTCGCACAACACTTTTAAAACGGAAACACATTTGTAATAACAAGAAAATGTGGCGGCAACGTCTGGGAATAGCTTACCTAAGTTGACAAGCGCTTTTTGGAAGCGTTAAGCAGCGACTAGTATTTCCCACATGATATACAATCCCGAAGAGGTCCTTCCGATGAAAAAAAAGGGGAAAACGAAGTCAATGTTGAAGATATAGACTTTGGCTACAATAATATTATGGTCGAGGTGTAGATAGCGTCAAATCTCAGGCTTCGAACGCCAATGAAGACAACTCTTGGTAAAATATTAGGCGAAGTTGAGGCCAATCTGAAGAAAGATGTTGCGTATTCCAAAGGAATCTAGCCGTTAAGATTAAGTATAACTCGTCAGTGGAGTTGCTCGAGATGGAGATGTTGGTGCTCTACATTGCTGCCTCAACAATCTCTCTAACCGGTCCCAGTTGGTTCTTTTAGGATTCCTAAAGACTCTTTGGGATGGGGGACTCGTTATACTGAGCAATATATAGCGGTGATAAGAGAATGAGTGATCAGATGATACAGATGAGTGATCAGATGATACTCTCGTCAGACACGAGTGATTTGTCTAGGACTTCCTGTCTATTCCTAGTTACGAAGGTGGGTACATTACCTTGGTTAACAAATCCAACTTGCTACTTACAAGGCAATCAAAAAGGTAGTCACCTCGTTGGTTAATGTCCGTGCTTCCCCATATTGTGTGATGGGCATTTGCATCACATCCCAAGACAAGCGCGATTTTGGTTCTTTCCTTCGATTTGGCGAGAAGGTGTTTGTTAATAACAATCACAGCGGCCCTGGTTTGTCCCTTCAATTCCTCCAACTTTGCGACTTTCCAGTTGTGGGTGGGAAGGTTTGGATTGCAGAGCTGGAATTTCAGGATAATAGCGAAATCCGAGGGGCTCCGCAGAAGGTAAGTAGGGTCCTTTGTCTACTATGGATTTGATCCCTCGCTACGACTTCGAGCCGCGCACCCCTCCACATATCTCCCAATCGACATATGGCCGGTCAGCCGATCTATGGCATGTGAAAGTCACAAGCTTTATTTGACGCTGGTGCCATCCTCTGTCACGCTCTACACTTACCAGGCCTAAGTTTTCCAGCACAATGCCCAGATAGATATCGTTGATCGCCGACTCTACCGTCTTCCAATTCAATGGAGAGATAGCGCAATCAGCGTCTCCTCTATCTAATACGGCGTAAGTGATGTCGCCTTTCAGCACTTCACTGTACGGGGTGTTGAACCTATTGGCAATTTAGATATTTCACCACACGGTTTTTGCTTTTGGGCTCCGAGAGTGATGCCTCCAGTGACCCGGCGCATTTGGACGTATTACCCATAGTAGTGTCGACCTGTAAATGGCTTTTCACTATTTTTGTTGCCCAAATCTAAGATCGCTTGCTATTATCGTTAAGGTTTTTCCGGGGGATTGCCTTTAAAGCGCGCCAGAATCCGGGCTGCAAAACGCTCCATCCTTGTATATCTTATAGGAAGGTCCTGGGACCTTCGAGGAGGAGGCAGTTCCGCGGGCAGAGGTTTAACACATTGCGTTCATATATTTTATCTTGTCCGAAATCTCCGGGAAATATTGGATTTTTTTAAGGTTTTGGGAAACAAACCAGTCTCTCAGTATATATGAATGTGTCTGTGTCTGCTGATGAGTTGTCTCTGAAAGCAATTTTCTACTATCGGAAAATTGACACTATAGTAGGATAAGAAGATTTTGGTTCAGATGAATACCAATCCGATTGACCAGCGAATAATGTACTCGTGCTTATGGCTCAAGAGATGAAAACATCCTAACGCACATTATTGCATACGTACAAACTTAACACCTTCTATTCTACGAAAAGTTATCTTCGAATCTATACGTGCCCTTCAACACAGTGGCTTATTTCCAGTGCAGTTTGTATGTGTTCCAGTGCAGGTTTCCAATTACCGTGCTTTAGCACGATTATTAGAAGTAGGTCCCACGAAACCATTTTCTGAAGTCGACGGCAGCAGGATTTATTTATTGTTTCCCATACCCCATCTTATTAAGAGTACAGTAAGTTTATATTAAGTCTTCTAACAACTTACGTGTTGTGAGGCAAAGATGTGACAAGCAAATTTTAATTTATTAAATATTGGTTATTGAATATCCCGTCATTTATATCTTTGTGCCAACATCTTATTTCATGGCAGATTAATCTTATTTTGGCTAGACCTTGAACAAATCTTCGGAGAAGCAAGGAGCAATAACGGTCGTTTGACTGCTGGCTAATTCGAAACAGTTTTCCAGAAGCCATGGAGCCTTCAATATTTAAAGATAGTCCGTAATGGTAAGCTGAACTGTTGCATTCTATCCACAAAAACGCACTTTTAAAGCACTCAACTTGGTTGGAAGACAAGCTACATTATAGACTAATAGGAACTGTTTCTGATATAAATGCTAAAGAATTTTTGAAAGAAAATAGTGTCATTTGTTGGTTCATTGGAAAGTGCATACAATTCGTATACATTGTATTTTGAGATTCGAACGATGCGAAAGTTCACTATTTCATAATAAAGTTAATTTTCAATTTTTTTTTCGAATCATTCAACAAATGTCATTTTCTTTAGGCTCAATTTTTCCTGGCGACAAGATTCATAAAACATGTAAGAGCCCATTCATATGAGATCGCTACGAACTGTAAACTTCGCAACCTCAACCAACTCATTCATATGGAGTTTTCTCATTCGCAGAGAACTACGGCAAACTGACAAATCATTGCGAATTTTGTGGTCACGGAATTCGTGGAAGTTGTGTATTGCGTTTGAATTTTTGTGTATTGATTCGCAGAGAAAAACTTTTAAGTCATTAATTAATATACTTAAACTAACTTTAAGTGATATTTTTGTCAGTGGAAAACTCGATAATTCAGTTACAGTTTGATACAATCAAACTTTTTGCTTTTATTTACTTAAAAAAGGTTGAACGGGCCTATACGCGGGAACAAAGATGTATTGAAAATTCAATCTGTCGGCTATAATTGTTGATGAAATACCCGGAAAAAAGCATGCCAGTTTTGTATGGTAATAAGTGGTTGTCAAGTTCTCAGAAGTGTTATTTTACTTTAAGCCGCTCGATGAAAAATGTGTGTTTATTCTTCTAAATTGGAAGAATATGTGCATATAGGTATATGAAGTGAGCGTCAAGATATAAATGTCTCGATAGGGAACATTTGTTGTGAACGAGCCTTTATTTTTTTTTTTTCTATGACATCTGTGAAAAATATTTGAACAGACAGAAACATTGAACAGACAAAATTGCAAACGATATTGGATGAAGATGACACTTTGAGTCAAAATCAAATGGCAGCAATGTTAAATGTTGCACAACAACAATTTCTGACTATTGGGAAAGATCCAGAAGTGTGGAAATTGGGTACCACATGAATTGAATGAAAGACAGATGGAAAACTGAAAAAACGCTTGTGAAATTTTGCTTCAAAGACACGTAAGGAAATCGGTTTTGCATCGGATTGTTACTGGCGATGAAAAATGGATTTATTTTAAGAATCCTAAACGGAAAAATCATGGGTTGATCCGGGACAACCATCAAAATCGACTGCAAAACCAGATCGATTCGGCAAGAAGACAATGCTGTGTGTTTGATGGGACCAGAAAGAATGAACCATGCATTGATCGAGAAACGACCAGAATTGGCCAGAAGACACGGCAAGGTAATTTTGCTCCATGACAATGAAATGCAAGACCGGTTCAGGATACAATCAAAACACTTGGCTGGGAGCAGCTACCCAACCCGCAGTATTCACCAGACTTGGCTCCTTGCGACCTATCATTTGTTTTCATCCATGGGACACGCATTGGCTGAGCAGCACTTCGATTTCAACGAAGAAGTCGAAAATTGGGTGTCTGATTGGTTTGCTTTAAAAGACGAACAATTTTATTGGCGTGGTATTCACAAATTGCCAAAAAGGTGGTCAAAATGTGTAGAAAACAATGGCTAATACTTTGAATAAAATGTTTTTACTTTCCCATTAATAATTAGTGTTTTGTTTTAGAAAAACTCTAATGCTGCAGACAGAAACTCCCATAAACAGGGGCTTTATTAATTTACCGTAAGAACATACGCTTTGTTCGTATCCCTCCTCATTGTGTTGAATACTTAACACAAAAAATTTGAAAAAACGAGCGAATTTTCAAATTAGACCTTCAATCCACCCCAATACTACAATAACATCGGCGTATACTAACAATTACGCGAACTTCTGGAAGTTTTGCACGATTTTCTCCGACGATCTTGAAGAAATCACATGATAGCGCGTCGTCTTGTCTATAACCTTTTTTGATATTGAAGGTCTCGATGAGTTCGCACCGACCTTGATAGAGCAGTAGAAGTTCTCCATCGTCATCCTGCACAACCTGACGAGTTTGGCAAGAATGTCAAAACTAGACATGGCGTTGTATAGCTCGGCTCTATGCATGCTGTCATATGCGGCCTTGATGGTGAGTGTTGATTTGCATTTTTTGGGTCTTTTCCACGATCTGCCGTAGTGTGATGATTTGGATTTGGGATTATTAATGAACGGCTTCAAGCGGGTACACAAAACGGCAGAGAAGATCTTATACGCGATGTTAAGAAGACTTATCCCTTGACAGTTGGTGCAGTCAAAGGGGTCTCCTTTCTTGTAGATCGAGCAAACAATACTGAGATTTCACTCGTCGGGCATGCTTTTCTTTCCATTTCTTACAGATGAGCTTTGTTTTATAACACAATTTCATGACATAGGCACACGTACCAACTTTCTGCGTCAACTTCGTTATTTTTCGCCGCTTCGAGTATTTTGTTGACTGTTTTTGTTAGTGGGTTAATTTGTTCTTGTGCCTTAGTGTTGATTACTACATGTCTATTGTTGAACTCCACCAGCTGGGTTTCGGTTACTATAATTCGCAACAAATCATCAGCGTCTGGAGTTCCAGCGATAACCTTAAGGGCTGTGCCCAAGACAGCGGATACCATCATTTTAACATGTTCAATATCAACCTGGAGTATTTTTCGCATTGAGGATTGTGGGAACTGGTACACCATCTTGATCTTCTCATCCGTCAAACGTATGAAGTCACTTAGGTTAGTTGAATGTGTTACGTAGTTGAATTCATCCCATATTACCAGGTCAGCGTCCAGTATCGGGATGTAGTCCGATTGTTTAGTTTTGCTGCTGTTACTAAAGGAAACCTAAAATAACACAAGACAATCAGCGGAACCTATACTTACGTTTTGTCGAGAGAGCGCATCTGCGATGAAATTTTCTTTGCCTGACTTATAATGGATTATAGCGTTATGTTCGTTATGTGCCATCGGACACTGCGAATGTCAATGGCTAGTGATCAGGGTAAAAAAAGGCCCAGACAATGGCCAGTAATTCCTTCTCATTCGTCGCGTAGTGCATTTCGCTATCTTTCAATGTTCTTGAAATCATTGTGATAGGTCTGACATTCTGTTAAAGAACTGCGCCAATGCAGTGTGTCTAGGTAAATCAGAATGACATCCTCAGATGCCAAAATTTTCCGTAGCCTTTCGATCGCATTGCGCTGTGTTTCATTAAAATTGACGGGGACTCTTTCTTTACATTAATTTTTCGACACATGCTTACTTACAGAACCACTTTCACCCTACAAGATGTCGGTGAGGAGCCTTGCTATCGATGCGAAATCTTTCACGAAATCCACATAAGCTTTTTAAGACCCAGTCTATGTCCTTAACATGATCGAACTCATTTTCGGAAAAAATTATCACGTCATCGACATATGATAGACATAACATGTCTTGCCTATCTGCTCTCGCAGGACGTCGTCAATGGCTCTCTGAAAAATACTTCCAGCATTCTTCAGTCCAAATGGCAGACGGCAGAATTTATATTTTCCGCCGTTAACGAAAAAGGATGATTTCTCACGGTCTTGCTACGCGAGAAAAATCTGATGGTAGCCCGACTTCAAGTCCAGCGTGGTGAAATTTTCTCAAATTCCGCAACTCCCATAGGATGCGGATACTGCTTCGAATAAATGGGGCCATTATTTTTGGTGCGGATTGTAGCCACGACCTCGAGTAGTAGTAGTTTTCTTGTTGTCCTTGTTGTAGTTAGGCCTGTTTGCCTTCGTTCTTCTGGGGCTTGTTTGGTAGGAATATTATGTATCTGTACCTCCCAACGATGAGATTTTTCGATAGTGGCGTAGAACGATTCGGTTTTCATAATCATTCATAATCCCTTGTCCTATCCAGCGTATTTCCTGGAGCGCAGTAATCCGCTTTATACTGCGTGAGGATATTTTCTAGCTTTTGTGCGGCCCCTGGAGTGTAAAGTGTTCTTACATTCCAGGAGCACACTCGCAAACCGTAGTCCTTTATCGCGCCGTGTCGTCGTTGGGATTCCGTCCGTTCTTCCGCGGCTACTTGCTCTTCCGTAACAGATTTTTTTTTTCGTGGGTGGGTTGTTAGCCCTCCGCACAACCGCTGGGGAAACGCTGCATGCATTGGTTCACCTCACAACGGGTGTTGTGAGAGCTATCCAGGGGGCGCCGCTTGGAGGCTGCATGTCAACTTGATCGATACATCGACAAGGATCGTTGCTGGCATCCCGCCAAGTTGAGAGCGATCACCTGTGAGCATAGACCCTGCCCCCCACTGTATTACCGTTAACATTCGTAAAATTTACATCGCCGCAAATATGGTACTGTAGGTCTTCTGAGGTCGTACCGTAATTTATCTTATTAGCCTCCAGGTCCTGAGTCGCGCCCACCTGCTTAAGCAGGTCAAAGCCAACAAAAGAATGGGGATGTCTTTCCAAAAATGTTTATTAAACATTTTTTTTCAATTTTGTTGGAGCCATGGATAGAGCTCACCCTAAATGGAGAGTCATATGACATTATGCACTTTAGCTCCTTTATGGGCTTTGCATAGTTCTTGGCCATTCCCGTGTCGATAAGGAGTTTCGGTTTCCCTCCCCCCTTGTTTGGTAGGAATATTACGTATCTGTACCTCCCAACGATGAGATTTTTCGATAGTGGCGTAGAACGACTCGGTTTTCGCGTGCCTCGGTCTGACCTTGCTGGGATTTCCAGGCAAAATTGTGTTGTCTTGTGTTGTGTTTTTGTGTAGATGGATGCAACTCGACCATTGGTCTCTGCCCCGACCACTGATTCGATGGGCGTGCATCTAAAAGGCTGCTAGGCCTTGAGTGTTAAGGCCTAGGAGTGACCTTCGGGTTGCGAAAGCCTAAACAGAGGCTATATTCTGGTACCATGGGAGATAGCTGGCCCCAGATAGCTAGTTGGTGCCGTTGGCTACAAACCTTCTATTCCGAGCTATCAGGAGGTAGGCCCCCTAGTGTTGACTCCGCTATTGTGAGTAGGCTCACCGTGAAATTTGCCAATAGTTGGCCGGGTATTCACGTTAAGCATACTTTCGACTTCTGTAGCCACGACCGAGGTGTTAAGCGACAACAGCTCGTTAGAGGCTGTAAAAGCCTTATCCTTTTCAGAATCATTTTTTTGAAATCATCTTTAACTGCTTTCGGTACTGTAATATCGTTACTTACTTACTTATCAGGCAGACGAACCATTAAGGGTCTGAGCCTGAGCAATTGCTGCCTTCCATCGGTGACGGTCCTGGGCACGCTGCTGCCAGTCATCAAGGCCAAGCTGTCTTACATCCGCGATGACTTGGTCTTTGTACCGGAGGTTCGGTCTTCCTCTTCTTCTCGAACCAGGAGGCTCGGATTCGAAGACCCTTTGCTGGAGCGTTGTTGTCCATTCGCTCTATGTGGCCGAGCCAGTGTACTCGACGGATTTTTGCCTTCCGGACTACATCCACATCCTTGTACGGATCGTAGAGTTCATGGTTGTGTCTTCTCCTCCATTCGCCTTCCTCGCAGGCGGGACCATATATCCGACGTAGAATTTTTCTTTCGAAGGCACCAAGAATCAGCTCTGCAGTCTTACTTAATGTCCAGCTTTCGGCTCCATAAAGTAGGACTGGCAGAATAAGGGTTTTGTAGAGCATGACTTTGGTCCTTCGAGTCAGGAGTTTCGAGCCCAGTTGTTTTGATAAACCGAAGTAGCATCGGTTACCAAGGGCGATTCTACGTCGGATCTCCACTACGATGTCATTCCTGGAGTTTACATTTGCCCCGAGGTAGACAAACTCCTTTACTACCTCGAAATTGTAGCTGTCGATTGTGACGTTTCGGCCGGTGTGTGCGGTGGATCGTTTTTTGCTCGACAGCATATATTTTGTTTTGTCCTCGTTGACATAAAGACCAGCTGCGGTGACAGCTTCCACTATGGCACGTTGGGACTGCGGGACAATGTCGATGTCATCAGCGTATCCCAACAGCTGGACTGATTTGTAGAAGATAGTGCCTTCCGTGTTGACTTTTGCCAGCAGCACTATCTTCTCCAGTACCAAGTTGAAGAAATCACACGACAGCGCATCTCCTTGCCGAAATCCGGTGCAGGTTTCTAACGGTTCACAGATTTTTGAACCGAATTGCACAGTGAATCGCGTATGGCTTAGTATGGTGCGACACAACCGAATCAGTTTTCTCGGGATCCTGAATTCGGCCATCGCTTCGAACAGCTCCTTGCGATGAATGCTGTCGTATGCGGCTTTAAAATCAATGAACAGATGGTGAGTATCGATTTGAAACTCGCTGATCTTCTCCAGGATCTGCCTTAGTGTGAAGATTTGGCCTATAGTTGATTTGCCGGGCCGGAAGCCGCACTGGTACGTGCCGATTAGTGCGGTGCAAAACGGCTTTAGACGTTTACACAGTACGCTGGATAGGATCTTGTAGACGACATTGAGCAGGGATATACCTCTGTAGTGCTTGCAGGAGGTAGGATCGCCTTTTTTGTGGATGGGGCACATGGAGCTGATATTCCAGTCGTCGGGCATGCTTTCATCTTCCCAAATACGGCAAATGATTTGGTGCATGCTCCCTACCATTACATTGCCCCCAGCTTTGAAAAGCTCCGATGGTAAGCCATCTGAGCGTGCGACTTTATTGTTCTTCAGCCTTTTAATGGCTGTACCGACTTCTTCAAAGCTAGGTGCGAGGACTTCTTCGTCGACTGCAGTTGAGATTTCATGGTTCCCTATAACTCTCTCCTACTCAGGCCCGCTAAGCAGCTGTTAGAAGTGCTGCTCAAACACATCCACTATTCCCTGTCGAAGAGCCTGGGTGCCTTTCCTAAAGCCTGTGGAAAGGCTTTTGGCTTTCTTCTAATAGGCCCGTATTTTTTGCTTGTCCCTAGTCTCTTCGATATCCTTGAGCTGGGAGGTTGCGAGAGACCGTTTCTTCAGGCGTAGAAGGGTTTCTTGTCGGGGGTGGTAGGTAGTCTAATGAACACCACATCTCGTTGGCACTTGACGTACCCATACCGGAGAGTCTCTCACTTAATTGCTCTTCGTAGGCTCTGGCAATCTCCGGTGTGCTTAGGCGTCCAATGTCAAAAGTTCTCTTTGTCGGCTGGTGCAGCTTTCTGACATTGGACAGTCGAGCTCTGAATCTTGCTTCAACAAGAAAGTGGTCAGAGTCGACGTTTTCCCCCCTGAATGTTCGCACATCCAGGATATTTGACGCGTGTCTTCCGTCAATGAGCACATGATCGATTTGGTTGGCGGTTCGACCATCCAGGGATCGCCAGGCTGCTGTGTGGATTTTTTTGCGAGGGAACCTTGTGCTACTAATGATCATATTACGTGCTGTCGCAAAGTCTGTGAGTCGGAAGTCGTTATCTATTGTCGTGTCGTGGTACCTGTGCTTTCCGATCACTCCGCCAAGTATGTTTTCCTTAACGATTTTAGCATTAAAGTCTCCGAGTACGATTTTGACATCGTACTCCGGACAGGATCCGTATGCACCGTCCAAGAGCTCGTAATAATCCTCTTTGACAGAGTCTTCAGCTTCGTCGGTAGGGGCGTGTGCACATATGAGGCTGATGTTGTAGAATCTGCCTTAGATGCGGATCACAGCCAGGCGATCGCTTATCGGTTTGAAGTCGATTACCTTCGACCTTAGCCGTTTTCCCACGACGAATCCGCATCCAAATATGTGCAACCTTTTGTGACAGCTGTAATATATGTCGCGCTTTTTCTTTTTCATAATCCCTTGTCCTATCCAGCGTATTTCCTGGAGCGCAGTAATCCGCTTTATACTGCGTGAGGATATTTTCTAGCTTTTGTGCGGCCCCTGGAGTGTAAAGTGTTCTTACATTCCAGGAGCACACTCGCAAACCGTAGTCCTTTATCGCGCCGTGTCGTCGTTGGGATTCCGTCCGTTCTTCCGCGGCTACTTGCTCTTCCGTAACAGATTTTTTTTTTCGTGGGTGGGTTGTTAGCCCTCCGCACAACCGCTGGGGAAACGCTGCATGCATTGGTTCACCTCACAACGGGTGTTGTGAGAGCTATCCAGGGGGCGCCGCTTGGAGGCTGCATGTCAACTTGATCGATACATCGACAAGGATCGTTGCTGGCATCCCGCCAAGTTGAGAGCGATCACCTGTGAGCATAGACCCTGCCCCCCACTGTATTACCGTTAACATTCGTAAAATTTACATCGCCGCAAATATGGTACTGTAGGTCTTCTGAGGTCGTACCGTAATTTATCTTATTAGCCTCCAGGTCCTGAGTCGCGCCCACCTGCTTAAGCAGGTCAAAGCCAACAAAAGAATGGGGATGTCTTTCCAAAAATGTTTATTAAACATTTTTTTTCAATTTTGTTGGAGCCATGGATAGAGCTCACCCTAAATGGAGAGTCATATGACATTATGCACTTTAGCTCCTTTATGGGCTTTGCATAGTTCTTGGCCATTCCCGTGTCGATAAGGAGTTTCGGTGTCCCCTAAGCCAACTTCCGCTCGACGAACGGTTGCCGGGAGCGTTCGCCAAAAAATTAACAGAGTCGCTTTCATAATCTGCCCAAACTTCTGAATCAAATTCCGCGACAGCTGCTGTCGCTATATCGTCATAGTCTGCCGCACAATAATCGGGGCTCTGTTGGGTCAGGTTATTAACCCTCTGTCGCCTTTGATCAGTCATACGGTCTGAGGTACTTTTCTTCTTGTTGCCTTGGGGATAGCTAATGCGTCCACTAAAGTCTTGGACCTTTAGCTGCCGAAATTTGGAGGAAGTATGTCCGATGTCCATTGGCTCAGATTCGTGCTCCTGAGTATCTCCGCCATTGAAGCCCTGTTTACTCTGCTGTGAGTTACTTTGGATTTTAAAGTAATGTGGATTTTTTTCCTGATTTACTGTTTTGTCATTATCTCGTAAATAATAACGTTAACGACGCGCTTGGGGTTTTTGACCTATCGACCTTTGCGTGCTGTCCTCAATGCTTGATCAAAATGTATTTGCTGCGTTAATGGCAAAAAACAAGACTTAAGACCTCAAATTTGAAATCTTACTTAATTAAACATTCATGAATCAATGAATCTTCTAATTTCTTCTGCTTCTGTACTGTTCGTGTACTCTTATCTCACGGTCGTCACAGATGATATCTCTTCTCCGCTGCCCAGAGAGCGCCTGCAGCTCTGGTGACACTTTAGTTAAATTAATTAAGTATGAATAAGGACTAATTTGTCTCACGAAGCTGCTCACAATTTTTGGTTTTACAAGCAAAAGTTACAATTTTACAATTTCACGAAACCACAATTTTGGTTTCACGAGCTGCTCACAATTTTTTTTGTGATATGGGTCCGGTATTATACTGGGCGCCAATTATTTATTCTTTATTACGGCAACGAGTGCCGGAGATTTTAGAACCGATCGCTGCGGTTGATTGCTAAAAACTAAAACTACAAAACTACGAACTATTTCTCTACAATGACATTCTCTCCTACTCAGCGAAAACCGAAACCTGGCGATTGGATCTATGTGGATTGGATAACTTACACGCATTTGATGAAACATCTCGTTTATATCCCCACTAATTGCAATGCCACGCACTCGAAACTCGTACAGAGCCATTAGATGGTCAGGCCCCTTTAGCAGCAGACTTTTCAGCGATACTCTTCTTGTTTTGTCAGCTCCAGTAGGAGGCTTACAAGGCAACGCTGCATCGAACAACTAGAGCTGTTCGTGAGCCCTACAAACAGAAGAGGAGGGAAGAGCACCGGCTTCTCAGAAAGAAAACAAAGAGCATGAGTTTTACCAAAAGGTAAAACAAGTATCCGGAAGATATAGACCTCGGACCGAAGTCTGCAGGGACGAAAATGGACAACTAGTAGTAGAATCGCAGTCGATGCTGAGAATTTGGAAAAATCATTTCTGTAGACTGTTCAACGGCGATGACGACACAAATACCGCTTTCAGGCAGAATGTTTCACTCAATTTGGACGATGATGAACACGAATTCCGTCCCCCCGACTTAGACGAAGTCAAGATAGCGATATATAGACTGAAGTCGAACAAAGCTGATAGAGCGGACGGATTGTCCGCGGAGCTGTTTAAAGCAGCTGGAGATGAACTGGTTGGGCGAAAGCACCAGCTTATCTGTAAGATATGGTCGGAGGAAAGCTCGCCCGATGAGTGGAATCCCAGCGTCGTTTGTCCGGTTCACAAGAAAAGAGACCCCTTTGACTGCGCCAACTATCAAGGGATCAGCCTCCTTAACATCGCGTACAAGACACTCTCTGCCGTTTTGTGTGAACGCCTGAAACCATTTCGGGGGATCAGCCTCCTTAACATCGCGTACAAGACACTCTCTGCCATTTTGTGTGAACGCCTGAAACCATTTGTCAACCACGTGATAGGTCTTTATCAGTGCGGTATCAGGCCAGGAAAGTCCACAATAGTCTACAAAGTACATGCTGTCATCACGAAAGAACGCACAGCAACGACGTCTCGGACAGAGCGTCATATTGGGCAGCAGAAACTTTGAGGTAGTCAGAGACATTGGGTGGTGTGAATAAAAACTGAGTATGAGCATTTCCTCAGAATTTTGGAGGAAATGCTTCATCTGGCGTGAATAAAAATGTATTTCGTTAAGTTTAACGAATCCTCTCCGCTCACATATTTTCACAGTTGAGTATTACCTCAGTTTTGGTGTGAATAAAGATGGATTGTATTCAGATATCAATCATTGAAGTTGAGTGTGCATAGGAGGTGACTCAAGAGACAAAAAAGTAAAAAAACAATAAAAATAATGGAAATTACTGCGTCGGAGGAGGAATATTTTGACGGATTAAGCCTTATTCCTTAAACAAAAAAAATCTGGAATGGGCGATGGCGATTTCATCAGGTGTTAATAACTGTATCCGCGTTTGCTGGAAATAAGCCAATCCGATTCAGGTACTCATCGCCATGTAAATAAGGCTTTAATATTGCAATATGAGTACAATCTAAAGCGCCAATTTCACTTCTCGCAATTCCTCGATCGAAGAAGGAAATTTCATCCACAGATCCGCCTTTGCACATATAGCGACACACTTGCCAAACTGTTTTTGGTACAGTGGTGTAATGAACCCCAAAGTCCTCTCCAACTCCAACTTGGAAACCCGGGTCACCAATGTATCGAAGGAATATTTTCATCTTCTCCATGCTTGGTATTGCACCACCACGGTTTTCTCCAGGAATATCGGAGAGGACTGATTGGTTAACCATTCCATGTTGCGAAACTCGAATCTGTAATGTTTCGTGAAATTATCCCCTGTGTCCCCGAAACGCCGTGAATTATATTGTTTTATTTTTCGCGTTTCTATATTTATAAACATGATTGAAAATGAATAATTCGCATGTGTTTGCGTTTGTTAATTGAATTTGAAGAATGTTGACGAATAAATTTGCCAGCTCTCCAGCAGAGTTTTTAAACGTCAAATTGAGGATAAGAACCTGCTTTGAGTGACATTTTTATTCACACCAAATTGAGCATTTCCTTTGACGAACATACTCGACTCAAGTGTTTTTACTCCGAGTGTTTTCTCAGTTTTTATTCACACCACCCATTATCTACCTCGGCTCTGGAGTAAATAGGGATAATCACACCAGTACCGAGATCAAGCGCAGAATTACTCTTGCCAATCGCTGCTTTTTTTGTAACAGAGCCATCTCTCGAAACACCAAATTGACTTTATATAAAACCCTGATCATCCCAGTCTCTATGGCGCAGAGACATGGACTCAATTGAAGGCGGATGAATAAGCTCTTGGTTGTTTTGGGAAAAAAGTGCTGCGTACGAAGAAGAAGAAGGATAACTATCAAGGGTATGAATTTCCTTTCTTCCCCAGCGCCTTGTAATCCTCTTAAGAATTTGCAACGCCCTTTTGTCTTCAGCGTGCTCAAGGAATTGCGACTCTGTTCCGTGTTTTTCCAGTGATAAAAACTTTCCGACTTCTTTGTGCAAGACCATTTTACATTCACACATTTGCAACTGGTGATATCCTTGTTATTTTGTTTTCTTTTCTCTACCGCCGCAAACAATCCATCCCAAACGCGTCTTCATTGCTATTGGCTGATGTTGTTCGCCTTCGTAAACTTTCCCACCTAAATACGCAATTAGTATTTTTGGCTTGGCGTTGACGTACGATGTTAGCGGCAGCTCTTTTAGATGTGGATACTTTTCTGGTTCTCAATGGTAATTATTGGCTGAATGTTTTCAAATGATGAACAACTAATTACACTTCGATAGACGATTTATGATGATTCTGCAGATACACGAAGCACTTATTTGTACGGTTGTTTTTCTTGATGGGT